>LNGK01000003.1:124728-305266 GCA_001510575.1 Knoxdaviesia capensis | reverse complement strand
GGGGGGGGATATGTCTTGAAAAGAATCATGGGAGGTCTAGGGCGTAAAAGAGATGGAAAATAGCGGTAGAACTCACCAGAGGCTTCGGTCCAACGGTAAAGGTGACCTTCTCCTTCCAGGGACCGCCAAAGCGTATGACGACGTCGTCCTCGGGCACATCGCGGATGCGAGTGATGTTGTCGTTCTCGGGGTCGTAGCGGAAGATGACGCCCTCGACCTTGTTGGTGGTGCGGCCGAGCCAGCCCTCGTCAAAGTAGGACAGGATGGCCTTGAGGCCGGTGTCGGCGCAGGTGATGTAGGCCATGTCGCTGACCTGCACGGTGAGGCTGCCGCGCAGCAGGCCGCCGAGGTAGGCGTCGGGGTGTTTGAGCTGGTAGGTCTCGTTGTTGCGCTGGTCGAGGGTGATGAAGATGCCGAGGTTGTGCTCGCCCGGTAACACCTTGATGGTGGTGCCGGTGAACTTGGCGGAGATCTGGTCGAAGCCGCGCGCCGAGATGCCGCGCTCGGGGCAGCTGACGTAGAAGGCCGAGACCGGCGGGTGGTGCGATGTCTGCTCGGTCAGGTACGACACGCGCAGCGCCTTGGGGTTGTCGGCAATGTGCTCGTGCTTGGGTACTGTCAACGACACCGAGGAGGGGGAGTTGTGGAGGCCTTTGGAGCTGGACTTGACGCTGGAGGCACTGCTGCCAGAGCCACCGGTGCCTTCACAGAGGGCTTTTGTGTTGATCAAGGGAGCATTGTTCTCGGTTTCCCAGTTGCACTAGAGAAAAGAAAGAAAGAAAAGGGGGGATGAATGTTAGCAAACCCATATCAAGTGTGTAGAGGGGGGTTGGAGGTTGAAGGGACGGCATATTCCCCCTCCAGCAGTGAATCATGCAGTGTACAGTGAGCAGGCGAGAGCACATACGCGGAAATACTCTCCAAGACACGAGTTGTAGGGCTTGCAGGGCTTGCCCTTGGCGTATTTCAGGTCCTTGGTGAGCCAGAAGCGCACCACTTCCAGCATGCGATCAACCGGGTCGTCAGACATGCCAATGCCAACAAAGGCATTGGGGGCATCGATGTAGTTCCAGTATTCGAGGTTGGGAGTGGGCTCGAGCAGTTGTGACGGGAGGGAGAAGCGGACAGCAGCGAGATCGGCCACGCCAATGAATCTGTTAAGGGGAGGAGAGAGAGAGAGAAAGAGTTTAGGCGGTCAGAAACACAAACGAATGCCTTCAGCTAGAACAAAGAAAAAAAGCCCCCCAAAAAGGGAGGGCGGCCACGATGCAAAAACAGCAAGCACTCACTTCCGCAGGATCGACAGGAACGTCTTGAGTCGGCCAACCTCGGTCTGGGGCTCCTCGGCAGGCTTGGCCTGGACGGGGACGGCAGCGGGCGGGGCGGTAGCCATGGTGAACAAAGATCGGATCGGACACGGCGGAGATGCGGACGGTGCAAAAAGCCGATGTTCGGAGGCGGGAGGAGAGGAAAGGAAGACGACGAGTTCCAAGTTCCGGGGATGCGGTGGAAAGAAGGAAAGAGGAGAGCTGAAGAAAGAGCTGAAGGAGGAGCAAAATAGAGGAGAAGGGGGTTTTGGGTGAGGGGGGAAGTTCAGATGGTTTTACGGACCCAAAAAAGAGGGAGCCAAGATCAAAAACGGAACGGGAAGGCAAAGAGTACGAGGGGAGGAGAAAAGGAGAAAAGAGGAAGAGAAGGAGGAGAGAATAAAAGACGAGTAGTAAAACAGAATATATAAAACGTGGAGCAGCAGGAAATAAAATATATATAATTGGAAATAAAAATATAACTGAGCGTTTGTCTGAGAAACCTGGACTGGGAGCGAGCCGGGAATCTGCAGCCGCAGCCAAGCAAGAGCTCACCAAAAAAAAAAAACAGAGCGAGCAAGGTTCAAGCAAAGGCGGGGGGAGGAGATAGAAGAGGTCTGGACAAGTGGACTTGAATCTTTCTCGGCCGGTAGCTGCACCCCGAGAGAGAGAGAGAGAGAGAGAGAGAGAGAGAGAGAAGAAAGGCCACTGCTCAAAAGTACGGCGATTGAGGCGGTTTAGTGAAGGTGGGATGGTGGACACGATACAGCGATGATGATATGTTGATTGGTAGTAGTAATTGCAGCAGCACACGATGCTTCTTATGTAGAAGTGAGGTGAGGTGAGGTGGGGAGAAGCAGAGAGGGACAGATTCCTTAAACGAGGGAGAGCCCGGCTTTAAGAAACGTTGTGCCAACTTTATCTAGATAACACACGCCGGCCGTAGACGCCCTAAAGTGCACCTCCGATATAAGTCAGCAACACAAACACACACATACACACCCACACACATGCACACACACACACACACAGCCAGAGAAAGTGGCGAGAGAGGGAAGTTGCACTCGCCCATCTGGGATTCTCTCTCTATTCAGTTGTGTTTCTTTATTATCGAAGCTTCACCGCCGTCACGTCGACCACAGTTTCCGTTGAGGAGAATCGGCACGGAGGAGAACCACAGCTGTTTTATAGAGGGGTAGATAACGCCGCTGCGCACTGTGTTGTTGGGGGGGCGCCTTTATCTGGGGCCCAGGCGGGCTGGCTGCGGACTTTTGGCCGGCTGTGGCAGGATTGTTTCAGCTTTTATTTTATTTTTATTTTTTTGCCAGAGAAAAACGCGGGCTGAGTCAACGTGGTGGTCTGGCAGCCTGGCGAACGAATGGCGGCGGCGGGCCACTATCAGCTTCCACCTTAACGAGGTACCTGTACATATGGCGGCACTCGAGAATGTTCCGCACCACCCACCACCACCCACCAAAGCCTCCTTCGTGATGAGCCCTTTCTGATCATGCACATACAGAAAGCCTGGACGAATCGAGTCTTCATATGCGACCACGCAGCTTTGTTTCTGGCGGCTGTATTTCTTGCGTTCTGGCCGCATCGATGGGCGGGAGGAAACGGTGGTTCGTCGATAGGTGGGGAGCCAATCAATTGCGCACATGGTTGCGCCGGCACGTTCGCTGTGTCGTCCGGGTCTTTTATCACCGGTCTGGCGGCAATGTTCAATCGTTCTATCTTGGTTCCTTGGTCTTGACATCGACTTGCTCTTGGCTTGTGTCCCCGGCACTGTGGTCACCTGAACCATCTTTGATGACGCAGGCGCGTTGTCGCTTTGTCCTCGGTGGCGGGCCATGACGCGGTACGGCCAACCCTAACCCTAACTACACGCCCACGGTTGGGGTGATCCGAGTGTTCCTGTCCAAGACACTCCGGGCCCATTTTGGGATTTAGAAGTGAGCACAGATTGTCTTAACACTGGTTTCTCATGGTGGTATGTGCCCTCGTTGGGAACTGGTGCTTCCGTGGGGTCCGAGGTGACATCTCGCAAATGTCGCACATGCACACCGTCGACCTGGCTGCGAGGTTACAGCTACCCAGATAGGACAATCGCTCCGGGGTCTGCGTTAAGGACCCTGACACCGGGGACAATCCAGATGTGTCAAGCCACAGCAGCTTGTGGCTGCATTTCTCCAGATAGGCGCACTATCGGCGGCTGCATTCCAGCGGAAGATTCCAAAATAGCGAAGTGTGTGCCTAGCCTAGGTACCGTCGGCCGTAGTCCTGGGTCGACAATCTGGGGACCTTCACGGTGGATGGACGGTATGACTGGAGATCATATCGATGGGCAGGCATAAGCAGTCATCTCAACAGATGGCACCATAGCGGCCTGAACAGCACCTCTTTACATGCAGACACAACAACCCCTCATGGCTGCGGGCGTTATCTCCCGGCCTGCATGAGGAGGGGAGGGGCAGCTTCGCACTCGGCTGCTCCCGTCGTCGTTCAGATGGACGCTGGAGTGGGGGTGACCTTTTTCCCTGGCATCCTTTTCCTATTGGAGACCTTGATGCCGGATTGTGCCCGGTTTCCGGATGTGGCCCAGTCAGCCGATCTGGGTGAGTCGGAGTCGGGAAGTAGTTAACTGGTCGTTGGAAGCTGGAGCCACTGCAAAGTGGTGGGAGTGACCACATGGCTGACTGGTCAGCGTGGAACGCAAACGCAGTGAGTCTGACGGCTGGTCCTGGGCTGGTGGCTGGTATCGTGCGAGAGCCATGCGCAGGGCACTGTTGAGCTCTGTTCGTGGCGCTGTCGCTGAGTGTCTCGACCGAGGTGCCAGGTAAACAACGAGGATGGTAGGGGTGAGTGACCTCTGCCTGGCACTATTGCGGTGCAATCTGGGACCGACCTGGCGTGTCCTTCCTCACACGGGAGGATCGCTCCCATCATCGGGCCCCGGTGTCCCAGACGAGCCAGGCTGTCGACTGCGATGAAACCAGGACAGTTGGCCACGGGCAAGAAACACAATGAACTGCGCAGCGACGGACAACTCTCATATGAGAGTATCGCAAGCTCGGCCCTCAACAGCAAACAAACATCTTGATGAGCCACTCTGTAGAACGAACAGCAAGACTGACAACAAAAACTACCTCGTATGAAACTTTTTTTTTCTAAAAAAAAAAGAAAAAGAAAAGATGTCAACACATCTGTCTAACGCCTGTTCTCTAGGACGAGATCAAGCAAAGAAAAGATTCGCCGCGGATAGAAGCGGCCGCGCCAGGTACACCCCCAAACTCGAAGCGCGCCCAGCAGCGCCGGGCGGCATTGAACCGGCGAAGGTTTGGCAGATAGACCCTGGACAGAAGACCCCAAGAAAGAAAATCCTGCACAATGCGGTCATTGACCATGAGCCGCATGTGGAACTGCTGCGGCCCGACGGTGGCCGGCCAGCATGGAATGCTCACTCATGCCTCCCTTCCCGGGCGGTACGAGTGGCCAAGCCGCGGAATCCTACACCAGACGGCTCAACGAACCTGTGAAGTCGCGGCGGCTATTGAAGGAAGCAAATGCCGGCTTCCAGAAAAAAGAAAGAAAAAGATTGGCGGTGGGTACTGAGCAAACGCGGGAATATTCTAGACGTCTTTCTCGCCCACAGAAAAAAAATCAAAATAAAAAAAACCCCTGATGGCCTGGATAGAGGTGGGACCACACGGCACCCACCCCCTGGGCTGGGTCGGGATCTTGGGAAGAAAACTTTTCTCTTCATCGCGAAAAGGAGGCAAGGCGAATTTTGGGCCCGGCTGGCAGTGCGACGCCTTTCACAGTCTAGAGTTGTATCCGGCCATTTCATTAGTTGTACTCGTTTCATCTTAAATGAGACGTATATACTCCCATGCCTCGTGAAAGCCACCCCATCTAATCTGCACCGCCGTGTCGGCCCTCGTAGGCGAGCCTGCATCTCAAGCTCGAACCTCTCTTTCGCCATGGGCCCATTCTCGATCTCCGCTATCACGTTGCTTCCGGGCGGAAAGTCCGTTTTAAAGATCGGTTCCCCGGCGCCCCGGACATCTGACGCGGCCGTCGAGGTCGTACAGGTTTACGTGGAAGTCAGTGATCTTGTAGTTATCTTATACGCTTGTAAGGACCTCAAAGAATACAATACGAGAATCAAGGGACAAACTCACGTCAGGGTTTATAGATACTATGTACTGGTTGAAGAGGTGTACAGACGAAGAGAGGAGGAGGCCGTTCTGTGGTGAATGTATCATGGACGCCGGCTGCAGTGTCCATATTCAGGACTTGGGCCAGGAGACTCTCCTGCTCGGAGGGGAAACGCGGGCGGCTTCAAACGAGTGCCACATGTCAAATGTGGCACCCTGACTTATCACGCCCGAGATCACACATCTGCCATCGCCGGCTCGCACTTGAACCCGAAAGGCAGACTCGCTAGACACCGAATGGGACATGGCCCGCATAACCCATGGTTCGTTACTTAGACTAATACCACCTGTATATATGTCAAAGTATTAGGACAAGCCAAGCTGCTAGGATATGCATGGGATTGATAGAACTTAGGAATGGACTCTACCTGACGAATGAACTACTGTAGGTCATCACCAGTTTCGAGCCGGGTATCCACACCGGAGATCTGGTGGCCGGCGGCTTGATGGGTGACTTGGATTGACTCTCGTCTGTCACCAGGATGATACTCAGCATGTCCAACGCATTCCTCTCTGTAATAGAGCCATTCTGATAGAGACCTCCCAGGACACTGGATGGGCGGCGTTTAGGAAACGGACGGTTCTTGGGCCCGCGCGACCGGCCGTTGCGTGGGAAAAGCGGCGTTATCGGACGAGACGCATCGAGTTATGAGCTGAGAGACCCGGGGAGCAGCACTTGAGTAGTGGTGGCACACAAATTATTTCTATGTAGGAGACTGGAAGCCGACGGGGATGTGCATGCATGTGCTGGGGTGGCTGTCAACGAAGCGTTTGCAGCAATCTACTGTACGCTGTGGGTTCCCGGGACTAAGGGCTTGGAGGGGTGGTAGTGGTGGAAATTGGAGCTTCGGGGAATTGGGTTCATGCAGGCGGTAGGCAATTGGAGTCTTTTGAAGGGTAGCTGGAGCAGGAAGAAAAGGATATCACGGTATTGCACGAAGGAGGTTTCTCTACGGGATAGTGCCGTCGATTGGAAGGAAAGAAGCGGCGTTGAGTCGGGTCATGCTTAGGGTTACTTAGATAATCCACAACGCACAAAGTTCAGAGCTGTTCATCAACTAATCTTCCACAGCTCAAATCTCACCAGTATGCTCGTGATTCTATTCTGCCTCAATCCCACCAATCCGAGATCGGTGGTCAATTCCACACATCGCAGGGTTTTCATTTTTGATTTTGTTCTCGACGTTCGTTGATCTTAGGCTGAATACGCTGAAGTATATCGGCAATGTGACACTCCTCCCAAAATATCGGATCCAGCGGGTGTGTTGGTTGTGTCGTGGTGAACTGGTCCCTCACGCCCCAAGATAAACAAGCCTAACCCGAAGAGAGCTTAACTTATCAGCTTGCAGGATTCGCGGGCTTGCGGTCCCTTCGTTGCCCCCATCGTGTGGGCTGGGTCGTTGGTGTCACCTTTTTGGGGACCCAAGAAACACCAGTCGATGCGATTTGGAAAGGAAAAAACCTGCGCGGCTCGCCTTCGGTGCTTGGCAGCTTCATGAAAGATTTTTCTCGAAAAACGGAATCAATCCCAACAGAAGAAAACGATCAGTGCCGGCCGGCCAGGTCTGGGCCTTGTCTCACTCTTGTCCTACGGTACCCGTGCCCGCGTATAACCGGCCGACATCCTCAGCTTATTTCCGCCAGGGTTGTTAATCTTTTTTTTATCCTTTTTTTCCTCGACTCGTACGAAAGGAAGAGGAAAAAATGGCAAACGCCACCACGGCCGATGGGGGAAACACACTCGGAGCCGATCCGGCCGCTAGCGAAAGGGCCCGGGGGGCGCACACCAGCGTGGGTGGGTCGGACAGAAGACCTGAATGACACCCAGACGAAAAAGAAAAGAAAAGCAGTATCAAGGTGTGCGTTATGCGCTGGTTGTGGAAGAGATGATACTGGAAGGGCGCGCAACGATTGATCGGTCCCCAGGTAAACAGGAGACCAAAAAAAAAGAGAAGCCCGCCCCATCTTAAACGGCCCCATCTGCACAGTCCCCTTCCACGGACCCGCGTGTGTTATTTTGTGGAATAAGGCAAAACTAACCTAGTCTTCTTTATCAGTCTTCGCATCCAGAAGCCCTTTTCGTACCTACCCGAGCAGCCTTCCAGGGCCGGCCTCATTGGCAGGGTTTGGAAGTTGGGCCACTTCAACACTTGCTTGGGTGTGCGAGAACAGGGAACATACATGGTGGTATCACAACGCTAACAGACACCATCGTCACGCGCGGAAGAATCGATCAGAAGTGGCGCCAAAATAAGACACATCCACGGGAAGTTGGAGATGTGGGTGTGGGTGGACGGACTGGAGAGTTGGAAATGAGGGGGAGTGACCGATCCGACGGCTCTTAGGCTGTTCCCCAGGCCTTCCTCTCCTCATTTCCCTGGCTCTTGCTCCGGCTGCCGGTATTTCCGGACTCTGGATGCTGCTGCTGATCATCGGGTAGCCGAACCACAGATGCTTGGAAATCAAAATGCCCGATCAAGTGATGGTTGCATGGAATTGCATCTTCGCCCTGCGAGTTACACCTGGGGGCGACAGGAGAACATCAGAATGACGGACGGACAGCCAACGCCATCCATCGGCTCCCGCTGACTGACAATGCCGATTGTCGCGGCACCTACCGCGCCGAATTGTCGATGGCGAGCCAGTCCCCAGTCCGGTGTGGGATTTTCGCGAACACGGTCGGGGCATCACGCCTATTTCCTCGATGAGGGCTCTCCTACACTCTCCCCAAACCCGGCGCTCATGTCATAAGGTTGGAACAAGCTAGGGTCACAACGGAGGAAGTTTCCAAAGGTCCATCGAAGCGGGCCCTTTCACTTCACTCCCCCCCCTCCCTGGTATTGATATCATCCCAATCCCGGGAAAATTACCACAGGAAATTTATTACCCCAACCCTGGTCGGCTTGCCTATCGCGGAAGAAAAAAAAAGTCGAAATCAAATCAAGCTTTTCTTCTTTTTCTAGGACTCGACTGGCCTGGCCATTGGCTGTTTTGGTGGTCCGATTGCATGATATTTGATTTCTGCTGTGCTTAACGACGGCTGTTATTTTTTGTGCCCGGCGGTGCTTTTAGCTGCCGGCCTTCCACGTCGGATCCTAGCGGCTCCCTCCCCCATCGTGTTCCTTTCTCTTCTTCTCTTCTTCTTTTCTTCTTCCTTGGGCTTTTAGTGTTCCTTTCCTCCTCTTCTCTTCTTCTTCCCTCCTTTCCTGATCCTCGTGGATTCTTCCTTCGTGATATCCGAATATCACGGCGATTTCCCTGGCATCGGCGTTATTATACTCTCGGTATCCTTGTTGTTTGTCCGGAGCGTTAGTCTAATTGCCGGCTGAGACAGTCTTCCGAAGCTTCGGGCCGAGTTTAACTTGTTATGAGGCCAAGGTCCAACACGCTTGCTGCTCTACCAGTATTCTGACATACGTCCAGCGTTGAGATTTGTCTTTCGTTCAATTTATATATATCTATAACTCCTTCTCAACAACACCCTTTCTCTGTTCCCTTCGTTTTGCTGCATATCCTTCCATATACCCATATACCCCGAAGTTCTCTTACGCGATCCCACGCCGACCAATGACGCCGCCCCGGTCCGGCAAAGACGACTCGTCGGCCTCGCACACCGAAGTGTCCGAATCGGCCGATTCCAGCCGCCACTCGATCACCATGAGCGACCACAAACTCGAGAAGACGATGACCCACCACAGCCTGTACCAGCAGCCGACGGCTACCGACGACCCGGAGAAGGGCGCCGCGCCGCGCCGGTCCCACGAGTCGTCGGCCTCGCGGCGCAACGTCGACATTTTCGAGGCCCTCGAGCACGCCCTCACGCCCGTGCTGACCACCGAGGCCGAGCGCGCCGCGCGCGAGCCCATCTCGCATGTGCGCACCGGCACCAGCGTGGCCAGCGCCGCGTCGCGGATGCCCGACTACGAGGTGTCGTTTACCGCCGACGACCCGGAGAACCCGCGCAACTGGCCGCTGTGGTACCGCGCCTGGATCCTGTTCTGCACGAGCTTCTCGACGTGGCTGATTGTGCTGTACAGCACCAGCTACAGCTCTAGTATCCCCGGCTACGTTGCCGAGTTCGAGGTGACCACCACCGTGGCCACCCTGGGCGTTACCAGCTACCTGCTGGGCCTGGCGGCGGGCAGCTTGATTGTGGCGCCGATGAGCGAGCTGTACGGTCGCCAGGTGATCTACCTCATCTGCCTAGTGATTTCGGCGATCATGATTGTGCCGTGCGGTCTGGCACACTCGCTGGAGACGCTGATTGTTTCGCGCTTCTTCGGCGCGGTCTTCGGCGCGGCCTTTGTGTCCAACTCGCCCGGCACCATCGTCGACATCACGCGCGACGAGTACCGGGCGCTGGCCATGTCGCTGTGGAGCATCGGCCCGCTCAACGGCCCCGCCACCGGCCCCGTGATCGGTGGCTTTGTGTTCGAGTACCTCGGCTGGCGCTGGGCCAACTGGATCGTGCTGATTCTGTGGGGCTTTGCCTTCTTCCTCATGCTGACGTGCCGGGAGACCTACGCGCCGGCCCTGCTCAAGAAGAAGGCGGCGCGCATGCGCAAGGAGACCGGTGATGATCGCTGGTGGTGCAAGTATGACCAGCGCGTGTCGACCGTGGAAATCCTGAAGATTAGCTTGAGCCGGCCGTTTATTCTGGCCTTCAAGGAGCCGATTCTATGGTTCTTCAATCTTTGGTAAGCCGCTTTCGAACCTTTTTCTCTCTGTCTTATGTGTGAACGCCAACTCAAACCACCTCTGTATCTAGGATCTCCCTGATCTACGGTATCCTGTACCTCTGCTTCGTGGCCTACCCGATCGTGTTCTCGCAGCACCGCGGCTGGGGCCCCGGCCTCACGGGGCTCTCGTTCCTGGGCATCGGCCTCGGCACGCTGATGGTGATCGGCAGCGAGCCGCTGTGCCGACGGCTGATCAACCGGCAAGCACTCGACCCGGAGACCGGCAAGATCTCGCCCGAGGCGATGGCGAGCGTGATGACGATCGGCGCGGTGCTGACGCCGCTGGGGCAGATCGGCTTCTCGTGGACGTGTCTGCCGGTGACGATCCACTGGGCGGTGCCGATCAGCTTCGGCGTGCTGTTCGGCGCGGGCAACAGCCTGAGCTTCATCTACGGGTCGAACTACCTGGCGAGCGCGTACAGCATCTACGCGGCGAGCGCGCTGGCCGGCAACGCGGTCATCCGCAGCCTGTTCGGCGCGACGCTGCCGCTGGTCGCGCCCATCATGTACCGCAAGCTGTCGCCGCAGTGGGCCGGCACGCTTCTGGGCCTGCTCGAGGTCGCGATGATCCCGATCCCGCTGATCTTCTGGCGCTATGGCGGGAGGATTCGCGCCAAGTCGCCGGTGATGCTGCAGATGCGGGAGGAGAATCTGCGGAGTGAGCGGCGCCTGGAGAAGTTGCGGGAGCGGCAGCGGCGGGTGGCCGCTGCGGAGGAGGACGAGAAGCGCGCGGTTGACGCGGCTGTCGTCGGCCCTGTGGACGCCGAGTATGACGGCGTTGATGCTGGGGCGGTGTACAGCGGCCCGCGCGAAGAGGTTGAAGAGATCCCGGTGGACGCGCAGTCTACGTCGAGCAACGGCGACAAGAAGACTCCCAAGGCGTGATCGTCCGTGTCCCTCTCGCGCTTCTTCCCACTTCCAACATGACGGCGCACCTTGACTTGCATTTCACACATCACCTCCTATTATAGACTTGGATATTCGGCATTTCCTTTTTGTTTCTGTTCCGGCGTCCGGCATCACATTCCATCCCTCTCTTTTCGTTCTCTATCTTTAATTTCCACCCCCTGAAAAGTTGAGCTCTCGTTTGTCTTTCTCTTTTGTTTCTCTTCTCTGCATTTCAAAATATAGCATGCACTTACTTTTTTTTCTGGAGGATCGGGCATATACGGCGGGGAACTACGGCATGTTGGCTGGGACAGTTTGTTCGTTTGAATATTTTTTCATTTGTTTTTTCATATAGATAGATTCCCTATTTTGTTACAGGTTTATGGCCCTTTAATCATGTCTTCCGTTCCCCCCCCTCTTCCCCCTTTGCCGTGAACTCCAGCCCTGGTGATCTGTATGTGAAACTACTGGAGATGATCTGTGCAAATGGTGAAAAGAAAAAGGCGTTGTGGGTATCTGCGGATATCTTATTTCTCGGACTTAGTCTCGTCGTCTTTGTCGGCCGGGTCGGTGGACAAGACGGATTCTTGCGCTGTGGAGGGAGTTAGCAGTTGACACTTCACATACATCACACAGACCATCGGGAGGGACAAAAGACTTACCAGCCCACAGCTCGGAGTACAGCCCGCCGGAGTTGATCAGCTCCAGATGCGTGCCCTGCTCGGCCACGGCGCCGTCGCGCAGCACGATGATCAGGTCGGCGTCGTAGATGGTGCGCAGGCGGTGGGCCACGAACACACTCGTGCGGGCCTTCTCGCGCAGGATGCTGTTGATGTTCGCCATCAGCGCCTGCTCGGTGTGGGTGTCGAGCGCGCTGGTGGCCTCGTCGAAGAACAGCAGCGGCGGGTCCTTGAGCAGCAGTCGCGTGACGGCCAGCCGCTGCTTCTCGCCGCCCGAGATCATGAGCCCGCGCTCGCCGACGCGCGTGGCGTAGCCGGCCGGGAAGGCCGTGGCGATGGTGTCGTGGATGTGGGCGCGGCGCGCGGCCGCCACCACGGCGTCGTGGGTCGCGTCCATGTTGCCGTAGCGGATGTTGTGCTCGACCGTGTCGTTGAACAGCGGCGTGTCCTGCGGCACCACGCCGATGCTGCGTCGCAGCGACGCCAGCGACACGTCGCGGATGTCCTGGCCGTCGATGGTGATGCGGCCGCCCTCGACGTCGTAGAAGCGGAACAGCAGCTTCAGCAGCGTTGACTTGCCGCAGCCGCTGGGGCCGACGATGGCCACCTTCTTGCCGGCGGGGATGGTCAGCGACAGGCCGCGCAGGATCGGCCGGTCGCGGGAGTAGCCGAAGGAGACGTTCTGGAAGGTGATCTCGCCGCCGCGCGTCAGGGCCAGGGCGGGCGCGTTCGGCTTCTCGGCGATGGTCACGTTGACCTTCTGCAGGTTGAACAGCGTCTCCATGTCCAGCAGCGACTGGCGCAGCTCGCGGTACACCGAGCCGAGGAAGTTGAGCGGCACCGACAGCTGGAACACCAGCTGGTTGACCATGACGAGGTCGCCAACGGTCAGCGAGCCCGAGGCCACGCCGTTGCAGGCGAGGTACATCATGGCGGTCAGCGCCGACGAGAAGATGAGGTTCTGGCCCGAGTTGAGGAAGGCCAGCGACGTGGCGACCTTGATCGAGCTCTTCTCGTAGGCGGCGAGCGCGGCGTCGTAGCGCGCCACCTCGTACGCCTCGTTGTTGAAGTACTTGACGGCCTCGTAGTTGATCAGCGAGTCGACGGCCACGGTCGACGCCTTGTTGTCGGCGGCGTTGGCCTGGCGGCGGAACTTGGTGCGCCACGACGTGGTCAGGATGGTGAAGGCGGTGTAGCCGACCATGGTGACGGCGGTGATCGCGGCGAACTGCGCGCCGTACTGCCACGTGAGGATGCCGCACACCATGGAGATCTCCAGCGCGGTCGGCAGCACGTGGAACAGCATGCTGGTCAGCAGGAACGAGATGCCCTTGGTGCCGCGGTCAATGGCGCGCGTCAGCCCGCCGGTCTGCTTGGTCAGGTGGAAGTTGAGGTCGAGCCGCAGCAGGTGGTCGAACACGTTGCGCGCGACGGAGCGGATGGCCTTCTGCGCGACCGATGCGAACACTGCGTTGCGCAGCTCCTGGAACAGCGTGGCCGTGATGCGCGTGACGCCGTACGCGATGATCATGCTGCCGGCCACCGTGGTGGCGGTGCCGCCGACAGCGGCAAAGTCAATGTTCATCGAGTCGACGATGCTCTTGAAGTAGAACGGCACCTGCACGTTGAGCACTTTGGCGCTGACCAGCAGCGACACCGCCAGCCCCACGCGGAACTTGGTGCCCAGGTTGTCTTTGGGCCACAGGTAGTGCGCCATTTCCTTGATGATGGCCCAGTCGGCCCGCCGCTGGTCCTGCGACGACCTGTTGGAGTCGAGTCCGGCGAGCGGGTCGGCGGCCGGCGCGGCTTTCGGCTTGGCTCTGGCGCTTGCAGCTGCGAGAACCGCATCGGGCTTCACAACAGCGGCCGGTGCTGCGCTGCCGCCAGGAACGCCGGCGCCCGGCGCGGGCGGCTTGGGGGGCGGGGCATTGTCGGGGATCGGTCGGCGCGCGGAGATGTGGAACACGCGGAGGACGGCCGCTGTGCCCGGCGACAGGAGGCGGTCGTCGCGGCGGGCCGGGGCCGGTCGGAGCCGCGCCGCGTAAGTCGCGTGCAGCAGCGTTGGTCGGCAGAGAATTGGGCGAATCATGGCATTGTCGAGAGGGAGCACGAGATACTGGAAGAGAGAGAGAGGGAGAGAGGAACGTCTCAGACTCTGTGTGGTCGTCAGCAACGGCTTTGTTTTGTTGGCTTCTCAGCTATGCCGATTACAAGCGATAAGCGATAGGGCAAACACCGAACACGGCGGGGGAAACACAGAATTGAAAATGAGGTTGGAGATGTTATATCAGTAGATTTGGAGAGAGAACAACAGAGGAAACGAAGAAGAACAAGAAGATCGGAGTAAGAAACAAAATTGGATTCGTAAGCCGGCCTCCCACTTCACGCCGGCCGAACAGGTTCGGAGATGTTTAGAAAAGGAAGAGGAAGCTTGGATTGCTCGGACGGAGGAAAAATCGGAGGATGCAAGTAAGAAAAAAAAATAAAAATAAAAAAATGAACAGCACGCAATTGTCAGGGCTTTGTGCGATATCATTGGCTGAAAATGGCCAAAGCCGAGGCTACGTTACACCAGATAGGGTTCAACCCTAGAGACCCTGACACTAGTGCGAACCTTGGCCCATGGATGATGTCATGGTTAAACCCTAACGGCCCGAAAACACTAGGGTTTAACCATGGCATATGGATACCGTCATGAATCATGGAACAAATCTGTATTTGCGAATGTAAAAGGAATAATAAAGCGAAGGACTACTCTGCCGGGCTTGAACTCCGGAAATCATCGGGAAACAAAGGAAAAAATAGAATGGCGGCTCCGGAACGCCGAACCCCGGCCACCTTGTAAAAGCGAATGAACCGTACTCCAACACCAACACCAAGACAGTCAATACCCCTTTTCAGGCAGGTATCCTTAGAAAGAAACCACCTCGGCCGGATCGTCGGCCTGCTCGGGCTCTTCCTCCTCGGCCTGCAGGAAGCCAAGCCCGCTATCGTACCGCCGCCGCAGCTTCTTGCCCCCGCTGGCCCGCACGGAGAACTCCCCCGCCAGCACGCCGCGCTTGAGCCGCGAGCCGGCCGACAGCGGGGAGCTCCCGATGAGGGTTTCCGAGCCCGGCGAGGACGACGGGAACGACGCCGCGAGGCCACTGGACATGCGTGCGCGGGCGGCCGGCGGGGGGCGCGGCGGCGAGTCGACAAAGTCCTGGCCGATCTGCATGACGCGCCGGAGGTCGGCGCGCATGGCGTCGACGGTAGCTTTGGCCTTTGTTTTCTCGGCGGCCATGCGCGTCTCCAGCGCGGCGTTGTCCACGCGCAGGCTGCAGATGGTGTCGTGCGACGCGCGCAGGGACTCGTTGATGCGCTCAACCTCGCCGCGCAGCTCAGCCACCCGCGCATCCCGCAGCGCCAGGGCCGCGCCGTGGCGCAGGTTCAGCGCGCGCTCGCCGGCGGCCTTGGTGTCGTGGAGCTGCTGGAGCTGGTCGCGCAGCGCGCGCGTCTGGTCAGCCGCCGCCGCGAGCCGGGCGTCCAGCTCCGCGGTGCGGGCGGCCACGGCGGCGTCGGTGGCCTCGGCGCGCGCGGCCGCCACCGCCTGCGTCTTCTCGGCCTCGACGCGCTCGACCAGCGCCTCCAGCTCCGAGATGTCGCGCACGTAGCTGGCCACGGCGCCCTTCAGCCGCGACACGCTCAGCTCGAGCTCGGCGGCCGCGGTGTGGCGCGCGGCCAGCTGCGCCTGTGCGTGGTGCAGCTCGGTGGTGAGGGTGTCCATGGCGGCCACGCGCGCGGCAAGCTGCTGCCGCAGCGACAGCTCGATCTCGTGGTACTCGTCGATCGAGGCTTCGTCCTCGTGGGCCTGTTTGGCGAGCTCGCGCAGCCGCGACAGCAGCATGTCGAGCACCTCGGCGCCGCGCGACGAGAGCGGCAGGGCAATCTCGCCGGGGGTCAGGTACTCGAGCTCCAGCCGCGCGGTGCGGAAGCCCGCCGCCAGCGAGGCGATCATCTCCGAGGCATCGGCTCCGGCAAAGCCCAGCTGGGCCAGCGAGGCCGTGAGCGTCTGCAGCTCGGCTGTGCGGCCGGCCAGCGCGGATATCAGGCCGGCCACGTGGGCCTCGATCTTGGTCTCCGGGGCCGCGGTGCCCGACATCGACACGTCCGAGTCGGCCGGGTTGACGGCGGTCTTGAGACTGTGCGACAGCCGGTCCACGAAGAGCGCGTAGCCGTCCAGCGTGCCGGTCAGCTTGGTCATAGCCAGCTGCAGCGACACCACGTGGTCCTCCAGCGCCTGCTTCTCGCGGTCGACCAGGCTGGTCTGTACGCACGCCGCGTGCGTCGACACCGGCGTGCGCGGCGTGCGCGGTTCCAGCTGCACGGTCTCGGGCGTGAGCGGCGGCGCCGGACTGGTCAGCGGCGGCGTGGGGAACGAGTGGCGCGACCGCACCGGCGTGCTGCACTCGATAGTAGCAATGGTGGTCTGGCCAAAGTGGTCGTTGTCGTCGTCGTCGCCGTCGTCGTCGACGTCAACGTCATCGTAGTCCGCGTACGGGTCGCGGGCCGCAATAGTCCAGTCGTACTGCGACAGCGGCGAGTCGGAGGAAGCCGGGGTCGGGCGGATGCGCTCGGCCGCGGCCATGGCCTCGCGGCGCCGCGTGGCCGCCACCTCGCGCTTCAGCTCGTCGACCTGGCCCTCCAGGTCCCAGATGCGCTCGGTGTCGATGACAATGGTGGCGTTCTGCAGGTCGCGGATCTCGCGGTCGCGCGCCGCGATCTCGGCGCGCAGCCGCGCCAGCTCGGCCTGCACGCCGCGCGCCTCGCGCTTCCTCTCGTCGGCGATCGCGTGCATCTCCGCGCTGAGGCCGTTGCGGCGGAGGCGGCGCGCCGCCCGCGCATCAAGCACCTGGCGCAGCGGCAGGAACGTGAGCTCGGTGGTGCCGTCGGCCAGCGTGCGGGCTGAGGCCGTGGTGGGCAGCCGGGCGGGCAGGGACACTCGGCGGGGCGGTGGGGGCACGCCGAGAGACGTGCGCCGCACGAGCGGGGTCAGGCCGGTGGAGAGCTCCGGCGCGGGCTGCGAGAACCGGACGCGCCGCTTGGGCGCTGCGGTCTTGGCCCGCGGCTTCGGGGTGGCGGGGACGGCGGGGAGCGGGGGGCACGGCTTGGTGACGCAGGTTGAGGCGCGTCGGGTGCGCCGGAGGGCGAGAGGGAGGTCGGAGGAGTCCATTGGACGGGCGGAAGAAAGAAAAACAGAGGTGTGAACGCCACTACTTACTTACGGACTCACTCACGCATGAACTGAGCACACAATGTGCAACGGTATGAAGCAATGCTGAGAGAACAGTCAGTAGGACACAGCGTGAAGAAACCAAAAGAGGAAGCGAACACAGATTTGCAGAGTGGTATCACGGAGGACAACACAACATGGCCAGACGCGAGCAGGTATATATATATATGCATCGGGCGTCTTGTTTACTTTGTGCGGTGCTCTTGGGGTCGGGTCTCGCCCTTCGCCGCGTTGTGTTTGCCACGGTCGAACTTGGCTGGGGCGTTTTTGTGTGTTCTCCCTGCCCCGGCCATTTTTCCAAACAGAGCATAAACAAGACAAAAAGGAACGTGTGGCTGTCTGTTTTGAGGCGGTCTCGCAAGACGGTCAAAGTTGTTAGTTGTCTGAAGTCTGCCGGAGATGGAGCCGCAATTGGCTGGCGGCGTTTGTTTACTTACCGCCCAATCGGGCTTAGTGCGGCCCGGCGCGGGTGGCGGCATGAAGGCGGGCCGCGGCGGAAATTGGCCAATCACAGCGGGGGGACTAAAATGGCGTGGGGACAGTCACGTGGGCGGACACGTGCTTAGGGTTTGGGGACACGCGTTGAGGTGTCTCTCTTCTCTGGTTCCTCCTGATCGTGTCTTCACCGGGGTGACAGCAAACGCGAGCACACGAAGTGAGTTTCCTTCACCCGGGTCCAGGTCGTGTTTGATGCCCGGACAGCTTCACGTGAATCTACTGGTGAAGTGGCAATGTCTCTGAACGTGTGTATCGGAGGTTCCCTGCAGCACCGGCAACATTGGGGATGAAGACGACAAAAGCGACGACGTCAAGACACTTGACACATAGATATTGAAGAACAGGTACAGGCTACTCATTAGATAACGGACAAACCAAACTCAGAAAACTCTAGCTGGAAACCCCCCTCACGACTGCCACCACCGCAGGAAAAACACCAGCGATGCCACCGCCGGCGCCAGCGGCTGCATGAACCACGGCAGATGGAAGCGGACATGGCGGCGAGTACCGGCGTCGATCTTCTCCATCGGCGACAGGTCGGTGAAGAACAGGATCTGCACCAGGTCGTCGGTCAGGCGGGTGACGCGCTCACTGCGCGTAAACATCTCCTCCTCGTACGCGGCGACGGCCGCGTCGACCGCGTCGGCCTCCACCACGCCCGTCGCCGTCTTCTTGGCGGCTTCCACCGCGCCGATGATGCCGCGCGCCAGGCGGTGGGCGTCGTCCAGGCCGACGTTCACGCCCTCGCCGGCAAACGGCGACATCAGGTGGGCGGCGTCGCCGACCAGCGACACTCCCCGGCGGTGGGGCCAGCGGAACCCGACCGGCAGCATGTACAGCGAGCGCGACACCAGCGGCGGCCCGTCCTCCGGCTGCACCGACGCCGCCGCAACCGCCTGGCGCAGCGTCGGGTGGTAGCCGTCCAGCAGGCCGCCGGGCGCCAGCAGCGCCGCCTGCACGGCGGGCGGGCTGGCGGCGTCGTACGCGCACTCGCCGGGCGTCCACGCCGCCTCGGCGCGCGCAAACGCCAGCCCGATGTCGATGGCGCCGCTGCCGAGCTGCTGCACCGAGAGGCGCGTGCTGCCGAGCGACGCGAACACCGAGCCGCCGGCAACCAGCGCCGACACCTCGGGCGCCGCCGTCTTGGGCTCGGCGATCTGGAAGCTGTGCATGGAGATGCCCGTGTACACCGGCTGCTGCGGGCTCAGCGCGCCGCGCACGCGGCTCCACGCGCCGTCGGCGCCGACCACCAGCGAGAACCCGGACTCGCGGGCCGCGCGGCCGGCAAACTCCAGGCTGCCGTCGTCGTGCACGGCCACCAGCCGCGCGCCCCACTGCACCGTGCCGGCCGGCAGGCTGTCCAGCAGCAGCTGGCGCAGCCGCGCGCGGTCGATCTCCGGCCGCCGGCCGGTCAGCTTGGTGTCGTCGACGGCGGGCTCCGGGCGGATCTGGAACGCCACGGCCATGGTGGCGCCGTCGACCATCTTCATGGCCTCGCCGTCGTAGCGCGCGTGCTTCAGGAAGGCCTCCCACAGCCCCGCGGCCTTCATCGCCGCCAGCCCCGTGGCCGTGTGCAGGTCGAGCGTGCCGCCCTGGCTGCGGAAGTCGGGCGACGCCTCGGCCTCGAACACCGTGCACGGGATGCCGGCGTTGTGGAGCAGCCGCGCGAGCATGCAGCCGACCGGGCCGGCGCCGATAATTGCGATGTTGGGCATTGTCGTGGGTCTTGGTGATGTCTGTGGTGTGTGTGTGTGTGTGTGTGTGCTGGGGTGCTTTGAGAGCTTTCAAGGAGACTTTGCGTGTCTGGGTGTATCACTGTAGGTCTGTGAACTGCGATTGATGAGATACGAAGCTCAAATCCATGCAAAATCCCGCGCGTCCAACGCCGTCTTTATCACAAAATCCTCTGGCGCCTAGCCCCCTTTCGACATGCGACATTCCGCCGTCTTATATGCACCCACGCCAACCGTCGTCACCCGCCGCGTTGGACCCATGCATGGCCAGTTCTCGAGCCCGGGAAACCCGTCGACAAAAAAGCTAAAACCCAGAAGTTCAGCCCACTTTCTCGATGCCTGATTCTAGTTCCGCTCCGGGAATAAGTTTCGGAGACTTTCTGCATACGCATCGCTTTGTTGGCTGTCCCGCTGCTTGTTCTGCCCCCGACACGTAGTCGTGAGGCTGAATACAGGAGGGAAAAACAAAGTCCGCCTGTCTTTTACAGGGTACGTCATTTGTATTGCTAGTGTGATTTTCCTTTCCTTTCGCATGTGGTTTGGGAAGCGCCGGCGCCCAGGCCGATCCCTTCGGAGGCGGAAATTGCCCCAAGGAGCGTTCGGGTTATACTAGGCCGGTTAGGGTTATCCAGGCACTGTGTGTGCGTGTATGTGTTGGTTGCGGATGGCGTTTGTCGTACAAACTCAAAAGTCTTCAAGGTCTATCGTTCTGTACCCATTTACATTCTATCGTGATCTTCCAGCCCCGCCCACCGCTTCACCGATCTTTGCCCGTCGCCATCGGCCTGACTGTACACCCGGCTTTGTCCCTCACCCCGAACAGTCGCTGTTCATTCCCTCATCCCACCTCCTGCAGATCCAACTTGCAACTTGGCTCCCTCAGCCAGCTCCCCCCCATCTTCCTCAACCCACCGGAGCCAGGCATCGCGGACCGCACTGGCCATGGCAAAGTGGCCGGCCTTCTTGGGGTGAAAGGCCCGCAAGATGCCCTCAATGTCGAACCCCAGCGCATTCACATCGGCCGCCGAGACATTGAGCCACGGCTCCGGGTGCTGGCCGGCCGCCACACCTTGCACAAGGCCACACGCCACGGAGCGGTAGAACGAGTCGTCCGGGTGCGCAGCCTCGTCGGAGCGGCGCGCGCCGTGGCGGCAGAAGCGGCGGGTCTCGTTGTACGACGGGCTCGCGGTGGCCCCGGACCCGGGCCCGGGCCACCACGCCAGCACGTTGATGTGGAAGAACCACGCCGTGTCGCCGGTGCGGTCGGGCTCGGCCACGCCGGGCTCGCAGAAGCGGTGGCCCTCGAAGTAGGCGTCGGGCGCCACGAACAGCGCGCGCCGGCTGCCGAACTCGCGGTTGGTCTCGGCCACCGCCGCCTCGATGTACCTGTTGGTCAGCCGCGCGAGCGAGTTCAGCCGCCGCCGCAGGTCCTTCGTCCAGTACGCCTTCTTCCAGAACGACACGCTGGTGGTCTCGCAGTCCTCGGTTTCGGCGTTGAAGTGCTGCGGGTAGCCGAGCACCAGCAGGCGGAACGGCTTGGTGCGGCGCCGCACGTCGGCCGTCTGGATGATGCGGCGGTACACGGCGACTAGCTTGGGCAGCACGTCGGCAATCCCGGAGTATGTGTGGGATACCGCCGTGTCGCACGACTGCGATAGGGGACCGAACGGCCGGTACAGGCACGCGAGCAGCACGTCGCGGAAGCCCACGTCGTTGCCGCCGATGGAGATCGTTGCGAACTCTTCCGTGTCCAGCCGCCTGATTTTCCGGTACCGCCCAATCTGCCGGTGCACGCTCCTGGTGGTGCCGCCCATGCAGGCGTAGAAGTGGAAGCGGTGGTCGCTGTGGTCAAAGATGCCGAAGTCAGAGCGGTTGAGGAGGGCTGGGTACGACTCCATGCGCCGGAAGCACTGCAGGTTGGTTCCGGGGATCCGCACGACCGCCCCCGCACCGACGCCGGCCGCGAACGAGTCTCCGAACGCCGTCCAGCCGCGGTCCGGGCCTGGCGATCCGATGTCAGCGTCGATGTCAACGTCGATGGGGTCTGTGCCAGCATCACTTTCAAAGTCGGGGCTGGCGTTGCCGGCGATGAGCCATATGAACGTCGAGAAAATGTATATGAAGAGGGAGAAACCGAAGAGCAGCTTAGGAGACGGCATTTTATTCCAGATTAAGTATAAGAACAGGTAATGAATAATCCAAGTAAGTATATATATATATAGCAGGAGGTCAAAGGTTACACGGATGAAAAGATTGAGGCCACAGCTTCTCCAAGTCGAGATATCACAAACAAGTCACAGTGAAAGTGAAGTTTACATCCAGAGAAGCGAGAAAAAAATGAGAGAGATATTGTGAAAATACGTAATCAGCGTGCCTTCCGTTTAAGAGCCCATCGTTCCTGCCAAAAGAGAATTACCAGTCGAGCAAGCGTGCCTTTCCTCTCGAGTCCAGCATCTTAGGGTCCCAAACCCTAACCACCCTTCCCATCGTCACAGCTCTACTCCACGATGCGCAACAGCCCGTCAAACCACTTCTGGATGTTCTCGTAGTCGGCCTCCTCCAGCGACGTCACCACGCCGACATAGCCATCCGGCCGCACCAGCACCACCGCGCCGTCGCCGTCGCGCGCAACGCCGTACTGTTCGTACGCGCGGCCATGCGGCGCATAGTACCCGGCGTCGTCGACGAAGATGCGGTCGTAGTCGGTGCCGAGGGTGGGGCTGAACGCGTGGTACGCGGCGTGCAGGTCGCGCAGCGGGTCGACCGAGGCGCGCGGCGCGCAGTGCACGAGGAGCAGGTCGACGGCCGAGGCGGAGGCGGAGGCGGAGGCGGCGTCGGCGGCGGCGCTGGAGGCCGGCGGCGGCGGGAGGGGCCCGGTGGACGGGAAGCGCGGCGCGTTGGAGTGCGGGTCGGAGGCCGGCATGAGCGTCAGCCGCGGGTAGCGCGGCAGCAGGGTGGACGTCAGCCAGGCGCCGAGGGCGTTGGTGCGGGCGAGCGCGGCGGGGCGGGTGAGGTCGCCGCCGAACACGACGATGCGGAAGCGGCCGTCGCTGGGCATCTTGTGGTGCAGCTCCCACGACCGCGCGTCCCACTGGTTGAGCACCTGGTACGACGGGAAGCGCATGCCGGGGATGCACGCGGTGGCCAGCCCCGGGCGGCTGGTGGCCGCGCTGCGCACGTAGCCCGGCTGGCCGGTCGCGGCGCGCTCCAGCGCATTGTCGGGGTTGTCGGGCTTCGCCGACAGCAGGCTGGGGAAGTACTCGATGCCGACGGCGGTGGTAAACATGTGGCTCTTCTTGAAGGCGTCGGTGAACTCGGCGATGGTGACGCCGGTCTCGCCGAGGATGTCCCTGGCGGGGCGGCCGGTGAACAGCTTGGAGAACTTCTGGTCGAAGGCGATCAGCTGCTTCGCAATCTGCTTGCGCTCGACTTCGTACGTCTTGAGCACGTCGCGCTGGAGCACGCCCTTGCACACCAGGCCCAGCTTCCAGCCGAGGTTGTAGGTGTCCTGCATCGACGTGTTCATGCCCTGGCCGGCCTTGGGCGAGTGGGTGTGCACGGCGTCTAGGGGTGTTTACTGTGTCAGTATGGGGGGAGAAAGAAGAGGCGGGCAAGACTGCGAACTGTGTTGACTCACCTCCAGTTAGGAACACCCGCTCCAGCTTGCTGAAATGGTCGCCCACGCGCTGGCCGATCTGGTAGGCCGTCCACCAGTCGCAGTAGTGGTAGTCCAGCTTGTACGGGTGCATGATCTTCTTGGCGGCGCCGAAAATCAGCTCGGGCGTGATCTTCGTCCGGTCGACGCGGCCCTTCTCCGGCACCACCTCGTTGAGCTGGATGTACAGCCGCACCAGGCGGTTCTCGCGCGGGATCACCATCACCGTGCCGCTGTCGGCGCTGTGCACCATGCAGCGCTTGCGGATATCGGCTGCAGGCGGCAGTTTGTTAGAGAGAGAGGGGAAGCCAAACGGAACTGACGTCGAACATAGCCAGAACGGACGGAAGGGAACAGTCGGGGTCACTCACGGAAGTCGGTGATCGGCACAATGTCCATCACGCCCCAGATGAAATCCGTCGTCTCGCCAACCATGGCATACTCCTCGCCGAGCGCTTTCCGCGTCCACGAGTGCGCGCCGTCACAGCCGACCACGTACTTGCAGTGCACCACCTCGTCGGCGCCCCCATCGCCCAGCGCGCGCGCCGCCGACCGCGCCAGCAGCGCCTCGCCGTCGTCCGCCGTCAGGTTACTCCGGAACAGCCCGTCGCCGAGGTTGCTCAGTCGCTGCGACGGCACCGCCTCGGCGTCCGACAGCGTGCGCAGCGTGACGGTGACGGGGAAGGCCGACTCGTCGTCCGCCGACGCCGCGTCGACCGACAGCGACGTCGGGAGCACGCCGCGCTCGATGCGCAGCGCGGGGCACGCCGGCGTTGCGGAGGCCGCGATGGCGTCCAGGAAGAACTGTTCGGCGCGGCCCTGGTGCATGACCACTTCGCGGAAGCGCGAGAGGCCGTCGAACGTGTTCGGCGCGGCGTGGCTGCGGGTGATGCCGCCGCTGGCATCGGGGTTCCAGAAACACACCTCTGAGCGGGAGTCAGTCGTGGACACGGCGTTTTTAGGGTTGAGGGAGAAGCGGGCAGTCTGGCGTCTTACCTTGTATGTGGTTGGCTTCCTTCCACACTCGCTCGGCGATGCCGAAGCTGTCGAGGATCTCGAGGGTTCGCGCTTGGAATCTGCGGAGCAGGCGTGGTAGGGTTAGTAGGGTTAGGCGCACGTGAGGGTTGTCGGGCCGGAGAGCAACTCACCCGTCGGCCTGGCCCGAGAAGATCTTGTCGGACCGCTTATCGACAATTCGAGCCTTGACGCCAAGCCGGGCCATCCACAGCGACATCATCAGCCCGGCCGGGCCGGCGCCGATGATCAGCACATCGACGTTCGACTCGGGGACGGATTCGGCCTTCATATTGTGTGATTAGAAGAGAGAGGACTGAGAGAAAGAGAGACGGTGGAGTGAGTGAGGCGTGTGGAGGATGAAGTGAGATGGAAGGCTTGGGTCTACCGATCACAGCGAACTCGTTAACAGACGTGTGAGACCGGCCGCGGTTGGAAGATATATATATAAATAAAAGACCCGAAAGACAGCCTCAACGCGGGCGTCCCCCCGCAAAGGCGGCAGCCCTCCACATCCCGTCAAGCAGTGTCACAGCAAAGCACACTTAAAATAGAGTAGCACCCCCAGACAAAGATAGCCACCGACGTACAAAGTTCCCACCGGGCACATCTTAGTGCTTCATAATGTTCATGTCATTGCTTCTTAAGCAGGTTTCCAGACCACTGAGCCAAGCCTAGCTGCATCTGCCGGTGATTTTGCTGGCTGGGAGAGGGGAAATGTGCAAGGTTCCATTGGAGAGACACAGAGGAGAGAGCCCGCTTTTGCCACTTCTGGGATAATAAAGTTGGGGTTTTCTTTGGCTGGTGGGCTTGGGAAGTGAGATGTCTGGGCCTGGGGGAAATCGGGCGCCGGGTATGGGGGATATGGATGTCTGTCTATGCAAAAAGAATTATACATATATATACCTGTTTTTCTTTTCTATTCTTGTCTTCTGACATCTCAGAGAGACCTTGAATATAAAAAAAGAAATGAAAAGAGGCAGAAGAAAAATCTGCGGAGAAAGCGTCGATCCCCTCACATACCAAAAGTGAGCGGGCGAGCACGTTTCTTTCGCCTCCCACATTTTCCCCCGCATTTCGTGGCTTTTCCCCGGATTTTAACTCTGGATCCGGGGGGGGGAATTCTTTTTTTCCTCTCATGTGGCCTCTGGCTTGGCCCTGTTTTTGCATCCTGTTCAAGTGTGCGAGAGATCTCGGCTAACTCGAATACAAAAAAAATAAAATAAAAATAAAACAGGAAATAAAAAACCATTGAGAACACTAAAAATAATCCCTCGCACTTGCGAGGATAAGGGGCACTTCGCAGTTTGTTCGGGGTCTTTGTCTTACTCTGCGGCTAAGCAGGGCATATAAGAAACCCCCCCTAAACTAAAATAAAAACAAAATAAAATAAAAAAGCGGCGATTCAGATCATCTGAGAATGTAAGACGGCCTCGTGGTTGGCTGGTGCACGCGTTCCGGAAATGTGGCGGGGGGGAGACTCTCTTAGCGGGGCTTCTGGGTTCCTTCACGCAACTTAGCACGTTCATATGTGTCATGAAAGCGCTGTCGGTTCTTAGTATGGTTCGGTCAGGCACCTTGTGTGTCTCCCTCACTCCCCGGCTCCTCCCCCACCGCCCCGGCCCAGATCGCGCCGAACCCGCCATGCGCGCGACCCGGTTGGCCGTTTCTCGCTGGCATGCAGAATCTCAACCCACGGCAGTTGGCCACCACTGCCACCCGCACTCCCTCCACCGTCATCCCCATCGACTAAATCCGCCGAACCGACGTCATCGCCAACGTCGGTGCCGAACGCCGACTGCCGGTCCGCGTCCTCATCGGCCCCAGTTGCTGCTGCTGCTGCTGCTGCCGCGGCGGCTTCGCGCGCCCGCAACTCTTCGGTCAGCGCCCAGGTCGGCGCGTCGAACTGGCCGTGCACGAGCACAATGTGGTGGCCCATCTCGCGCCGGCTGCGGATCGCGTGCACCGGCGTCGGTGTCAGCAGCTGCAGCACGCCGCGCTGCGCGTCGATCCCGCGCACCAGCGCCAGGCCGAGCGCGGTGCTGTACTGCGGATCGAGGAAGGTCGCGGCTTCGTTGCGGATGTACGGGATGCATGCCGGCGCCGCCGACGTGGCGATCGCGGGCAGTCCGTCCGTGCCAGCCGCGGGGATAGCCGTCGCCGGCGCCTCGCCAGGGCCATCCGCAGCGTGGGCGATCAGGCTGTCGAACGCCTTGTTGTCCTCCACCGCCACCACCGCCACCACCATCCCGTTGATCGAGTCGGCGAGCAGCGACGCGGGGATCTGGTTGCCGTAGCACAGCACCGCCAGGATCCCCCGCCCGTCGCCCCGCATCGACACCTGCAGCGGCGCCACCGCCGACAGCGGCGTGTCGTCCCACACGCCCGCCCGCTGGTGGAAGTACGACATCTGCATCATGGCGCGCAGCTGCGCCGACGTGCGCGGCGCCGCGCTGGCCAGCGTGCCGCTCTCGGCCGCCGCCGGCGATGCCGGGAGCGCGCAGAACGTGCCCCGGCAGGCCGCCGTCAGCCCGTCGACCGTCTCGCCGGGGCCGTCCTCCGACATGTACACCACGTGGGTGGGGTGGGTCTTGGAGATCAGCTCGACAAGCAGGTCCAGCCCGGTGCCGAGGATCCAGCCAGGCGTGTTGATGATGGTCGGCGCCCCGCGCGCCCGGCTGCACAGATCGCGCGCCAGGTCGAGGAACATCTCCGGGTGGCTGCCAGGCGTGACCGCTGCCACGGCATGGCACCGCACCAGCTCGACACCTGTTGAAGATGGGGCCGTTGTTGCGCGAGTCCCGGGCCACGGGTGCGTGAACGGCGCCCCGAGGTTCGGCTGGGTGACGTGCACGAGCGAGATCAGGCCCGGCGGGACAAACTCCGGCTGGCCGGGGTCGAGGTCGACCAGGTTGATGCGGCGGCGGCTGCGTTCGGGGTCGTGTGTGCCGGGGAGCAGCATCTTGTTGCAGAGGAGCCGGGTAAAGGTCGACTTTCCCGACGATTTCGGGCCGCACACGAAGATTAACGGCGGCTTGAACTCTGGCGGGTTCGCGAGGATTTCGGCGATCTTGCGGTTCCATTCGGGGGGGACGGTGAGTTTGGGGAGAGTCGTGCGGCGGGGGAGGTCATCGGATGTGAAGATCTAGTGCCACCAGTTGTAGGGTTAGAGAAGATGCTTGGAAGTAAACAAAGGGGCTGAAGAAGGATATGCAGAGGAGCTCACAATTCGGAAGGTATGTGTGGCCAGCGTCTTGTCGTCGTACATCGGCTTCCGGCCCCAAATGCCCGAGAACACCGGAGCCAGCGCGTCCAACTTGTGAAGCCGCGCGCGGTCAGGGTCCGGGAGGATCTCCACCACGGCCTCGTTGAAGCACCGCAGAACCGGCACGGCGTAGCAGAGTGGAGCACACACCCAGGCGACCGCGCTGTCGGGCCGCAGGGTTGCGCAGGCCACGGTGACTTCGCCGCGCAGAACCCGGACGCCGAAACTGCCGACCACGGAGAATCTCTAGAGATAGGGTGGGTGTGTTAGACAAATTATATAAGGCTCGGCCATCTTTTCGGGCATGACTTCAACGGGATGGAGGAACACCGGTAACCTGGGTGAACGTACCTCGTCCGCGTCCAGCGTCAGCTCCACCGTGCCGTCCGGCCGGTGTTTGCGGTTGCGTCTCGTCGGAACAAATGTCGCCAGCTGGTCAGGCATCTCAGCAGCCGGAGGAGCCGCCATTCTGTTCAGCTGAGCAACGGTGCTTTCCCCCCCTCTCAAAGGAGACTCCAGCGTCTTATCGCGGGGTTGTTTGTTGTTGATATTGGGGGGGCTGGCTTTGTTGGTGGTGATTCCAGCATAGGCAGAACCGTGTGTCACTTCAGACCCTGTGTCGTCTGCACTCTGCTGTGGTTCTTCTCCTGTTGTTTCTGTTTCTCTTCTTCCATTTTCATCTGTTTCTGTTTCTCCCTCCTCTTCATCCTGTTTCCGCAAGCTCGAGTTCGCAACATCATCACCATCACCATCTTGCGTCTCGCCCTTCACTTTTGCACCTCTCCGCCGATTTCGTCGTCCACTCGCCGCTCGTGTCCCGGTCTTGTCGCCAATCGAGCTGTCTTCGGGCACTTCAGCACTTGAAGCTCCTGCAGATAGCTCAGGGACACTTGCGGTCTGAAGCTGCTGCAGCTTCTTGCGAGCCGCCACCGCACTCACTAGAGAGCTCACAAACAGGTCAGTCCAGGGATCTCCACTTCCCATCAGTCACCAAAGAGACATCTAACTTACGTTGCGGTGCAGCCACTGCAGGCGTCTCGATCTTTCTTCGTTTGCGGTCCGCCATTGAGTTAAAGTTGAGAGGAAGAAAAGGTACGTACCGATTTGGGCTGGCAGAAAAAAAAGAGGAAAAAAAGAAAAAAAAAAGAAAAAAAGTTCAAGCCCTGAATGCGCGCCTCCCATTGGCCAATGGCCCCTTTCCATGCTGACTCATCCGTCTACTGCAGCCACCCCCCGGGTGTCTTTAACGCCACCGCTCAAGATGCAGCACAAGAGCCCCAAAAGCGGCGCTCACCGCCCGATTAAAATCACCCCCATCCTGCCGCCATCCCACACGCCCCGGCAGATTCGCACAAACGCAGAAAAATTGTTTCGCGACAATGAAGACGCTGCATCGTCGACTTCACTTCCCCCTTCATCATCTGCTGCTGCCAACTGGATCCATCCGCACCACCAACACCATTCATCGTCTTCTGTGATTTCTGCCGTTCCACCGCCGCCTGCCGCGTCCAAGCCGCACACTCTCTTCCGGGCCCGCGTTTCCGAAATCCCGCCGTTCCGCCCGGCCACGCCCGCGTCTTCGCGTCCTGTCGTGCTCCCGCCGCCCGGCTCGGCCCCCCCGAACCTCGCCTCGCACAACCGCTTCGCGCGCCGTGCCAGCTGTGCAGGCTCCGTGTGCCCCTACCCCTCGACGCAGCCGCCGTCGCCGCCGCCGCCCGTCCAGTCGCCCCGGAACCGCGCTGCATCACCGCCGCCCGCGCCGTCGCCCCGTGCTGTCCGCGTGCCGCAGCCCGGCAAACCCCACCCGCATATCACGCACCACCTCTCTCCACCGGCGTCGACCATCCCCCAGAACCACACAAACCAACCTTACCCGCACCTGCAGGCCTTCACCACCGCAATGCCGCGACCTACCGACCCGGTCGCGGTGGCCCCGACGCCCAAGAAGGCCCCGCAGGACGTGAAGATGATGAAGAAGGAGGAGAAGAAGCCCAAGAAGCCCACGCACCTGGCCAAGGGTGAGATGAAGAAGCTGCTGGGCGCCACGCGTCCCGCCGACGACTCGAGCTCGACGTCGAGCAGCTCGGACTCCGATTCCGACGACGACAACGGAACCAGCATCTTCAAGGCCCTGGGCTCGCCCGATGCCTTCAAGGCCAAGCTGCCCTCCGCCGCGGCCGCCATCCCGAAGAAGTCGGATGCCCGCAAGAAGAACATCGAGATCGCCGATAGTGACGACGATCGCCAGCTGCTGTCGGCCCAACTGAACGTAGCGTCCGGCGCGACAAAGCGCGTGGCCGCGGACCTCAACGGCGGCAAAGGCGCTGCCGACACTTCCAGTGAGGAGGACGACGACAGCTCCGACAGCTCTGATGACGAGATTCCTGCGGTGAAACCCGCTCCGTCGCTGAACGGCAAGCCGCGACCCAAGCCGCAAGACACCACGTCAGAGGAGAACACTTCGTCGTCCAGCGAGGAGGATTCCTCCGACGACAGTAGTGAGGATGAGGCCCCGGCCAAGCCGGCTGCGCCTGTGGCTGACGAGGCCTCGGCCAGTAGTTCAGAGGGGTCGTCCAGCGAGGACTCCGAGGAGTCTGATGACGAGATGGCTGATGCTCCCGCCCCCGCTGCGCCCAAGACAAACGGCGCCGCCAACGGTGCTTCAAACGGCACCGTGGCCAAGCCCCCCGTCCCTGCTGAGGACACCTCATCTGAAGAAGAGGAAGACGAGGAGTCGGACGCCGAGTCCGATGTCCAGATGACTACCGCCACCCCCGCCGCGGCCGCCACCGCCGCATCCCCCGACTTCGTGCTCCGCAAAGCGCGCGTCGACGCGAACTCGGCCGCGGCCACGGCGGCCTCCCACGCCGAACTGGCCGCCTTCTTCGCGGATGCGGCCAAGAACGGCAAGCAGCTGTGGTACTTCACCGCCCCGGCCGACATGCCGGTCAAGGTTGTCGAGAAGCTCGAGATTCCCGTTGACCAGCACGGCGAGCTCGGCGACGCCGTGGTGTCGTACAACGGCGAGCGGTTTGCCGCGCAGGTCGACCGCGCGTCGGCCAAGAAGCAGCTTGCGCTGTACGTGCCGGGGGCTGGTGGCGAGGAGGACCAGTACCAGTGCAGTAAGTTTTTCTGCTTTTCTTTTTTACTCATTCCCTATCACGGTTTCTCCCGACTGCGACAACTCTGAATCATACCCCCCCGAGACACAAACGCGAGAAATAACTTGACGGCAAGAGATTCCCAAAACTAACTTCCCATCTCCTGCAGAATCCCGCCAACCCAGCGCCATCGTCAACCTCCGCCGCATGGTGCCCGAGCTCGAGACCCCCGTGGCCTCGGTCTCGCGCCTGACCATCACCGCCCACCGCGCCCCGCGCCCGCAGCCCGCCGGCCTGAAGGCGCGCTTCCGCCCCATCGGCATCCCCGACGACGAGAACATGGGCGCCATCGGCGTCGACACCCCCGACGTGGCCCCCGCCTCGGCGGTCCGCGTGCCCGTGCCGGCGGCCGCCCCCGCCAAGAAGTCCAAGCGCAAGCACGCCGAAATCGCCCAGTCGCCCGTGTCCACCCCCACCCCCGCCGCGGCACCCCCCGCCAGCGTCAAGAAGGCGAAGAAGGCGGTGTCGCCCGAGCCCGTGAAGAAGTACCCCGCGGCCATGGCTGCGACGCCGGTCGTCCCGGGCGCGGTGGCTAGTGCTGCTGCGGCGGCGGCGGCGGCTGCGCGCAAGGAGACGCCGGTGCCGATCCCGCAGTTCCCGAAGCCGGCGGTGCGGGCGGCGGGCGGCGGCGGCGGCGACAAGAAGAAGAGCAAGAGCAGCAAGAGCTATCTCGACGAGGCGGTCATCACGCGCACGCCGGTGCCGGTGCCGGGCCGGAAGTAAAAAGCCGGGCCCCCTGGGTGTCCGTAGCTTTTAGTCAGGTAGCAACTACTTCCTTGGACTTGTCCTCTGTATCGTTCGGGGGAGGGGTTTTTTTTCTTTTTCGGTTTCCTTTTTTTTCTTCTGGGTCTGGAGTTCTTTCTTTCCTTCTTCTGTTTTCTGTGGGTGTTTCCCTTCAGGTCAAGAAGACCAGGTGGCGATGCTTTGGAGAAACCGGGGGGGCAAGAAGACCACGAACGTTTCGGTGGGTGTGAGATGATGCTCGGGAGGCGTGAAGAACGGTGTTGTCGGTTGGTGGTGTTCTTTTCCTTTCTTGCTTTTTGTTCGGGTGGTTTTTCCCCCAGTCCCCTCCTCCTCCCCCGGCTTTCTGTCTTCCTTCTTGTTTCCTCTCTTGATCCTCGGAGTTCTTCTTTTCGATCGTTCTTTTTTCTTTCACTAGGCTAGATAACCGGAGACGGAACACTGTTTCTTCTTCATTTTCTTCTTTTCTCTCTCTCTCTCTCTCTGTGTGTGTGTGTCTATCTGTCTCTCTATCTCTCTCTCTTTTGTGTCTCTCTTCTTCCTCTCTCTTTCTCTCTTTCTCTCTATCTCTCTCTCTATCTCTCTATGTGCGCGCGTCCTGTTCCCCCAGTGTCCCTTGTTTGCTCTCATCTTCCAGTCTTTAGGTTTTTTTTTCTACATACCAGGCAATATGGCCCCCATCAAGCTATCCAGTCTTCATCTGTCCATTCTTTTTTTTTCTTTCTTCTTTCTTCTTTACCTGATCTCTACGCAACGAGCATCTAGTCTACTTTGTTAATACACAGCCTTCACTTCTCCCGTATCTATCTGTCCATACCCCCCCGTAAAGGTCTAGAGCCGGAGAGACGTTATGATTGTCCGGGACGAAGTAGAATGTGCTCGTACGGGTGTGTTGAGAGAAGGAAGGCATGGAGGAAATCTTACTTCTTCTTCTTTTTGTAGACGGAACTACCCGGCCCCGGATATCCCGAACCACACGCCGTATCATGGCCGGTCCGGAAGACCCACTACTCCGTGATGACGCCCAGCCCGGCCGGCGAGCTTCTACAAACACCAACCAAGCACAGCACTCCGTCCCCAACTCCCATTTCACAGCCATATCCAGCTACACATAAAACGTACACACACACATAGGTGCAGTACACACATACCGACCCAGGTACTGACCCATATACATACAGTCACATCCACATCCACAAAAGTCACAAGGCACACTCAAGATATCTTTAACTTGAACGGACACACACACGCCGGTAATTGCGCGCGCGTTCCGTTTTCTGAGATTTGGTTGGGGTAGGGTGTCGCCGCCAGAGTCCGTTGCTTCCAAACCAGACCACCGCACCAAACGAACACCCACTAGACTAGAATTAGATCAAGAATATCCAAAAAAGACCCTTTGGAGTGTCCGGACCCCTTCCCCGGCGGTAGGCGGTACCCCGCGCCCCGTCTTCATTAGATCTATAAACCAAGAAAACAAGGTCGTGACAGAAATAGAAAAACCGAAGCATAGGAGGGGCGGGGCGAGAAGCAGACGGAAGAAACCAGGACGGGGGCGTTCAACAAAGGAAAACGACACCGAATTACCACCACCCGCCGTTTGGTTTCTTCCCCTCTCTCAGTCTCCGGACCACGAAAGTCCGTGCTACCATTAGCCCACCCACCACCGGGGGAAGCAGAAAGAAGTCCGAAGCTTGATTAGACGCCCACAGACACGAAGAACGCCGGACTCAACAAAACGGCAAGTACCAAAAAGCACACAAGAGGCCCCTTGCCACCCGAAAAGGGGAACACCCGTGGAACAAACCCAAAAAGGAGGAACACCGACGAAAGTAAAAACAGCCGCGCGCTATGCCGGATGCACAATAGAAAAATGAAGGAGAATAAAAGGAGAAAGACCGTCCCTACGAGAGAGGGTCTTGAAGAAAAGGAAGTCGAATCAAAAGGTGAGAAGACACTCGGAAGTTCACCTCAAAAGCCATAAGGTCACCACCTGGACTCCTATGCAAAGGATGCAGCGAGAGGAGGAATGGCCAAGGGAGAAAATCCGGTGTCCCGTCCCACGGAATGGGAAATTAAAATAAAAATTAAGCTAGAAACGGGGCGGTTGTTGTGGAAAAAAAATTCAACAAAAAAGGTGATCGATCTCAAAGAAAATTAAAAGTGGAAGAGACTCCCTTGCGAAAGGGATGGAAGAAGAAAAAGGCCCTGAAAAGATGAGATTCAACAGGACTCTTGAGGGTATGAAGAAAAGAAGAAGAAACCCTGGGAAACCCCTGGATAGATAATGTCTGAGTTTTGTAAAAGTTTTATGGTCATGTAGCGAGCGTGATTTGGGGGAATAATGAAAAACCATCCGTTAAAAAGAGCCGAAAAAGAGACAAGATACCCCGGCTAGGAAGTCCGATCCGGGCAACATACTGAGACCCGAAGAATTATGTATATGCCAGGAGGGATTCAAAGGCACGAAAGCGGTCTTGCCGAAAAGGGGGAAATATAATACACGCGTCTGGGCCTCGCTCTCAAATCGAGAAGCAAAGTCAAAGACAAAGCGAAGTGAAGAATGACGATCGTGAATGGAAAAAAGTCCAGAAGCCGATATGCAAGAGAACGCTGAAGATCAAAATTAAAAAGGGGGACAGAAAAATTAACAGGAGGTGGCGGTGGTGACAGTAGTGATTACCGCACAACGACAACCTCGGTAAGGTCCCGCTCGGTTCCACCAGCGCCGCCCTCCCACACGGCGCCGTGCGGTGTCATCTCCACCACAAACGAGCCGTTGCGGCCGTGGTCGTCGGAGATGGACGGGCTCACGCTGCCGCTGGCCGCGCCGGAGCTGGAGCTGATGCTGGATGAGCTACCGACGGTCCACTCGTCGGAATCGCCATCGTCACGCATCGGCTGCAGCAGGCCCATGCGGTAGGCAGCAAACTCCTGGTCGTAGGGGGCTCCGGGGCCGCCGGGCAGCAGCGAGCCGTCGTACTCGTGGGCCGAGCCAATCTCCACGTAGTCGTAGTCCCAGCGCCACTTCTTGTCGGCCTGGCGGCGCGGCAACCAGCTGCCCTTGGCGATGTAGTACAAGGACGCGGCAATCAGGGCTCCGCCGACCAGGTCGACGGCGTAGTGGTGGCTCAGGTACATGGTGGCCCACCAAACCCAGCCGGCATAGGCAATGAACAACGGCCGCAGACGCGGGAAGCAGTGGCTCATGAACAGCGCCTCGAGCACGGCATTGGCAGAGTGCAGCGACGGGAAGGCTCCGAACGGCAGCGGCGCGGTGGTGAAGGTAGTGGTGTACATGTCGAAGCCCAAGATCTTGTCGACGCGGGCCAGGCCGGCGGGCGAGCCAGGCATGCCGTAGGCAGCGGGCACCAGGCCGTTCTCGTTCTCGTACCACGGAGGAGTGCAGGGGAAGATGATCTGGATGCTGACACCGAGAACGTTCATGAAGCCAAAGGCCTTGACCCACACAGGCACGGTTCCGGGGGCAGCAAACACGAACATGATCAGCGACACCACCACGGGGGCACCGAAGTGGAAGAGTCCGTAGGGGAGCCAGGCGAGGATGTCGAGGATGGGGTGGGTGTGGGCGGAGAGAATGTTGGACAGGTTGGCACCGTAGAGAACGTTCTCCAGGGCGGGCAGGACACGGACCCAGATGTGCGGGCGGTACTCGGCGGGGATGAATCGGCTGGAGAAGAAGTAGAGGATCCACGTCCATATGCTAAGCGACGGCAGGAAGAACTGGCGGGTGATGGGCATGAACAGCAGCAGCATTGCGCCGGCAACTCCGAGGGCTTTTAGTAGCGGCGCCGGCGGGAGAATACATAGCGAGAAGATGCCCAGGGCAGCAAGCACCACATATTGCAGGTCGTACCATGTGAAGCGGTGTTTCCGGAGGAGGTGGACCGAGTCGAGGACGTTGAACGACGTGTTCAGGGCGGTGATGCTGCGTTCGGAGACCTGGCCGGACTTCTGGCGGTGGTAGCGCGGCCGGCGGTGGCCGGGGCGGAACTTGTGGGGGAAGGGATTCAACGACGAGAGCGTCATTGTGCCGTTGATGTGCAACGGAAGAAGTTTCTGCTTTGTCTTAAGCATTGACGACAGATCGTGGAGGCTCATGGTGAGTCCGGAAGGCTCAACGGAGAGGAGGTGAGAGGAGGGAGGGAGTGGATTCGGTGAACGGATGGATCAAGACACCACGATAGTTAGGCAAGAGAGTGTATGAGAAGAAGAAGAGAAGAAGAAACACCCGAGGGATTATCAGGATGATATAATCGGCTCGGTAGTGGTTCGGCACACTCGGGAAAAGAGGGAATGAGTCGAGGAAGGGCCTAGTGAGACGACTGGTGCATGAGGAAAGGATCCGGCGGAGTCGGGGAGGCGAAAAAAGGAAGAGAAAAAATCGAGACCAAGATCAAGATTTCGGTAGGGCCGGGTCTGGAGTTCTTGTGTCTTGTTGGACAAGCAAGAACAAGCGTAGGTGACCAGAAAAGAGGAAGAGGAGGAAGAAGAGAGGGAAGAAAAAGAATTATAATGGGGAATGAGGAAGTGGACGTTAGAAAGCGGAGAGAGAGAAGAGGAAGACAGAGAGGAACGAATCGATGTTGATCCCTTGTGTGTACGAGAAGAGAGAAGAAGAGGGAGAAGAAAAAGACGAGGAATTTTTTCAAGGTTTGTTAGGCGAATAAAAGGCCAAAAGTTTCTTTCATCATCATCGAACTAGGAAAAAAAGAGAAAAGAGGACCAGCGGCGGGCGAGTCAGTCTATCTGGGTGGAAGAGTGCGGGAACGGCGTCGGGTTATAGGTATCGGCCGCAGGAGTGACGACGTACGACCGCAGCAGAGAAGACGCAGATTACAGGCATGAGAGGGCCTGAAGGAGAATAAAGGAAAACCCAACATACAGCGCAGGGGGGCCAGACGATGATTGTGATGATAGATATAACAAATAAGGGGGGTGTGTGAAAAGAAGAAAAAGAGGAAAGAAAATCATCTGTGCGAAGCCGTCGCCAAGGGTAGATAGAGGAAGAAGCGTGAAATCAGTCAGTTCGATCGCCGATGTTTATCCGAATGGGGGAATGTGCCGGGTGCCAATGATGACGTGGGACGGTGAAACCTGCACCACCACCCGGTGCCAAATGCGTTACCAAGCACAAACACCACCCGGTGCCAAAGCCCGGGCTGGTTGGCTGGCCCGGATGTACACTGTGCACAGCCGTGTGCGGGGCACTGGGTTGCCAGTTGTCAGGCGGAAATAGCTGAGATTATGTTCGGTGCTTAGCGGCGGGCCCAGAAACCTAACCAAAGCCTGCCGAGGCACTAAAAGAGCACAGGCAAACTTGGCTGTTGCTGGGCAGCTGCGGAGCTGCGGAGCTGCCAGGAGTTTGCAGCTGGCAGCGGCATTGTGCTGTGAAGTTGTTCGTGTTCTTGCCAAAGAACAGAGTATCAATTTGTGGCCGTCCCGATCCCGTATGTGTAATGGACACGGAGTGCGTATTACATACACACAGCCGTGCCCGGTATCGTGATATCGCAAACTACAGAAATCACGCCGGGCGACCAACGGATGAAGCGGAGCAAACGAAAATTAACAGGCCATTGTCCGTCCGTCCCGACCCACGGAGGAAAAAAAGAAAAAAAAAGAAATTAAGAAAGAAAAAGCTCGGCTCGGGCTGGCACTGTGCAATGACGCAAATACCAGCAGCAATAATAATACCTGAGATTTCTTTTCGCTACATTGTTTCTCACGCCCTATTTCCACACCCCCCTTGGCAATCACAACCTTGGGATGCACGGCATGTACACGAGACCTGCTCGGAGTTTATCTCCACAGCCAGAACTTGCGCACGCAGCTCGGCGATTTGGCGTAGCTGGTACCTGTCCCTCCCAGAATTCCACACGCGATCCTGATTTTTGCTTTTGTAACTGGCTCGTTCAATCTCTTCGTTTAAGGGCCCTTCCATTTCACGGTTTATAACTGTGCCATATGGGTATAGAACTGTCATCCCGTCTTTCTGCTTTGCACTGCGGCTGGCTGTGCTCGTTTACCGCCGTCTTCCTCGGGCGGCAGTCTCGGATGGCACGGCGGACGAGCACCATGGCTGTTCCTTTCCTGGGGATTTCCCTCTCGTTCCTTTCAGAATGGCATGGGGAATGGATGATCGCGAGAAAAGGCATTGCCTCCGTGCTTAATCTCTTTGCCCCAAGCCTTAAACGCCGAGTTTAACTCCACGAACAGAGAGGAGGAAGCAAAGGGAAAGGGAAAAAAAAAAAAAGAAGAAAAAAAAACCAGTGTGTGTGGGCCGGGTTCCGCTCAAATAAGGACCAGCCTAATGAAATAGAAAAAAAAAGCATAAGTGGTGCATCCGATGTGTGGTGTGTCAATTTAAGCCGCGCGCATCGTCCACTAACCAACAAGCGGCAACGAGCCAAAAAGAAAAATAAAAACGAAAAGATAAAAACGAAAAAATAAAAAAATAAAAAAAAGGGCGCGCAGAAAATGCCTGTCTTGCATGTGCATTCCTCTCCGTCTTGTCTGTCTGCCGGAACCTGTCTACTCTCAATATTCTGACGAGGGGAGGGCAAGGGGAGGCTGGGAGGGAACCACAGAGAAGCCCTTTTCATGCAGGTAGACGTAGGGTCGATGCAGTGTCTTTGCAAGTGACAGCACACCAGGCCCAATGAATCTCTGGCGACAACGTCTTGGCTGGGTATCTGTGAATCGTCGGCCTGCAAGCCCTAAAAAGCTGTGAGGCAGCCGGAGCGGTGAGGCTTCTGGGCTGCCGTGGCTGGTCGTCTCTGTTCTGCTCCCTTTCAGATCCACTGGCCCATCATCCCATCATCCCGCGAGGACTTTCTGAGGGACTGATCTATCTTCAATTCCAAAAAGTGCTCTTGCCTGCTAGTTATGAACCCCGGACTGGTCAGCAAGCTGGCAGCAATGCAATGAACCGATATATAAGAGCAGATATATCTCAACACCACGTTAACAAGTGTCTACGCGAACCAGCGCACACGCATGTTTCGTTCCCTCTCTTACACGCGACCGGACCGACAAAAAGTCGCCGGCCACAAACAACCCATTCCACTCGCAGTACAGAAGGCGATATCACTCAAAGGGGGAGGATGGGCCAAGCGTTCTCTCCCGACTGAGGAAGTAAGATTTGTGCCTAGGTTTAACTTAACGAGTTTATAATCACGCCGATAAGAAAGAAAGATAGAGAGAGAGAGATACGGAGCAGGACCCGGAAGGCGTCTCGTGCCAACTTGCTCTTCTTGGGCGAGGACTTTCCAGCTATCCAAGCCTAGCGAGGACGACGGAGGAAGGGAAAAAGGGTGAACGAGAACGGAGACTAACAAAGTAATATCCCTTTCCCTGCCGTTTTTTTTGCGACCGGGGCCTGAGCGGGAAACAGGGGCAGACGAGCAACCGAGAAAGATTTGGCCAAAAGCAATCCCAGGATGCGGCCAGCTCGGGATGATTTTTCCACCAGCTCAAATCTTAACCCTCCCACTGCCTGGGGGCCCGTCTGCTTTGATTGTCTTGTGCCAGATTGCCCGAATTCACACCCACCCCCTTTGCCTGTGTATGAAACCCTGGCTGTGATCTCCCAACTTACCACTACCCCAGCCCAGCAACAAACTCCCTCCCCCCCCCCGGCCACCTGGGAAATTACGCCCAGTCTTTTGTGTGCAGCGTTCCCTCGGGATGGCGGCAAGTTGTGCTTGCTGTCCAGCAAGAAGGAAGGTCAGGGTAAAAGCCGTCGCACAGCACACAGATAGCAAAGAAGCACAGCACACGCAAGCCCTTACGTTGCGGCACGCACCCACGCACACGCACACGCGCTCTCGCTGCCAAACAGGGAATTGGAGGGAGTGGAAAAGAAGGGGGGGGGAGATGGGGCCAGTCTCGCCCAAACGCATCGTGTTTCAGCTGTCGTGGTGTTTTCTGCACGTACTGTAGCCGTTTGGGGGATAGGCAAATGCCATCATTCGTGGGTAGCGGGCGTTGTTGCTGTCGAAAAAGTGTGTGCTGTCTTGTTGGAACCCATGATATCGCTGCTGCTCTAGGGTTACACCCACCACCATTTTCCAACCTCCAAATCCGCTGAAACAATCATCGTCCTCCCCCTTCTGGCCCAGCTTTGTCGCTGGATGTAACCTCGCACGGCGGCAAAAACTCCGCTCACGCTCCCCTCCTCTAACATTTTACTCACTCTCGGCATAATGCCGCTTCTGGATGACTTGTCAGCCCGTAACCCCGCCAAGCAAATCCTCAACCAGGTTCTCCCCCCCCTCAGAAGACCAAAAAGTCTTGACATCTGCAGCTTCTGCTTTGTTTCTAACATGTACGAGGAGTCCGCATCGTGGGCTGGGCATTGTTCAGGACCAAACGCCCGCAGATGGGGTCGGGGTAGATGAGCCCAGACTTTGGCCCGACGGCCTGGCGATGCTGGATTGGGCTGGCTGTTCGTTACAGTTCTGGGCGCGCCGTTCTCCTCGTCAGCGCATCCTCTCACTCACTTACTTACTCTCACGATTGGGGCCAATTTATAGACAGAGTGCACTCCGTATAGTTCGTACCGTACGTGATACATGCATGATTACTCTTCCATGCAAGACAAAAATACCGTACTGTATACTTTGCCTTTGAGGCCCTGCCAGCCCTGTCGAGGCACAAACGCCCGGGTTTTATTCTCCCCTCATGATTCCATGGTGTTTGCACTCGACTGTCCATACAGTCCGTTCTGTGCTTTTTGCCCTCTGGCGACGAGCCGGAGGCTGCGGGATACCCATGACGTTGGAATCGACCGGGGGATATGGGGTTTAACTATTCCTTCACTTTCTTTCTTACATCCACGCAGCTCTCGGTAACGCGTCGATGATTCCCGTGTGCTGTTTCCACGGCTGGAGGCGTCCAGTACGCCGACCATAACGCTGCCAGGACTCCCAGCACACAAAGCTTGCCCGTTAGGCTAGCTCTCAAGTCCACCCCTCCTCGCCGGAGCGTTCCTCTCTTAGCGGTCGCTTTAAGCCTAGTCCCCCGAAACCGTCCGGTATTCAGCTAATTCAGCAGGAGGAGCCTCTGACGTAAGACGGCGGGTTTTCTCACATAAAACCCAGCATCGCTCCATCTTCCTGCAGATGCAGAAATCTCATGATGTTACTGCACAGGCGCCATTTTTGGACCTAGCAACGTCATGCAGAGCGGCCAGTCAGCGCCCGCATCTGTATTTTTGTTCTTTTTCTTTTGTGTGTGTTTTTTGAGGCCCTTCGGCATTCGGGGTAACGTGACGCGTGGCCGTCCACCGACCTCCCAAGATATATCGACCGTGGGGTTTGCACGTGTCTCGTATCTGTAGTGTTGGCGAGACCAGAGATCTCTCAGCCTGTTTTTTTTTTTTCTCGATCTCTCGCCGGGAGCCCTGGAACCACATCGGAGGACCGTCTTGTCGGGGTCAGAGGGTCGAGACACCCGGCCGAGTGTGCCCAGACGAGTGATTGAGTCGCCATCCCCGCATTTTTCCAACGAGTGACGAGTGGTTGTCCATCAGATCTTTCCACTCTCGTTTCCCTTACACAGTCTGTCCCGGACCCCTCCTCTTCCTCTTGCACACACACACACACACACCCACACACACAGGTGGTGTGATTTGGAGATTTTGCCGCGTATGCACACGCGAAACACCTGGGCACGGAGGAGCTCGACAAACCCGCAACCAACCAACCCATTTCACCCCGTTGACTCTCTCGCACCACGATCCCAAAGATCCTCGGCAAGGTGGGCGGGGCCATCTTTCTTATTTGTTTGTTTAATGTTCAGAGAGGGAACAAACGGGTAAAGTGGTCAGTCAGGTCAACCCCCTCCACCGGGAGGAGGGTTGAAACAGCCACTCCTAACCCTTAGGAATGAATATGAGGCCCCCCCCCCACCGCCCGTCTCCCCTACAAACAATCAAATCCTCCTGGAATTAGGGGGAGGATTGCCTCCCCAAGCAGCACCAGAAACCGGATTTCCAAAATTGTGTTTCGTGTGGTGTGCGCAGACGGCCTGAGCAGCGCTGCCCCCTCTTCAAATTCGCGCCGGGTAAATCAAGTCGTAGACCGCAGAACAGCCCATCGTGAGGAGGCCCGAACGGGGGAGAGAGGGACGGCATGTCGGCGTTTCGAACATGCGATCCCCGGCCTTGCCTGCTGCCAGCCGCCAGCCGCTGGCGCACCGAAAAAAAAAGGCTCGCACCTTGAGACTAACGGCCAGCGCAAGATTGTACGAGAGAATTATACGAACGGCTGGCTGGTGGATGAGAAAAAGGAGAATCAATGCCCTCTCTCGTAAGACAGAATAAGCAGCAATCTTAAAAACTCTCCAGCTAATCAATCGGGGGGTGTTCCACTACTTTAGCTGTTTGGCTGGCCCTCACAGATTATTACAGGATGATTGGCAAGCCACCACCCCACCTCTTTACTTACTTCATAGCATATTCCTAGTAGTACGTATGCCTTTTTTTCTTTCTCTTTTTTTCTTTTTCGGGGCCTCGATCAAGTCCGATTCCGAGAGGCCGGGGTGGAGATTTTCATGACAAAGTGGTCGAGCAACCAGCGGGGACGTGCACGGCGAGAGATCCAAAGGGGACAAGCGCAGGGTTCTTGACCCTTTTTTCTTTTTCTCTCTTTTTCTTTCGGCGTCGGGTCGTGGTGGTGGTCCTTTCACCGTCCCGCCATTCAACGAGCAAAGAAGTCCGCCGTCCGTCGTCCTTGACAATCAATTCCCACCCACTCTTTTCACGGGTGGAAGCAAGCGGTTGCTGGTTTGCGCTCGCGCGCGCGCGCGCCGCAGCAGCAGCAGCAGCAGCAGCAGCAGCAGCAGCAGCCCTTGTTCCAGGTCCACCCAAAGCACGCGACGGCGTGTGCAATGCAGATGCCAGTCAAGGCCTGCGATCTGCGACCTACGCACAAAATATATCTCCTCAGGGCTAGGGAGAAGGCCCTTAAAGGCATGAACGTTTTCCGAGGCAAGGCGCAGACCCAAAAAACTTGGGCCCCCCTTTTAAAAAAAAAGTATGCCGAGGGAAGAGATCCCGAAAAAAAAGAAAAAAAAGAAAGTAAACCGCCGCTCTAGGAGGAAATTGCACCTGGGGATGGGATGGTTGCTTGTCGAAAATAATGGATCTGTGTCGCGGGCCGTCACAGCTTTTCGTTCTTCGTGAATACCGAGGGCCGCATATCAGGTCTCTGCCGTAGCCTTCCGCTTCTTGCTCCTTGTCGCTGAAGGAAGCCAGACAAAGTTGGGCGGCAGCGTATCCTCTCGTATACGTCGTTCCGTTCCGCTGAAGGTTCCGGCGATCTCTGGGGGTGTGTGTGCCAATTTCCCTTGCCTGTCCAGGGCGTTGATATGCGGTCGGTGGAATGTCCGCGGAACAGGAGCAAGTGGCCCTCCACATGTGACAGCACACGTGAGAGACACTCAACACCGCATTTCGAGCGTGGAGAGCGAAGGCATCGCGACTTCTTGCACGCGGGATGGAATATCCGCCTCGCCGGACTTTTCTTCTCCTTCTTTCTCATTCAGCTTCGTGAAGAGGGGAAGAGGGCCTGGTAAGGCTCACATGCACGCCCGGCATAACGACCCAGCCCGCTTATCCGCAGGCCAGAGGCGGAACCAAACAGTTGTGTGCAGCAGAAACTAGGGTCTCGACCACCACTCACTCCTGCTGCTCGTGCCTTGGATGTCGTGGCTCGAATCACTTGCCGTGGTTGCCTGCACGACCACCGGCTGCAGCTGTGACTCTGTCTCCTCTTCTCCTTCCCGTGTCCGCTTTGGATGCTGTCCGGTGCGACGATGGACTCGTCGTTGGGTGGTACTCAGCTAAATTGATTCCTGCCACACCCGCCCCCCTCCGAGCACATACGACCACCGGTCCAGCCGGTTCTGCAAGTGCTCCGTTATACGATCTATCGTGCAGCATTACTACTACCGTACAGTATATGAAAAACGGAAAAGAGAGAGAGAGAGAGAGAGAGGCACCCTATCACTGCTTGCTAACCAGTGTTTCATAGTCACACGACCCCATCCAGTTCATCCCGCAGCCAACCACCAAGCTGTTTTTGCTTTTTTCTCTCTGCTGCGAATTGATTGGCACCCACCACCTCACCTGCACGTCCGGCACTGGGTCTCGAGCCTCATGACGCATGGGCACACTTTTTTTTCTTTTTCTTTCTTTGTCTTTGCTCGTCGCCCTCAGCTCTTATCAGTAAAGGCATGTTAGTAACATCACCGCCTCACGCGCCCGTTGGCACCTAAGAGGCCAGCCATTCCTGCATGAGCCTAGCGTAGCGTAGTATCGTGGACGAAAAAAAAAATTATTTTTTGCGGCATCTGATGATGTTTTTTTTGGTCTCTCTTTTTTTTTTCCTCCGCTGTCAGGTGGTGGTCGTGTGCAGAAAACTCAGATGTGCCGGCCGGGGGGGTGTTCCCACCTTTGGCATGGCGGTCGGTCTTGAGACCTTGGATTTCCGTTTGTTCTTATCTTGTTTGTGTCTCCACGGCCCAGAGGAACGAGGCACTGGGTGGGCTGGGGGAGAACGAACGGCCGTGTCTTTCCTGCCACTCGCTTTTTTTTTGGTGCGTTCGTTGCCAGTGCGCTGCTTCGCTGTCCATGCACCGTATATGTGCATTCGGAGTGGGCACGGCAGTGTTGAGACATGAAGGTTTTTGCAAGTCTCGCTTTAGATTATGAGGTATCTGGAAGTGCCAATCCACCGGTGGACAAGCCACCACCGTGAGGACAGGACGTGCATGTGGCTGGACCATGAAGCCACCAGTCATGTCAACCACTTCTTGGGGTTCTCCCCCGTTGATACCGACTTGTACCCACGAGTGCTGACTCTACACCCGTAGATAACATGACCTCCGTATCAGTGATCGGCATGTAGGACATTGCCGGCTTTGTGATAGGGGACGGTGACTCTGTTGTCTTGATCTGCGGGAAGTCATCGAGATCGGGAGATTGTGATACCCTCACCGATGGTCCGTGGTGAACCCATTGCCGCCCCTCCGTGTCGGGTCGGTCAGTGTCCCTGCCTTGACGAGAGTGGCAGTCTTCGACGCGCTTGCGGAGGTTCTGGAGCAGCTTGTGCATGGTGTGATGGGTCCTCGGAGCCCGGTCGGCGTCCGTCGGCCGGGTCGCCATTCCGCGTTGCCACACTGCGCCGTATCTCGCAGGTTACTCTTGGAGCCCGGCGCCGACCAAACCCTCCCTCGGCCACTTGATCCGTGAGCTCTTCGACGTGCTTCCGAGCCGTGCCACACGATCCTCAGCATCTCAGACCGCCTTCCGGATCGTCATGATGACCTTGGCGTGGCCGCCGTGCGTGAGCGAGCTCTTGCCCCTCTCCGACGGAGGCGTTGGACGCTCCTCGTCCAGTTCCTGGAACCTTCCCCCAACGAGTCCTCCGTGAACAAAGAAACTCTGTAATTTGGGTCTCTCCATGGCGTCCCCCGCCCTGGCAGCTCACGTCCCTCCATAGGGCCAGATCCCTCTCGACACCGTAATGTGAGGGGAACCCGCCTTGCTTCAGCCCATACACGAACACACACCGGGGAAGAAGGCCTGATTCAGAGCCTGTGACTGGTGTCGCGACGAATACCCCCCCGCATCTCCAGCGTTTCCCCAGACCCCTTCTGGGCTTTCCCACCTCTTCCCGAGAAACCACCGCCTCCAGAGGCATGTGAAACTGACCGAGTCTCCTGTATATGCGCTCTCAGATGGAGTCGAAGGTTGGACGTGTGTGAACTCGCAGGCTACCTGGAGAATTCTACCGTCACCGTCCTCGGAAATTCTTGTCACATAGTTCCTCGGCCTTGGGGCACTCCTCGCAAATCAAGATCCGGGTCTCTGCGCACCATATGTGCCTGATATCGGGGTCTCTCGCCGGGATCACGGGACTCCCACTTCCAGTGCTTCGGCCTAACTGATGTTTCGGCAGAACTGTGGCCCTGTCACTGAACACACCACCAGTCTTCATCTCAGGGGCACACATAGAAGATGTGTATCTCCTGCCGCCCTTGATGGCAACATCATCTGAGGAAGCCCAACGACCGATATACCCCCTTTCACGAGAGGGAGGGAGGGCCCATTTAGACCGGAACTGACAAAGCATCCAGCTCCTTCCTTCCCCCCTACGCGCGCGTATCGTTCTTTCCGAATCTGTAAGGCCGGCACTGTCACAAGGGAGGACCCTTTCCATCAGAACTGACAAAGCATCCAGCTCCTTCCTTCCCTCCCACGTGCGCATATCGTTCTTTCCGAATCTGTAAGGCCGGCACTGCCACATGCCTTACTAAACCAGTGGGACAATTCACCAAAAAAGTGCAGCTGCTGAAGCTGTAGCTGGGCTACTGCCCATGCAGGCGGTACATGTAGAATACACTCACACACCCCCTCACCCGGATGAGAGGAGCTTGCCTATGAGATATCCCATGGACCGCGCGCCGGTAAGGAACACGCCCAACCAACCAAGCCAGATTTGTTTTTCCAGAAGTCTCAGGAACGCCGTGGGGCCTAGATCAATATAGATTGATAGCTCTCACGTCGCGGAACGTTGCCGCCGGGCTCTTCAGGAACACTCGCTACAGTCGCTCCTTCCTTCCCTCATTGGAGGGGGGGGGGCGGTACTGCGGGTCTGGGACACAGGACTCTCGTCACGGTCGTTCCTTCCTCGACTCTGAAAAACGCATCTTGAACCTGGGCTAGCTGGACGTGCACTTCCAGCTTTCGAACCCGGGGCGTTGATCAGACGCACCGGGTCTAGGCTGTTCGGGGCAGTAACCAACTACACCATCGGTGCAGCTGCGGAAATGTTGAAAGGAGGTGGTAGTATTTGGGGGTATATAGTGTACTCCCCGCGGTAGGTGGTTGGAGGGAGGAACTGTAGGTGTCCGGTGCGCCGCGGTTTGGGGACTGGGACTCGTTCACGGAACTGTAGGGCAGTATATGAAGAGACGTACCAGACTGAACTGCCTTAAAAGAGTCTTTTCAGTTTGGTGATGCCGGTATGCATGGGATGATTCCGTTGGTGACCCGTCCTGGCGGCATCATCGTGGTGGGAGCTCTGGCAGGTGCATCCCTGAGAATCGTCTGCGGACTTGTTCCAGACACTCGCGGCTACAAACCTATACGCCCAGGAAACGAGCACTAAGAACGGATTTCTAAGATACCAAGACATTGATACTGCCTATCTCAGGATATAGATGGAGAGAAGCACGACTCTACTCCGGGACTTGGCGCCCATCTCGAAGACTGCCTGAGAGGGAGGGAGGACACTCAACGATAGACTCACGATCCAGTACGCAGAGAGCTGTCTATCACAAGAAGACCAGGTCAAAACCCTCCGTCAACTTACAATCTCAACTCAATCCCCTTTCTCCAGACACAAGCACCAGCTTGGTAGAACTCCCCCGTCACAAGAACGCGCGGCAAGTCGCAAACCCTAGTGTTAGGGTTATGGCATCCGGCAAGTTCACACGATCACCAGCCTTTGCCGACAAGATGAACCAGGGAACAAACGCAGGAAGAAAAAAAGCTCACAATACGACTCACCCGACCTATCATCAGGCCCATACAAACGATAGAGAGAGAGACAGAGGGGGAAAGACAACAACCAAAAAAAAACGAACGACAAACACGCGCAGTCCCGGACCTCACCGCCGTACCAGCAACGCACACCAGGCGACTCGCAACAATCCCGGCCCGCCCAAACGTACGATTATGACGCCTGGATGCATGCAAATCTGCCCTGATCCGGGGGGGGTCGTGATCAACCCAAACTCAAGAGAACAAAATGAACCGAACGACTGTTCTCTTTTCAGCTCGCTCATCCTTTTTTTAAAAAGGGGGAACTTGCTCTCCCTTCTTCTTCTCTTCTCGCTTGTTAGGAAATATATACCATGATGCGGTCCTGGCTTTGCAAGGTTCCCCATTCTCTCTCTCTTTCATACTCTCTCCTCCTGCTCTTTCGTTCTCCTGGACCCGGTTATTTCAGATGACGCCAGCGCATCACTGCACTTCTTGAAACCCCACCCACCTCGTCCACCTGGACCCTAACCCTAGCGACCATTTTCCCTTACCCCTTCAGAACATCGGAATACAGCACAACCGATTAGCACACGGATATCAAACATTAAACGCGGAAAAACTGACAATATGGCATTCTCTTCTTTCATAGTGTCATTACTCCCAAGGACTTGAAGCACGGCCCGAAGATTATCATATAAGGGTGAAATAGCAAAAGGAAGAACCGGAATTAAAAAAAGCACACTCGATGGCATCCTCCTCTCCCGAGCACAATCACCTCCCTCTCCCGAACACACAAAATATTACCAAGAGGACAAAAAATGAATCAGGAACCTGGGAGTTTCCCAAGAATCACAAGCAAATCCCTCTGTCATTTTCACATCCAAAAGAATTACGAGGCCAAAGGAAAGAGACGAAGACAAGCAATGAGATCAGCACCGGGTATTGGTTGAAGATGGGAAGGCCGCGGATAAACGAAATTTGCGTTGAAAGGTGCCAACCCGGCCAGTCTGGACTTTTTCTTCTTTTTTTTTCTTTCTTGACCCGTCGTTTCTTGACCCGTCGTTTCTTGACCCCCAGTTTCTTACATCCGGAACGCATGGACTTCGCGCCGCCACCACGCCCGGAAATCCTGCGTAGTCACGTTAATCCGAAGATCGCGGAGCACGCGCGTGCTCAAGTGGCAATCATACGGCCGTGCCGCACCATCCGACATCGTCGAGCCGTCGAACTTCACCGGCTGGATGCCATCCGAGGGCAGTCCCATAATTTCGGCAAACATCATGCAGATTTCATACTTGGTGTAGCGGTCCTCGCTGGTGAACTGCAGGATGCGGGGGAGGCGGGACGGGTCGCTGGCCGAGAGATACTTGGAAGCGATTTCTGTTTGGACCAAAGGACGGATTGATTAGGTTATCAGCTTGACACGCGTTTGACATCCTGACACTTTCTTTTTTCTTTTCTTCTGTGCTTCAGATCCGCCGAACAAAGCAAACAAACTCTTATCTTACCTTCGCACACTCGAGCTACATCCTCCGTATTCGTCGGATACCGAATCGACCAGTCGTCCATCATGATTGGGGTTGAGCGCTGGCCCTGCGACTTCCACAGCTGCTCGAGCAGAACGTTTACCGAACTTTCTCCCGGGACCTCCGCATGGCCGTAGAGCACAGGCACACGAAGCACGACGCCACGACCCTCCGCTCCGGCCGCCGCGTATTCCTCGAGCACGGCTTGCTCGCCTTCCAGCTTCGTCTGGCCGTACAGGTTGGGCGGCTGCGTCTGCGAATTGACCTCGTACGGAGCTTCCCCGGGCCGACCGGGGAACACATAGTCGGTCGAGATGTATATAAGCAGAACGGCCTTTTGAGCGCACATACGCGCCAACATGCGCGTAGCGTCAACGTTCATGGCCCGCGCGGCATCGGGATGCTTATCGACGATATCAGGAGACTTGATAGCGGCGCCTTTATATTGGAGAGATAAAGATTGAATTGGTCAGAGATATTACATGGTCATCAGAGAATATGTGTCTTTGAACGCAGGATACAGCTTCATGTAACCGGCGGGTTTTCTGAAGTTGGAGAGACCGGGATTATTTTGCTGAGATTGATGGCAGTTCTGCAAGACATCAGGAGACAAGCTCCGGGGCGGGAAAAAGGGTGTGGATTGGTCACAGCTTGGCATGACTATATGAGAGATGCACAAGGAAGACGCCGAATGCTGAAGTGTGCTTCCATTGGTGGTAGGTCGGCGATCTTCTACAGGAGGGGTACAGAACAGAGCCAATGCATGGGCAAGCGGGTGGAGGGGCTGAGGGCGGGGACGATGAGACACACGGAGAGAAATTTGCTTACAGTGAATGACAACTTGAGGCCTAGGAGCGAGGAGAAAAAAAAAAGGGGAAAATTGTCAGCAAAAAGGGATTCATTCACAAAAGGAAGAAAAAAAAAAGAAGTAAAAAGCAAGAAGCTTCGAGTGGTTGATATCAAATTGATTGGCACAGGAGTGGGAGGGAGGGAGCTTATTGAACGCACAATTCCTCATGTAGCAGTGCCTTGACGTTGTTGGGGTTCGTGATATCGGTTTTCAGGATAAGAACTCCATCAGCACGGGAGTTACCAACACCCTTGACATTCCATGTCTTCTGATTGTAGTTGAAATGCTTGAACACAGCGCGGCCGAGCAGGCCGGTGGCGCCGGTCACAATTGCCAGCCGGTCCCCCATGCGGAGCGGTGAACCGAGGTGGGGTTATGTGAGGAGAGGAAGGACAGACGCGAGGACTGGACCGACGGCGACGGAGCTGGCGATGGGGCCGAGGGGAGGAAAGCCGGAGATGGATATGAAGATTTTGGAAAATTTTATAAAACCGCGGATAAGAGGAGCCGCACAAGATTGAGACACGAAAGGAGCTTCAAATAAAGGTGTTACTCTTGGACTTGGAATAGAGACCAGCGCTGATAGGTACAAACAGATAGACGGATAGAGAGCACTAGAGACACAGGGAGATGAAAGCTCAGAAAGGCAAGCAAAGGGGAAGTACAATATTCGAACTGAATAGAGGTAGAGAGAGGAGAGACGGAGTAAGGAGAGAAAAACGAGGAGAGGAAAAAAGGATGGAGAGGATGCTGTATCTGGACGGTTGACGGCCAGCTGTCAGAAAGCTGCCAAAACAAGAAAGATCTGGAGAAAAGGGTTGCAATTACACTAAAGCAAAAAGAAGGAAGGAAGCAAAGCCAACGGGAAGGGAACCCCGAAAAAAAGCAAAAAAAAAGGGACTTTGGACGGCCAGAGATAAACTAAAAGCTATTGGTTTGAACAGAGTGTGTGGTTTCTGTCCCCCGACGAAAAAAAGGAACTACAGTTATGAACTTGTTCTTTTGGGCCGACGGATACGGGCTCTGTTCTGTATCTCTTTGTCTTTGTTTGTTCTCTGGTTTTCCTGCCGTCTTTGTTTTGTCCGCTTTTCCAATGTGATGAAATTCAATGTCGACGGAAAATACCAACGCGGGGTTGATGACGTTATTCATCTAACCGGCAGGAAAAAAGGAGAGATATGAGAAGTCAAAAGATCGGCGGGCAGAGAGGGAAGGCGCGCGAGTGTGTGTGAGTGTGAGCTGTTCTTGCAGATGGCGGAGCTTGTTGGTTTTTGGGAAAGAGCGAACATGAAGTCTTCTCTCCCTTGTTTCCGTGGTTCCTTCCCCACAGTTGTTTCGTTTCCTTTTGTGCCAACTTGCCAGTTTTTTGCGTTATGAGAAACTGCAGCGACAAACACATCACAGACGCTCCAATATACCACCCCCGCCAGCTCCATTAGTTAAGTGACAAGTTTTACGTTCTCTATATGCTGCTATTTCCCAAGTTCCAACCAGCTCCTTCTTGGGATAGGATGCAGTACCAGCTAAAGCAGTTTAGTAGGCTGGCTGCAATATAGGAGTGATGGTAGATTGTTGAGAAATGAAGTCGTTGCCTGAGGCTGGACGGGCGGCCGGTTGACTTGATAGCTTGGACGCCAGCCCCGCCGGACTAGCCACGACTACAGACGTCCAGCTTCGTTCGACCAGTACATATTGTGTGGGTGGAATTGGTTGCTATCTTGTGAACTTCCTTTTGCTCTGGCTTTTTTTGCCATCTCGCTTCTGGTTTTCATTGATGCAGGAGGCCAATAGTGGCCTAGGAGGTGTGGCAAGCCCAAATTTGATTGAAATATATCCTGACGCGTCCGTGTATTCAGCAAATATTGTTTGTTGTGCTGACTGCTGAGGTTGGACGGGTGGTGGGGTGGCGTTGAGTGGCGGTTGGCAAAACTGTGCGTGGGAGAAGAGACTGGAGGAGGGGTTTTGGCCCAGGATATCTTTTGCCTGTCGAGCAAGATGCCTCTGCCCGAGCCGATTGTGGGGGCCCCAAGTATCTCAGACTTTCGGTCGGTGTTTTTGTTTGATGCATATGATTTCTCCAGAAATAGCTAGTTTGTAGGGAATATGACACATTTGGGGTCCAAAATTCCCGATGCTGCTGGGTTGGGTTGGATGGGTGTAGCGCTGGAGCTTTCGCCTGACGCCTTTCCCCGCGGGTTTAAACCAAGATGGGGGGAGAGAGATCCATCACGATGTACACTCGTGGAAGATATCAAAATCTTGGGGGAAAGTCATGGCTCGAGATATGGTCATCGTGACGAGCGTTTATGGCACAAAATCTGGTCCGGAAAGAGCAGCTTCTTACGCGGAGAAACGTGGCGTAGAATCACCGGAAATCACGGTATCACGGACTGGCACACATGCTTCAAGCACTGGGAGCGGCCAAAACGTGCTGAAAATCTCCATTTGGGCGCGTAGGTACACAATGACCACAATCCCGACGGACGCGTCAACAGTCATCCAGCCAAACCCATCACGACCACCAAAACACACACAACAAACAGCCTCAACTCTCCTTCGCCACGCTCCAACCAGGGACCGAAAGCAACGGAAAGAAAATATGGGTTCGAATCTTCGCGGAGAATCGGAGAGAAAGCATCCAAAAATTCCCAATCAGGCAGAGCCCAACTGGAGTGGTCATAGAATAGTTTTCAACTAGCAAAAAAGTGTACTCGGACGAATCCTCACTGTAACACTTAAAGCCCTAGCACTAGGATGGAGAAGAAAGGAAAAAAAAAGAAGAGGAGAAGAATTCTGTTCGCTCTGGGCGGGCAGAGGGGGGTTTTTATAGGGTTGGAAAAGCGGTGAAGATGTGCCACAATCACTCGCGCGGCAGAAAATAAATCAACCGGCATCGTGAGTCACGGGTGGGCGCTGCCTGGAGGACATGGAGGACAGTGCGAATACTGTGTGATACACTGTAATGGTTCTATATGTGTGATTCAGCAATCTGCTATGGAATTCGCATCACCGCGCACAATTGGAGGTTGCGAATTCGCCAATTGACGCCGCCGCACACTACGTTTACTGCTCACAGAGAAATTGCAGTGAGATCCTGCCAACCACTCAAACTCTGCATCACGACTTACTTTCAACCAGACACTTGACAAACTTTTTTTTTTTTTCTCTAGCCGTGTCCACTCTGTGGCTGGCCCTAATGGCGAAAAAGAAAGGGGGGAGTTTGTGTCGCCGCCATGTGGATGCATGTCACTTGAACCTGCACTGGCTACCGGCATGTGTTGGCAAAGCTGGCTGGCGGTCTAATGCTTGGTGTGACTTGAACAGCCTCGTAACGTCCGCTTGACAATTGTCCTTTAGGCATCACTTGTACGAGAGGAATTGCAAGTTTACGGGTCCAACGAGGCGAGAGGTCTGAACATACGGCCACCACAAAAAGACCGTTCTGCCTGAGATACAGCCCGGCCCATTGGCGCTTGCGCGGGTAAAAATGACAGGTCTCGTTTGTGAATACGACCAGAAGAAGCGCTGTACTTTCAGGGAAAAATACCAAAGCCTAAAGGTTTCTCGTCATTCGTGAAGTCTTGCGGTTACTGGAGGACCGTGGCTGTCGAGAACGAACGCAAAGAACGAACCGGCAAGGCACGTGTCCCCAAGAAACAAACAGCAAAGACACACGGTCGGCTTACCAGATGTAAAAGTTCTCATCATGCTGTACTGCGTTGTTCCTTCTTCTGGTCCTACAGTTCGAGGCCGGTGGTGTTTCAATGCTACTGCTGCTACATGATATATGGGACGGAGTAAAGGTTGTGTGGCAGTGCCCTTCTCAGCCATGTTGGCCGCCCTATCTTCTGGCCGCCGCATAAATGTTCTTCCCCCGCCGTCGAGATGGCCGCTGACTCAATCAAGAAAGGAAACCGCCGATATGGAACTGCCAGCGTATCAGATAGAGACGAAGAACCAACGAGATGGTTGCAGGAGGGTAAAACATCACGGCCATGTACACTTGGCCTTTCGAGAGACCCGTCACGGCGGACGAGAAAGGCATATCCAGCCGAGTGAGATGTGTGTGAGGGCGGAAGAAAGAACAAGCAATGCAGAAAAGAAAGGAATATACAGAAAGCAGCCGCGCGCAGATCTTGACCTCGAGAGAGGCCGATATAAAAAGAGTTCGAATAGGAAATGTCCTGGCTTGCTTCAGGTCATCATCGCATCATGGGAAGCCACAAGACAAAAGCAAGGACCCTCGTGATAATGGTTTTATAAGCAAGGGCGATTTTGAATGAGTTTCTCTCGACCGAACCATCGGAATCGCCAGCTGCGTGGAAAGATAAAGTAAAGAAACAAAATGGGCAAAGCTGGCGATGATTTGAATTGGCGGTCTTGGATGAGAGAAAGGAAGGAAAAGAAAAAAGAACAAAAGAAGAGGAAAAGAAATGGAAGGGAACTAGGAACAAGCGGAGGGGAAGCCAGAAAGATTTTCCTCGCTGGCCCATTTTTCTCTGGCTGGCCCAGGTTTCCTCGCAAGCACCCAGCCAACCAAACGGCAGAATGGGCCAAAAAACACAGACACCTAGGCCCAATGTCTGGATACGGATATCACGTGAGGGGCAAACGGACTCCAGGGGGGTTACCTGTAGGGCTCATAGGCCTGGGTTGAGTGATGCAGGCCCTGGAGATTTGATGATTCAGGGCTACTCAGCGCTATAACTCGCTACGAATTACAGGGACTGACACGCTGTTGACTGCAAACTCGGTGTTGCCTCTCCGACTTCCAATTTATGGGCCGCCCAAAAGTTCCCCACGAGGAGGAGTCCATGACAAATATGTCGGCCTTGAGGAGATATGGGATGGTCAACTGGCGACAGTCTCAACATATCAGACACGAGTGGCCGTGAGCCTTCTCCCAGTATGCAAATGGACAGTGCATACAGTCGCAATTCGGGCACTCCAAGCGAGTGAACAGATTGGCCTGCAGAATCTCTCTTTTAGGCGTGGTGGTACAGGATTCAATGGAGAGACACCGTCGGCATGTGGTGAAGAAAAGCGGCGGTGGCTCGCTTGAACTTTATATGGAGAGGAGATATCCGAGATATTGGTACCAGCCTGAAATTGTCACCCGGTGTCGGAACCGACTTCCCTGATAAAGAAGGCTGCCCGGTGCCAATTTGCCTGCGATCCCCCAAGCTGGCGATGCCATAAGCAATTTAAAGCAAAATTAGCACCGGCCTCCAGCCCCCAGAAAGGAAGAAAAAAGCAGCCCGGCCAAATTAATCAGGCGGAAGGAAACAAGACACACCACCCCCCTTCGTTCCTTCCCTCCCAACGGCGCTTTGCATTTTGCTGCGTATCAACTCTTTTGGGCCACTACACAATTGCTGTCTTTTTTGGTGGCTTTTGGCTTCCTTCCGAGTAAAGTCTCAACTTCGCTCCTTCGTCTCCATCTCCGCCTTGGTTCATTTTTTTCCCTCCTACAACCTCCATTTCGCGATCGCCTCCCCTCATCGCCTGTTTCTCTCTTTTCCAGTCATTCACTTGACTCTTCACTCATCCAACCAGGGGCTGGTAATTTTTTCCATCGACTTGTTTTTTTCCTTTCATTTTGTTTTTCCGAATATTCTTTTCTTCCCCCGCTCACGAGACCGTCGCGATTGCAACGACTGACCGAATCAAAAAGTTCTCTTCCGCCGTGGCCGGGTTGGCTGGCATTTCATCGCCTTTTCAAGTGCCTGCCCTTCGCCGGATTTCATCGATATCCTTGTTTCTCGTTCGACTCCCGATTCCGCCGATACATGTGTTTTTGTCGTCTGATTGATATCGTGTTGTCGCCCGACGGTTCGTTGTTGCTGAAACCCAGCCTTGACGGACCGGCGATCCCCGATCTTTCTCCTCCTGTTTAATCGAGACACGAAGCAGAAGCACCAGTCCATCACCATCCAGAATCGGATAACCAATTCTCTTTGTCGCTGTTTGATGAAGGAAATCTGGGGCTTAATTTCTGTGTGATAAAAATCAAAAAGAAATCGCGATTTCTTATTCTTTTTTATCCCTGTCTTTTTCCCCATCCCTCTTTTCCCTCTCTCACTTTCTCTCTCCATACTTCCGACTCCTCCTTTTGGACCTCAGGTTCGCCGACGATTTTCCCATCATCAATCACATCGGCGATTCTCTTCTTTCCATCTCCCAGATCTCGGTCATTTTCGCCTCCCCCTCTCCGCTTGGCCATCACCATGTCTTTCAACCCTCAGACTCCCCAGAGCCCGTCCCAGTTTTCTCCAGGCGTTTCCGATTTAGTGTCGGGCGGTGCGAGCGTCATCACTTCCTTGACCAGTACTCTTCCCACCCCGGCTCATAGCGTGAATGGAAGTCACTCTCAATCTGCCGACATGCCTCATGATCTGTATTCCGTCGACGACATGTCGCAAAAACGCAAGCGGTCGCCCGACGACACCGGCGATCGCGACTCGAAGAAAATCCACATCGACGGCGCCCCGCTTGGAGTCGGCATCGAGTCTCTGCACCAAGATGTCGGCGAGAAATACCTGCTAGGCGCCCGCCCTACAGTTCTCCCCAAGTACGATCCGTCGGCTGATTTGTTTGCGTCATTCTCTCTGGCCGACCTTGCCGACAACATGGCCCGCGAAAAGCCGACCGGCGAAAAGAACACTCTGCGCAAAAGTTTCAAGAACCAGCTGAAGAAATTGGCCATCGATGGCGCCTACGACACCAAGAAGGACGAACGAGACGAGAACGACCCCGAAGGCTTCTTTGCCATGATCGTGCTCCCCGAGGATGTGTGGTATGCCCATCACGTCAAATCGAAGGATATTCTGGATGGCCTGGCTGCCGCAACTCAGGCTGTCCTTCCCAAGGCTGCGCTGATGGCGAAGGGCAAGATACGTAAGGATCACTGGGATCCGTACCTGATTGCGAACATCGACGCCCCACAATACCTAGATTCGACGACAAAGCCAACCGATGCCGCGACCCCGTCGGTCTCCACGCCGTCGTTTTCCATCACCCGCGCAAACCGCCAGCCGCAGGCGACCTCGGATCCGTCGCGGCCGCGTCGGAGCGGCAAGCAACGCAGCTACGGCGACAGCAGTTTTGAGGGCTACGGCGACGGCTTCCCCGACGACGACACGGGCTATTCAACCGGCGAAGGCGAGGACCGCGGCCATCCGCGCCACAAGAAAGTGAGTATATGCAGAGCACGGGAACGCATCTGCATGATTGTTCTAACATGGCACAGAACTCCGGAGCTATGCAGCCAGTTCCGAGCCCGATGCGTCAGCAAAGCTACGGCCCGGGCATGGTCGGCGCATAACCGCGTCGCCGCCTTTTCGTTCCCATCCTCCTCCTCTTCGTGTCGACCGCCGTTTGCCACCACGGCGCCGCCTCGAACTCGTGTGTCGTGTCGGGATATTCTTCAGTCCGGCCGCATAAACCCGGCCACAGCTCCAGCAGTAGCAGCAATCCGCAGAGCCAGGCCTTTGGTGTCGTCGTTGCCAAAACATGATTGGAGCCTTGCCAGTGCAAGGCTTCGAACATTGTCTCAACGAAGGCGACCCGGGGCCGTTGTTGTCGCATCCGAGTCGCGGAACTGGGGCACTTTCTTTTGAGAGTCTCTGGTCTTCCTAACACGGTGAAGACGGGTGCTCGTTGGTTCTTGCGAGTGAGCCGGTAGGAACTATTCCTACCATTCTCCCTATTTGATACCCCTCCTCCCATACAATACTATTCGTGATCCGCTCAAGAGTTGTGTCCATGACTTGCCCCTATCACTACCTACCCCGTAATCCTAATCATCGACTCTGCTTCTGGGAGGGTTCTGCCACCATGAATGATATCATGGCTGGATAACCGGGACCTCCAGAGTGCACCTCGTCTACACATACGCCCTCTCTTCTGCAAGCCATGTTCACCTCACCTCTGCTGGCCTCCACCCTCCACTGCTCAGCTGCACCAAAATTCTCTCGACCAGACACGTACCACATGCTCTGTTCATGTACACCGTCCTGCAGTCGGATTTTCTACCTCCGCGTGCTCTTCCAAGGAAGCTCACATCTAGAGAAACCTAGATTCCTGCACGGCCCACCTTCTCTCTCTGCTGTTCTCATCTTTTCTGACAGCCCTTCGTTTTCCTGCTAAGATAGTCAGTTTGTACCTGTTCCCACAAGAAAAAGTTGCATCACGTCGTTGTTTTCCTGTCTCTTTTTTGTCTCTCCGATCCCCCATTCATACTGTTTTTTTTCGGGGGGGACCTTTGCATTCTCCGTTCTTCACCTTGTTTCTGCTGTGTGTTTTCCAGTCGTTTGTTTTTTCTGTTCATATCTTTTCCAGCGTGGCGTTTTTGGGGGCGGTTTTTTTTTTCTGTGCTTTTTTTCGGGGGGATGGGACAACCTTGTTTCTATTCTATTTCTTTTCTTGATACATACCAGGTTCAATTCTTGCGCAGGCTAAGAACCGTGAAAACTTCTTTTTTTCGATATCTACTGTTCGCTTCGTCGTTCTTCTTTTTGCTTGGTGCTTCCGCTCTTTCGTTGACGGGATAGTAACAACAACCCCTGGGGGCTTTTCCGTGCGCGTTTGGGGGTGCTTCGGGAAGGCGGGTCTCTCTTCGATGTCCTACTCTGTGTGTGTTTTCTTTCTTTAGGAGTCGTTAGAGAGCCGTCTTTCGCCGTTACTTCACCGAGGTTGCCTTGACTTGTCTGTGCTTCTGTTCTGCTCTGCTTGGACCTTTTTCTCGGCCATCGGCCCGTTCGCATGTTGGTGTTCTGCTCTTTTCGTGGTTTCTGGTGGGTGTATTCAACTGTGATCCCCATTGACTGTTTTTTTGCGATTTTGCTCTGCTGTTTCTGCAAATACGCCCAAGTCGTCGGACGTCAGCGTGCACCGCGGGCCTTTAGGCTGGTGATGCAGTGCAAGGAGGGAAGTACATACAGTTAGTTCCTAGCGCGGTGGTTAATACATATTGGTTTCTCAGCTATACGTGTGGTCGTGCACTGTGAAATCATCAGTAGCTGCATGTGTGGGTGTCAGGTTGGGAGTGGACATCGAGGGAAAAATAAAGAAGTACTATTTCGAGAGACGAGGTCGGGGACTGAAAAGGTCTCCGTCCTGTCTGTCTGTATGGAAGTAAAGTACACACCATGCTATCCTCCTGGGCTATATCTATCCAGCCTGCTCGAGACTCGGGATCTCCATGTCCATTAATTAGCCACCTGCACCTCTCTTGGTTATTATCTCCGCAGAACGCGCGGATGAACTGACACACGAATGAACACACAAGAAAAAGAAACCCTCAGCGCGCCAACCCACGGCACCAGCTCACACAACCCACCCGCCCTCCTCGGCCCGCAACGCCACAACCGCCCGCACCGACAGCTCCTCCTGCACCCACGCCAGCACGCGCTGGCCCACATCGCCCACCAGCCGATCATAGTGCGGGCCAGGGTAGAACAGCCCCGTGTGCGCGCCAACCTCGTCGACGCCGGACATGTACACCGCCTCCCACGCGCGGTCGGGCTCGCCGGTGGCCGCGCGCCGCGGCAGCACGCAGAAGCGGCGCTCCTTCTTCGCGGCCTCCTCGGCCGGGCTGGCGGATGCAGCAGCCCCGGCGGCGGCGGCGGCAGCAGCGGCGCGGTCGGCCTGGCGGTGCTGCTTATGTAGCGCCTCCAGCGCCTTCTCGCGGTTGCGCACCAGCTTGTCACGCTGCTTGCACGCCGCGGCGTGCTCGCGCACGCGCACGCGGTGCGCCTTGTCGGCGGCCTTGCGCGCGGTTTTGTCGGCGATCGCGTCGAGGTCGGGCGGGCTGGGCGGCGCCGGCGGGTCGGGGATCGCGGGGAGGCAGCGCTCGAGCTCGTTGGCGGACGAGTTGGTCATGGTGGTCTGCAGCGCGAGCGCGTCGGCGGCCGATTCCGTGCTGACGGTGGTGGTCGCTTTGACGGCGGTCGTGAGCGGGGTCTTGGCGGCTGCCGTGCTGTCGGCGGCGCTGCTACTGCTGCTGCTGCTCGCGCTGGTGCAGCTGGCCGTGGCCACCAGGGTGGCGGTCGAGGCCAGCGCAGCATCGTTCGAGGTGCGCACGTCGCTGGGCGGAATCTCCATCGGCGCGGGGTCCACAAGCGACAGCGGCGAGACGGCAGCCTGCGCGCTCTGGCTCGATCCGGGCCGGCTGGGGGGCGCGGGCCGCGGTGTCTTGGGCGCGCCGTAGCAGATGGTGTAGTAGTTGACGAAGCGCACGCGCACCGCCAGCGGGGCGGCCGGCCCGTTGCCGGGCTGGGCGGCGGCGCGGCGCAGCGGCTCGATGTCCTCGAGCGCGCGGATGGCCTTATAGCGCGCGTTGAGTGCCGCGTAGTTAGTCAGACACGCGCCATACTCCAGGTGCGACATGAGGTGGCGCTTGGTGGCCTGGTACAGGCCCTCGGGGCGGTGCTTGCGGGCAAAGTGCATGACGCTCTGAAGGAACGGGCGCTCCGGGAACTTGATGTCGTTCGGGAACGGCTGGTTGAAGGTCGAGTCGATGCGGCGCGGGCTGGGGGAGGCGGTCCGCACCGGGGGGGGAAGCGGGCGGGGGCGGCGGGCGCGGGCCAGGTCGGGCAGGTCCTCCTCGGTCTCCTCGGTTGCGAACTGCGCTAGCTGCAGGCGCTCGGCGTCGAGCGGGCTGGTGCTTGACTTGGCTGACACGCTTTGCTTGAGGGCGGGGGGCAGTTCGGTGGCGGGGCTCTCGACGGCGGTGGTGTGCGAAGACACTTGCGTAGAGGGCTCCAGGGTCATCGACGACACGGACGTTCCGGACGATGAAGACGAGGACGGGCGCCGGGAGGAGGGGGGTTGCTGGGAGGGTGAGTGGTTTATTTCTGTTGCTTCAGGAACGACGATGTGGGCGGATTTCTTAGGAGAGGCGCGGAAGAGACTGGCGATGCCCGAGGAGATGATCCCCGGGTGCAGGCCGAGATACGGCGTGTCAAGGGCAACCACGCCCAGTATACGATGTTTGTAGGGATGTTCAGAAGAAGGGTCGGAGGCGGGCTGTGTTCATATGTCTCTGGTGTCAGCATTTGTTCCGGCATATCACGCAGTTCCGCAGTGTCGGCGGTCTTACCAAGAGCACGGCGTCCGCAGCCAGAATGCCACCCATCGAGTGGCCGACCAGGACCACATCCGTGTCGGCGTCCTCGTGCGGCGCCAGCCACGCGCTGAAGCTATCCCGGATGACCTCGACGGCCTTGTAGGTCTTGTAGCGCGGGTAGATTTTCGAGTGCACGACGTGCGAGTCGCGCAGAGCCTCCTTGAGGAACATGTGCACGTGGGCCGGGAACGACAGGAACGACCGGTCGTTGCCGTAGTAGCCGTGGATGTAGATGATCAGCAGCCGGCGCAGCGCCGTGCGGCGGCCTCGGCTCCAGCCGGGAGCAGCCGCGGCGGGGGGCGGAGTGCTAGCGTGCGGGGGCGGCATGTTCGCCGCGGCGTGGTCGGGCCGCCCGAGCACGCCGGCGGGCTTGCGCGGGGGCAGCGGGGGCGGGACCGGGCGGCGGTCCGGGAGCAGCGTTGCAGGAGCTCCAGTCATGGCAGCAGCAGCAGTGGTGGTCGTCCCGGGGGCGGGTATCGCGGGCGGGCCGGCGTATGGCGGCGGCAGTTCACTGTCGGCGTCGTCAGTGTCGGCGTCTTCCGGGTCGAATTCGTACAGAGACGGCGCAATCGACTGGGAGGGCGAGTTGCGCGGGTCTGGCCATAGTCGGTAGGCGAGACTCTGGGCGATGTCCGCATAATAATACTGTGCCGACTGCAACGACGGCGTGGTTTGGATTTCCGGAAACATTGAACTGGCAGTGTCGTCGTCGTCGTCTGCCGACGCGGCTTTCCCTTTATCGGCGGCCATATCTTTTTGAGCTCGTGAGACCGGGAAGGTGCAATCAACCTGCACCTGCTGGCGCCGGATATGCTTGTATGTGTAACTTCCTTTCTGGGGTTGTTTGACTGTTTGCTTAGGCGCGGCTCCTCCTCTTTATGTTCATATACCGGATAAGGCAATATCTCTGGATTCTTGAAGGTGGATATCGTTCATTCTATGTGGCCGGTGGATCTCAATCAGGAGAGGGGTAGACTGCCACAGGTCTTCAATGTATGAAGGACGTGATTGATAAGGATTCACAGCTGGCAAACACATGGATTGACATCAATGTTGGAAGTTGACTCGACACTGGGGATCTAGATGTGGTTCAGAGGGTGACTATATATACTTTCCATGGCCATTCACCCGTTTGTCAAACTCGTGGCCTTTCCCCAACAGGCTATGACTGGTATCGCAGGGTTGCATGGAACTTCTGAGAGAAACGCAGACCCTAACCCTAACCATAGTACAGCCAAGTCTGATTCGTATAGCCTCTCTCCACTTCGGCAATTTTAGTATGGGCGCCCGTTTAGGTTTCCCGAACTCGAATACTCAGACTGCCTTGACACACACCACCCAGGAAACGAAGCAGCATGTGAAATGCGACGAAGGTGAAATCCAAACGACTCCGCGCGAGACCACTGGCTAAGAGAAGAGCAAGTGAGTGAGCGGCCTCTTGTGCGAGGGGGCCAGAACTGTTCTTCAATCGAACGTGCTGCTGCGTTGCACCGGGCCACAAATGCGTCGGGATGGGGTCCTAAATATAGAGTGCATGCCGGTTGCACCGCATACGCACACCTGGTGAGGCCGGTCGCCAACGAACGCCCAAGACACAGGCGAAAACGAGCACGGCCAGCCGGAGCCGACTTGACACGCATTGCTGTATGTGGACGGGCATTACACGCTTTTCTGCCTATCGTTGGAGATAGATTCTCCCCGGCTCCCAAGATGACGACGACGCCATCCATCTCTCCCTCCCGTCGGCCCCTTCTTTCTTCTCTTTATCCATTTCTTCCAGTTTGAGGGGGTGACAGTGGCACTACAGTACTTAACCCCCATCCAAGGTGCCACCAAGACACCACCACCAAGTCAACCGATATACGGGACCTTGAGTCGAAGGGAGCCGTGGTCGATTGGCAGGAGACGAATGGAAAATCAACTACCGTGGGGCGATCGCGGGCGCCAGCCACGCCATGAGCTGGGGTTTGGGGTGTCTTGTAGCTGTATGGTTTGTATGTTTGTGGTGTGTCTGGTATCTTCTGCTCTGGAGAGCCGCCACCCTGTGTTTGTGTCGGTGTCGATGTCTCGTCGCCGTTGAAACCGACCTTTCCATGTCCTCTCCACGTCCCTACAGCTTGAGTCTCTCGCCCTTGGACCCCCGTTTCAACGTGAGGACAAGCTGGCAGACAGACATGGCTTTGTTTTTACTCTTCTTCGTCTTTGATGTGTGTTTTTGCGTGCGATGAAGAAGTCGAAACGAGAGACAACTGGCGGTTTTGTGGGACACACGCCTTCGAGTTTCACGTATATCCAGAAAACCACAGACACAGTCCGCCGGTATGTGTTCTGGATGTTCTGGCTGGCCACGTCACCGACGAGAACTTGAGCAACAGAATACGAGTGGGGGGCAGACCGGCCCGCCCTGAAGACGAGCAGGAAGCAGGACAATGCAACAGAGCCCACTCCGCAGTATCAAAGACGCAGCAGCAGCCCCAAACCCGCCATGCAAATCGAGGCGCATAACTTACGTGTACCTACAGGCCCAACCCTGCACTGTTGAGCTCCAGAGTGGGATTCTTGACCACGAGTGGGTTAGTGGGCGTTAGCGGAACACACTTCTGACCAAGGCCGCGCCCCGGGAAGATCCAGGAACCAGACCAACACACAACGTTGGGTAATTATTTTAGGGTCCTTTTTTCCATCGACTAAGCGGACGCTTATGCCCTAAATAGATATAGATATTGGAGGGGGAAAGAGAAAGGCTGCGGCGCCTCTTGTTGAAGAACAGATTCCACCATAATTCAATCGGCAGAGGAGGCCAGGGGAAGCTGTAAATTTGCTTTCTGGCAGTGGTGCGATCTAGCCTGTGTGATAAACCACGGCACAGAGCCGTCCTTGAAACGCCCTCATGATTCTTCTGTCGTTCTGCTGCTTCGGTGCCTCGAGGGTTCGTTCCTCATACGTGCACACTCTCCCAGTCGCATTAATTTCCCCGCCTGTCGTGTGGACTTTGCACCACCCTGGCTCTGGACCTGCGATTCTGCTTACCCGTGGCCGCGTCTGGATCCTCGATAATCTGCTCGTTTGGCCCGCCTTCTCCTGAGTTCACATGTCGAGCTTCCCTACTCAGTCGCTGGGGCTGGTCCTGTAATCTCAGCGATGGAGACTCTTCGAGAACGAGACAAAAAACCGCTGTTTGGTGTTTCTGGACCACTCTTTCTTACTTGCCCACACGGCGTGTTTTGTGATCTGCAAAATTACTCCTAGGTGTTTTTGTTTGCCAAGCCTTTCGGACTATTTACTACTGAAGTCGGGCCTCGTAGAGTTGTCTTCTTTTTCTCTTCCTCTTGCATGTCCCGCGCTGGGCCTCAGAGGTTCAATGTATTCGAGGTGGTGGTCGATTTGAAGAAGGCCGCTCAGCCTCATTGGGTCTATTATAGGGGCAATCCTATCGTCCAAGTTCACGATCTCAGTCCTACTGTCTGGCTGTAATACATAGCGTTATCACTGGCATGGTGCGTGCTAAGGAAGCTGCCGCTGGCGACTGGCGGACACACTGCAAACACCAGATCAAGCCACCAACAGCACAGGCCGGTCACGATCACTCCGTAAAAGGATCACCTTCGTCGATAGATGCTGCTTCGCTTGATGTCATCATGTCATCACGGCCTGGCTGCCGACTGCATGTAAAAATACATCGAGCTTCCTGCTGCTGCTTCTTCAGCTGTATAGTATACACAGCCTCTCTCTCTCTCTCTCTCTCTCTCTCTCTCTCTCTCTCTCTCTCTCGCATGCAGCTGATTCCACCAACCCAACATGTGAGATCAACCTTAGTTCTCCATTGAGTGTGTGTGCCTCCCCGCTTGTTTCTTCTGCCACCCCCAAAACAGTCTCGTGTCTTTTTCCCCCGCTCTCGTCTCGTCGTCAACGGCCATTCTCGTATTCACGTTTTTTTACCCCGTATGTTCCTGCCTCGCGGGTTTCTCTGGTGCTAACCTATACAGTACACCGGACCCTAAGCCGTCCTTTTAATTGCTATGACTCCCGTGTCGTCTTCGTATTCTTTCATCAACTTGATCTTATCTTTCTTCTTCTTCTTCACCGGCCAACTTATTCATTCTCTCTCTCTCTCTCTTCTCCTCGAAATCGGCACCCTATAGAGTTTTAATCCTGTAGAGCCTCCCGGGTACGCCTCTTTTTCCCACGCCACATTCTCGGCCAAAGGAAAATCCAAACCGACGAGGGCGACAACGATAGATTACGAGTATATGCACACTCACACACACATGCTGTGTTGTTCCGTTGTTCCAGCGCCCCAATTTCCCTCTGAGAGCACAAGTCAGACATTGCCCCGAGTACCTTTTGCGCGTCCCATCCAGCTTGCCGGTACTTCCTGTCCAACACACCACCACCCACTCTGTATCTTCCGCAATCTTTGCTTTGAGTCTGTGTCCCTTGCAGGCTTGCAGGGAACCGCACAACTTTTGCGTACTGTTGCTGGCTTTGATTGGCCGGAGCTAGCGGTCGTGGGCCAAGCGAGATTGATTCAGTTCTCTGAATATCGACATTCGGGCTTATGCACCACCACCACCACCACCACCACCGCCGCCGCCGCCTCTTCTGGCCCCAGCAAGCAAACCGACGGTACAAACGGAGTACGACTCACGAGACCTTCATCCGTCCATACGAGACGTCAGTACACTCAGATATATCGCGGTGGTAGTGCTCTGTGGCCCCCCTTCTGCGTCTCTCCAGAGTCTTCATCACTCTCTTTCATGCACTGCAACGACACAGTCCCTGGCCATCCCGCTCCGCTCCCTTCAAATTTGCCCGTCTTTTGATTGCTGCAACTTGTCCACCTCCCAAAAATACCACACCACACCAAACAGGGGGGAAACCATGAAAGGTGGTTCGTGGATCCGATACCCTGTCTTAATCTTCTCGGCCTAGCTTTGTTGAGTTTGGACGAATCTCACTCAGAAAGTCGACGAGCAGCCTCTTCAAACCTCCCTGGCCTGGCATTATTATTTGTCGCGCTTTGGGCCTAGTGTGCTGTGATAATTTCCCGTCGTCTTATTCCTTCTTACCTGCTGTTCCTTTCGTGACATCCTTGGGACGAAGAATCCGGGTTGTCGGTGGATGTACCTTTGCTGCAAGAACTGCACCCACTGGTACTTACGCTCTTTCCTCACAGCCATCACCAATCGCCTTTCGTGACTCTCACGCACATTTTTTTCTTCTCTTCTTTTTTTTCTTCCTTCTTTTTTCCCCCCCTTCTATCTCCATCCTCTCTTTATCTTCCCTTTTCCCACCATCCTCTCTCTCCCGCCCAAATCTTCTCATCGGCCGTCTTCCCCCACGGCATGCCATCGTCTTTACGGCCTATCGCCGGACGTGGCTGATGAAAGGTGACAACGAACTTTGATATATATATCTTCTCTCTTCGATTTTTCGCGATATTCGCCGTTTTCCCTCGCTCGATCCGCGCCGACCCGATTCTTCTCGCTCGACGCCGTTTCTTTCTTCGATTCTCCATTTCCGCACCGAACAAAATTCGCCTTTCGCTCGCTCTCTGTTTCGTTTCTTCCCGTTGCTTTCTTACTCCGTGCCGGTCATTTTAGTTGCATTCGTCGTGGAATGTGCTTGAACAGCTTTTGAAGAAGCATCGCCATAATCGATCCGTCTTTCGTTACCGCTTCTGTTTTGCTCCTTTTTCACTCGCTGGTTATGCCTGTTTGCCCATCGCTTTCTTGCTGATCGGCTCGCTTCAATCAACGTCTTCGAAATCTGTGCACACATCGTAACACTATCCAACTTGATATTCTTTCATTCTCAAACCCTCCATCTTCTGTCATCTACCTACATGTAGATGCTGCCATTCTTTAGATAATACTCCCCTCGTTCGTTTTTCGAGTGTTCACTTCACTGTCGTTTAGCTCTGATTTTCCTTTCTTTTTGTGTATCCCGTGGACTTTTACCATCTTCTTTTGCTTCACCTTCGACCAATCCAAGATTTCAGCTCCCACTCGCTCTTTTATATCTATATCTCCCTCCAGAATCAAATCCTCATTACCGTCAACTTCTCTGCCGAGGAATGCCTTGGCTGCCACCCTTCATCATGACGCGTCTCGCTGCCGGGTCTTCACTCTCTCAGGCCCGTCTAGATACTCGCTCATACAACGCTCATTTACACAAGCACAAAAAGCATGCCGCCCGTGGCATCAACCGCCGTCAGGATTCCGGCGAGGAGGAGTTCGTTACAGAAATCGTCCAGACCGTGTCGCTCATTCACTATGTCGATCCCGACGGAAATCCCATCCACATCAAGACCGTCTATCCGCCTGATGTGACCCTGACTGTCGATCCTGCTCCCCAGTTCACCGTCGACCCAGCGCCCGCCAGCGACCTCACCCCACCGGTGGTCGAAGAGCTCCCTCCGCTTATCGACCTTACTCCGTCGTCGCCGTCTGATGCGTCGCTGACCCTGTTTGCCGAGTCGACCGCCATTCCTGCTCCGTCGTCCACCGAAGAGCCTTCGACGATCTCCGCCGTGAGCCCGACTAACTCTTTCGGCACTGCATCGGCGCCTCTGTTCACCGCTCCGTCGTTTAGCCGCCCCACCCAGTTCAACTTTACCAGCCCGCTGAATGGAACCGGCTTCCACAATGGTTCGAGCTACGGGAACAGCACTGGCATCCGGCCCTTCATCATAAAGCCTACTAGCGTGTCGCTTTTCTCGTCGACCACCACTACCGACTTGCCGTCGACACTACAGTCTCTCGTCGACCCTAACCAGACGCCAAACCCGCCCGCCGCTGATGGACCCGTTGGCGGCTTCGAAGCCCCCACCGTGCCTCCCACACAATCTCCCTCGACGGACAGTGGCGAGGACACTCCAATGCCCACCGGCACTGTTGTCGGCAGTGTGGTTGGAAGTATCGCCGGAGCTGCTATCATCGTGTTCCTCATCATGATGCTGATCAAGTGGAAAAAGCGCCAAGGCGGCCGCATCATGCTTCTGGACGGCGCGGGTGGTGCGCAGTCGCGCAAGCTTCTCCCTGGCAGCGGTGACGGCGGTGCTCTGTCCCCGGCTCCGGCAGGCGGCGCTGCAGCACCTGGAGCCTCGTCCATGGCGGAATCTGCCACTACGACGATCAAGCGGTTCTCGACCCCCATCCTGTTTGGATTCGGCGCCCTGCCGCAACCCGCCAGCGACACCGCGTCGTCATCCGCCGAGAAGGGATTCTACAAAGTGTCTGGCCGGAAACTTCCCTCGGTGCTGGAACACGGTGGCGACGGCTATAGCGAGCCGTCGCGTGCTGTCGACCTCCGCCAAAGCGTGCTCAGCACCACATCGACCATCAACCGCGAATCCACCGTGTTCGACCTGTCGGCGGGCCCATGGGGCCGCATCCTGGCCGACTCGCCAATTCGCCCCATCAGTGGTGTTCCGCTGGTGCGGTCCAGTCCGGCCCGGACGCCCGTGACGACGGAAACCAACCCGTTCTCTGACCCGCCGACACCCGCGACGCCGAATCACAACCCGTTTAGCGACCCGGTGCCGGCGGACGTGCTGGGCCGGTCTCTGACTGCGCACAGCGGGTCCCGGACATCGACGGGCCGCTTTACAGAGGATGTGGCTTGAAGCTAGCCGCTAACAACATCCGTTGCCGAAGTGGACAGACAACCTCCTCTTCGAATATACAGCGCCATGATCTACAACTTCATGTGATGGATATCCCCCTTTTTCTTCTTCGTTTCTTGGTTTTGGTCTTCACATCTTGCTTCGTCATACAGCCAGCTATTCATCTGCGTTTCTTTTTTTCTCTCATCTCTTCATCATTCTTTGCTTTTGTATTCATTCTCCTTTTCCTTTTCATTCTCATTCCCCAATCTTCGATTCTCTCTCTTCGTCTGCAGCTCCCGCTCCCGTCACGCAGCACTCTGCGAAAGGGTGAGACGACTTTCACACCTACACCCCGCGGTCTCGAATCTTGCGTTTTTTTTTCTTTTCAAGAGACCGCGGGATTTCGCTTTTTTCTTATGATATACCACCGTTTTCATGGATACACGGGTCGTACTGGGCCGGGATCGCCCAGTATACAGACACCAACTAAAAGCATATTTCATCGCTACGACGACTTTTAGAGCAGCTCGCCCCCGGCCATGGGAACTTTTTCAACCCCTTCGCTTCTTGGATCCCCCTCTTACTTTTTTTCTGTTTGTCTTTTCTTTGCTCTTGAAAACCCAAGATATCAAACGTATCTGGGCATGACTAGTTTTCTTTATAAAGTCATCTCTGCCATTTCTTGACTCTTTTCTTCTTTTGTTTTGCGAGAAAAAAAAAACAATAATACCGTGGGAGTCCGTTGGTGTATCACCACGGGGTCCGGGAGGTAGCTACACATATGCGGTTCTCCTGTTCCTGGTCTCCTTCGGCTTTCAGTGGGAAGGGGAGGAGATGGGGTGGAGGACGGGGAAGATGTACTTAGACGGGGGTCAGAGCTATACAAATTATCAGTTCTGCATGATTGGCGTTTTGAGCGTGCTGTGAATGTGTGTGATACGGTGGTGGTGGTGCTTGGGGTTGGGGATGGCCTGCTGATCCTGGGGCGGCGGTGATGCGGGCTCTCTCCGACAGGAAACACGGTGGTCCGGGCCGTAGACTTCGGATCCGAGCAAGCACCGGTGCTGAGCGGTACTGGATGGTCATGGCACAACATTTGACACCATGACCCCGTTCTCCCAACATCCCGCTGCCGGCCTTGCTCCAACTCCGCTTCCGCCACCACGACCACCACCAAGTACTGTGCGTTTGTCTGTAGCCACCCTCCTGGGACGATGTCTTGCACTGGGGTCTCGGGGAATCAGCGATTTCTTCAATGAGAGTTTGGAATCGGGTAACTTCTAATTATCCCCCCCGGTACATATATCATAGATAGCCTCTTGGAGCTGAGGGGAGACTGGCCGTCACAGCCAGTAATCAGGGGACACATCCCCTTCATCACGCAGGACGAGATCCTCCGGCTCAGCAGCGCCGGCGAGCACACTTAGGAATCGGCACTGAAAACTGCGCCTTGAGCAGTGCGGCGCTGGGAAGAGGGCACTCACTATCACCGCTACGGAGCCCGATAACCTCTGCGCGGTCCGGACGGGAATACCGCGGTGGTCGGACACACCAAGTCTCCCGAGCTTGCCAGCAGCGCTAGCGCGGCCTCTGAGCGTCTGGGGTAGCTGGCGGAGGATCATCAGCCATCCACCAGACCCGAAGTCGCAGAGTCCCGCTGGTTACTACCAACCATCGGGAGGAGGGGGGGAGGGAAGGGGGGGTTCTACAAGCGGCTGCAGCGCAAAACCGTCCCTGGCGCCACCATGCGTGCAGAGTTGGCGCTGAGACACATCGAAATTCTCGCGAATGCCGGCCCAGCGGCAAGCACAGACGCCGCTTCTGGGTGCACCGAAGGGGAGAAAGGCGCGGGGCGCGGGTGAATGATGGAAAGCTGTTGAACTCGGAGTCCGTAAAGGAACATGGTGTATCTCAGGGTTGCCGTAGCCCGAAACGATACAGCATTCTCGATCGCGACTTGGAGCCTACCGAAGGCAAAAGATTCATACACGGTCAGCTCATGTAAGGCCGGAGACATATCGGGAAAAATGAACCATGTGCGACTGCTATCATAGTTGTAGGGAATGTAGTTGTACTAGTGGTTTACGCATGGCAAGGCTAGGACGTGGCTTTGGCTGCACAGCACCAGTGCTGGCCGATGCTGGCATATCAACGCCAGAGCAGCCCCGGGTCCGGGGTAGATCCAGACGGAGCTGTCGGGGGAACCAGCAAGTCCAGGCCCCCGGACCGTTGTCGGAGAAGCACCGTTGACCGAGGATGTTAGGGTGTTGGTAGACTTTAAGATACTCGACACGTTCGCTACCGCTCAATGACACTGTCGTGGACTACCTATGCAGCGTCGTGGGCCGGGTGACGAGCTGGAGAGCGCCGCGGAAGAGCATTTCGCATCGTTCTCGCTGGCTGGGCGAAAGCGCTCTGAGGTGAGTCGGTGACCGCTGTTCCTCCATCGTCCGGACTACGGAGGTCACGGGCTGGGCTTCGTCTCCATGGATGCACGTCAGACCCAGATTCCAAAAACAACCAACGACAGACGTGGTGAGAGGTTCTAAAAATAGAACCGCGCGGCCGGGGGGAGCCGAACGACCGGATTCGAGTGTGCTGCCCATGTTGGAATCGAGGGGTTTAGAATACTGACGAGAGTCAAAGAAGACGCCATGTTGCATATTCATGGAAAAGAAAAAAAAAAGAAGAAGAAGAAGTGAGGAGTTTGCGCCTACGCGGTCTCCATCGTGCTGGAGTTACCGCCAGCGACATGAAGCACATCCGGCGACATCCAGTCGTAAGGGAAAGGAAGGAAGAAGGGAAAAAAAAAAGGCAAGAGGACACAAGCCTACATAAGCCGAAATATGCGCGGCTTGCGTCCAACACAACACGACAGGGCCATTGGTCTAGTGGTATGATTGGTGATTCGGGATGTTGAAAAAGTTCCTTTACAGGTTCCAAACTGTGAATTTACCAGGTCTCGAGTTCGATCCTCGAATGGCCCCGTTGAATTTTTTTGTTTCCAATTTTTTGCTTTCGCTTTTTTTTCGTTTCCCATGATTCACTTTTGTTCACCGCTGTTGAACTAATTTTTTGATTTAATGCTCTGCACCTGGAGTGTGGTGGAAGAGCATGCTCGAATTATGGACGTAGTGTGTCGCTGGGGATGAAAAAAAAAAAAAACGTGGCTCCCGAATCGATCGAGATAGGCACACTCCTTCCCTGATTGGTGTCATTCGTCGGCGCCATACGGCGGGATTCCGCCCGGCCCAGGCCGGCCTCTCCACGGCTTCACGGGACCGTGACCTGACACCAGCGACACCCGCCCTTGCAACTTGAAGGCTAAGCCCTGTGATTGCTTTGGTCTGAGGCTTCCCGCGCCGAGAACCTCAGGTTTTCTCCCCGTTTTCTGCTTCACGCAGCAAAGACGACAAGACAAACTCCGCGCGGGCGGCCTCCCACATGGCATGAACACACACGCACACGACACCGAGAGACGGCTTTTTTACACACACGGAGAGAGATGGCCCTCTGCGGACTTCCCGCAGCGGTTTGTTCGTGCGAAGACGATGATGCTCGCCCCAGCAAACAAGCTTTGCTGGCGATGAGACACAACCTGAAACTGATGTGCTGCTGGGGGATGCGAAAAGACGGCGGGGGGGCGTAGGGGTTGTGTGTGTGGACCACAGAACTGGTAAGTTGGCTCTTTTTCGCCTCCAGATATAAATTATAAGGCGCGCTGGGCCTGCGGCGTGCAAGCAGAGAGAGAGAAACAGCGGGTGGAATCAGGCATGGTATATTTGAGACGACGTCGAATGCTCGGTCGATCGACGACAGCGTGGAAAACCCGCCCTATGCGAACACCCTCTTGTGCGTTCTCCAGTGCAGCACCGTATCGAAAGCTTCCTCGACTGTGCGTGCAACTTCGCGGTAGCCGGGAAATCATAAGTTCAGTCTGGGATGGAGTCATCTGCGTTTACTTACCGGCCTTGGATCTCCGGGGCTTTGGCAACAGAGAGAGAGAGAGAGCGTGTGTGTTTGGCAGGTTCGAAAGGGGGCGACGTGGGACGAAATACTTCCCCCGGACGCACGCACGCACGCATTTTGTTGCTTTGTCGGACACAACGTGTCAGCCTCATTCATCATCGGCTTGGGCCGACTTTTGTCTTATTTGCGTGTAGGCCGAGTTTTTGTCTGTACTGTACTGTATGTATGTACTGTACTGTACGCAACGTAGGTCCAATGACCTACACGGGAGGTGGAAAAAGAAGAGCTTCACCCGGCGGACTGGATCCTCCCGGGGCCGGCCGGGCTAGTGTCTTTCAGCTGCCATTTCCGCACAATCTCGGTGCCTGGACGAGGTTCTGGAATTGTTCTCAAGCAATGACTTTCAGGGGGCGAGTGGGGGAGGGGGTGCTGTTCGTTCATCATCGTGCTTGTCCTTGCTGTCTTAGTGCTGCAGAGAGTGGCCTGGTATGGGGTTATTCCAGAAGAGCGGTGCCCGACGCTTGGCAAGAGGAGGAGTGTCGTTCTTTTTGCTTTTTGGACTTCGACTTTCGTGGTATGTGCAGTCGACGTCAAACTCTCCGACCATGTTCTTCTCCGCCACGGGGCCCGAGCATAGCTAGTGACTATGACTGGTCAGACATCATCGACCCATATCACCACAGCCTGGTGATCAAAGATCGCCGGCCTGGACGACCGACCTGTACAGGCCCAGCACCTTCACAAACTGAACCCGTCGTCCTCGAACCACCAAACACATGCCCGCATAAACCAAAGCGACCAGGATGTGACCTGCCGTGCCAGAGACGCCCGGTGCTGCTGACAAACTCTCAACGGACGAGGTGAAGACTTGACAGGCAGGGAAATTGATCGGCCAGAGGTTCTGCGTGGAATGCTTTTCAACATGTTGGCGTCGGAGTTAAGTGGTGGTTTGAGACAAATTCTTCTGTACATGTATGTGTCCAGTACCTATGCTATGAGTACCAAGTACTGTAATCTCACGGCTGGCTCCTCGCGCTGGTTCGCACTCGCGTCTTTTTCGTCCGTTCGGCGGGCCATTGGGCAGGTCTTGTCTCACTCACCAGGTCGTGATACTTGTAAAGAATCAGGTCACTTTTGCCCTTTGCACCCGTCTGTGGCGACGAGATGCATGCTTGCCGAATGCTGCTCCTCCTTCTTCCTGGTCTTCCCGCACTTGCAGCCACACGCTCCGGGGCCCCTGCGTGTTTGCTTTGCTTCGTCCGGTTTTCAATTTTCCATTTTTATTTATGGTTCCGTTATTCTGCACACTGGATTCTCTACGGACGAGTACTGTACGTACTGTCCGGTTCGTTCGCAAGGAAGGAGCAAACGACAAGCCAGAATCGGCAGTCTCGCCTAGATGCATATATCCATACCGGCATGGAGTTATGTGTAACAGCTAGCAAGCAATGTCCTGACAGCTGCATGCTGACTCTGTGAGACTGGTATCAACTATATCTGACTTCTTCTACTCCTGCAACTCTACCGTCGGGGCACACTATTCTGGCGTTTGCCTCAAACCTCGCTGGCTTAGGTCTGGCCTCAGTTCGACCTCCCCAATTGTGGGCGTGCGTCCGGCAACGCCGCAGTGCTCCCTATACAGGACAGAAATATGCATCTAGCCTGGATATGCCATTAACAAGACACTTGCTTCTCTGAACTATATGTGATAGACGAGTTATGCATCTAACGCAGGTTTCCCCGCCATGGCCGGCCGGACCAAGTTCATTGGCTGGCACACACACACACTTTTTGACTCAGTGGATGTGTATTAGAAGTTGCCGTCTCCAAGTTGTTTCGACTTCTCCTCTCTGTGCTTGGGGCATTCCCTTGTTCTTCTCAACAACCCACCCCCCTCTTTTCTGACTCTTCGCTTTGTTCTGAAAAAAAGAAAAAAAAAAGAAGAAAAACCGAACGAAGGGAAAATTCCGCCCGTTTCGGTCTTCCTTCCCTTCATTTCCCTGTCTGTCTGATCTCTCTGCGTGTGAGTGTTTTGACCCTACGTAATCATCCTGTTTCTTTGTGCTTCTTCGTGATGCCCTCATCGCTTGCCGACCCACAGTGTTATATCTCGGCCCTGCCACATATATCCCGCCCTCCGCCGGTGTTGTCTCGCCCAGAATCAGATGCTCACAACCACCCCCTCTGATTCCATCCAATCCAGTCAATAGTTCCCAGTCTCACTCTCAGTACCACCCATTCGCCTATCTGCTCTCATCATTGGTAATCAGCCACACACACACTCTCTCTCTCTCGCTCGCTCTCACTACCCATCCAACCTCAACGCTGACGTCCCCTCCCCCCAGCGCTTACTCCGGCCCACTAAGCCCAAATCTACTGTACACTGTTGCAGTCTCGGCCCTGCTTCTGCTGCTTGTTCTCTGGTTCCCGTCTCAGCCCCAGGCCGCAAAAAGACACACACACACTCTCTCTGGTCCAGATGCAGATGCAGCCAGCAACAACCACACTGCGACAATAGATATATTTAGATTCGATCCCAGACCAGCAAAGGGACCGACCCCCCCTCCGAAATACCACCTATTCTGTCCATACAATCAATCGTCCGTTCTCCCACCCTCTTTGCTTTCCTCTTTTTCCTCCTCCGCTCCCCACTCCGCACGCATGCCGTGTGTTGCGACTGCTGGCGAGCTTTGACCCTGCCCACACACCTTTCACCCAAACTCCAGACACGCTCTTCTCCCCAAGGGAAAATCCAGAAACCACTTTAAAAGTCCAGGGGGTCCGTCTCAAGTGCTTCATACCTTTTCCCACTGTCTTTGACCCCTGCCCTGTTCCACCATTTTAAGGCTCGTTCTCTTTCTTTTCGTCGTCGTCTTTCCGAACCCGAAACTCAGTAAATACTCTGCCATCCCACTTTTGCTTTTCTCCCTTCCCTCTCCTTGTTTCTGTCTCACAGTTTCCCTTGTCAACCGATCATCGTCTTTCCCGACTTCTTCCTCGATAACCCTTAACTTCACCTCAACAAACGACGACATTCCTCTGCGACTGAATAGAACGAACGACCATTCAATCTTGTTCTCCCGACTTCATTCCTTCGAACCTTCGACTTTCCTTTCAACTCCACACTCACATTCCCGCAACCGCCGGTCGGTGTGACCTGCGCCGAACTAGACCATCTCCCGATTTCCTACAACACAACACAGCATCTTGACTTCTATATACCTCTCACCAACACCACTACATCCACCGACGGCCACTCCGATTCCGACGACTACCCCACACTCTACCCAGTGTGCCCTCACAATGGATCATATGGCTTTCCAGATGCCACATCTGGGTGCTCCCACCCTGTTGAATCCCCCGCCGCAGATTTTCGGGGGATATTCTCCTGACGGCATGCCCGTTCAGCATCTGCCGCCGGAGTTGGCTGCCCAGATGTTCTCCGACGCCAGCCTGCTTGACGATACCAACGACGCGAAGAGAAGGAGAATTGCGAGGGTATGTGTGAACTGAATTTTTGCCGATTGTCTCTTTTGCTGTTCTTTTCTGGAATCCCGCGCCCCCCGCCACTGCACCACACCCGAAAACTCTCCGACCAAAGTACTAACCTCCACACTCTTGCTTTCTCTCGTTTATTCAGGCCTGCGATATGTGCAGAAAAAAGAAGATCAAGTGCGATGGAAAACTTCCTGCTTGCTCCCACTGCACAAACTACAAGACAGAATGCGTCTTCACCCAGGTCGAAAAGAAGCGCAGTCCTCCGAAAGGGTATGTACCACCGTGCTCCTCCTTCTTTGTTTGTCTTGATTCATTTTCGGCTCTAGAAGCTGTCCACTTTTTCCTCGTGCACGGAAATCCACTAATGCTGACTATTTCAACTTATTTTCAACTTTTTAGAGCGAAATACATAGAGGGCCTAGAAAACCGCCTGGGGCGCATGGAGAGCTTGCTCAGACTTTCCGGTATGATTACCGTTGCGCCACCTGAATCCCCGCGGACCCGAACCCCGGAAGACTAACTTTTCTTTTTGTACTCTCCTAGGCCTGCTTGGTGACGATGACGGTGCTACCGATCTGGGAACTCTGGAGAAGCGGTTGACTGAGAAGCGTCAACAGTCGCGACAAGCTTCGCAGGTTGCTTCTAATCCCACGTCGCCTTCAAACACCGCCTCGGGTAACGGCGGCGCTGCCTCAACCCCGCAAAGCTCTCTCGCATCTCCGGAACCCCCGAAGGACGACCAAGCCAAGTCCGCCGATTCTCCCGAAAAGCTGGAAGAAGAGGAGGTCGAGGCTCTGTCGGAGATGATGTGCTCGCTTGTCACGAACCATAGCGGAGAGACCCGGTATATTGGCTCATCTTCTGGCTTCTCTATCTTCTCCCCTAAGGGTATTCAGTGGGTGAATGAGAAGACCGGCGACACCTCTTTCCAGCGCATGATTTCCGATGTCTCGCTTGACGACCATAAGTGGACAAACTGGAAGCCCGAAGTCTTCAGCGACCTTTTCCAGCGGCCCATCTTCCGTCCCCTGCCACCGAAGCCCGAGGCTCTTTCGCTACTCAAGGACTACTTTGAGAACTTCAACTGCATGTTCCCGCTTTACCACCAGCCGACCTTCATGCACCTGGTCGAGCGCCAGTACTCCGACGATCCGTACCAGAGTGCCGCCTGGTGGGCCAGTCTCAACGTCACTTTGGCCATTGCCCATCGCCTGCGCGTGATGAGCAACTTGGTCCCCCAGGAAGAGGATGAAAAGGCCTGGGCCTACCTGAAGAATGCCATGGGTGTGTTCTCCGAGCTGGTCATGCGTACCGCTGACCTGCTCTCCGTGCAAGCCCTTCTGGGAATGGCCCTGTTCATGCAGGGAACTCCCAACCCGCAGCCGTCTACCCAGCTGATTGCTACGGCGATTCGGCTGGCGCACAGCATCGGCCTGCACAAGAAGGGCACCGGTTTCAACCTCAACCCGATCGAGATCCTGCAGCGCCGCCGCGTGTTCTGGATTGCCTACATGCTGGACAAGGACCTGTCTCTCCGGTCGGGTCGGCCACCGGCGCAGGACGACGACGACATGAACGTCGAACTGCCGGATGCCGACCCCGAAGACAGCATTGGTAACATCCCCCTTGCTGATGGCAAGGGCAAGATGAACCTGTTCCGCGTCATGTGCGAGTTTGCCTGCATCGAAAGCAAGGTGTACCGCCGCTTGTACTCGGTCAAGGCCATGAAGCAGACCGAGGGCGAGCTGCTCAACACCATCGGCGAGCTGGACCAGGAGCTGGACGAGTGGAAGGACAGCATTCCGATTGATTTCCGCCCCGAGCACGAGATCCGCGCTTCGCATACCCCGTTGATCTTGCACGTCGTCATGGTGCACTTGACGTATTACAACTGCCTAACCACTATCCACCGTATGTCGGTCCACCACGGATACTGGACGAGCCGACTGTCGAACTACGCCATCCAGGGCCTGAACTCGCGGCCACTGAACCCGCGAATTTTCTCCTCGGCCGCCCTCTGCACGGCAGCGGCGCGCGCCTCGATCTCCCTGCTCAAGTACATCCCGCAGGGCGACTTTTCGTGCGTGTGGATGACGCTCTACTTCCCGGTATCAGCACTTATGACGCTGTTCTCGAACATCCTGCAAAACCCGCTCGACCCGCGCGCCAAGTCCGATGCGCGGTTGATGAGTGCGGTGGTGGGCTTCCTGTCGATGCTGGGCCAAGAGGCTGAGACCGGCGGTGTGCACCGCATGGTCGGTGTGTGCGCCGAGTTCGAGCGCATTGCCAAGCTCGTCATTGACAAGTCGGAACGTGACCAGCTGTCGCGGAAGAAGCGGAAGAGCAACGACCCGCCGCCACGCCCCTCGCACAACGGCATGGCGGCGAACAGTCCCGCGTCGATGACGACTCCCAAGGCGTCGGCTGGCGTGACGCCGACGGCCCACCACACCAACGGGCGGCCCTCGACGGCCATGTCGAATGGCAACGGATACGCGTCGACGCTATCGGCCAAGGGACTCGTTCCGAACTACGGGTCGCCTGCTACGCACACTGACGGGGTTTCGCCGTTGCCGTCCAACGGATGGCAACACGACGCTCGGTACAGCGGCGGCGAGGGCGACTTCAGCGGCGGCTTCGACCAGTTCAACGGCTTCAGTAACGGACACGGCAACGGTGGCGGTATGCCGGGCAACGGCATACAATCTCCGCCGCCCATGACGCTCGGTGGCTTCCAACAACCGCTGCTGCCACAAGACCTGTACTCGTTGCAAATGACGCTGGATTGGGACTGGGCGGAGATGAGTGGCGGTGCGTATCCGTCGGTGGAGAACGGAAACTTTGAGAATGGCGGAGGGCCTATGCATCAATGAGGCTGATGCCGCTCCGCTCCCGTCATACCCAGACCTCCTTTTTTTTTTATCATACTGAAGACCCAACATCCAGAATGAACTTACTACCAGGATAGGTAGTGACCACCCCAGCATTCATATTGCTGCTTGACATTTTCCTCTTGATTTTCTCCATGCTGTTATACCCCCCCCCCCTTTTTCACACATGAACCACTCTCCCCTCAAATGGCCTGCTATCGCTATTTTAGAGTTATGCTTTTTCTTTCTTTCCCTTTGTGTGTTTGTACAAGTCTTACAAGTCTATGCTCACAGTTCTGGAGGTACACCTACTGAAGTGCATTATATTTCCTTTTTTATCTATTTCTAGCTTTGTCTTCCAAGTTTTCTTCTTTATCACTGGGTTAGCATGTTTTTTTTTGTTTGAGCCTTTCTCTGCTTTCTATTTGCTTTCTATATGGTTCCCTTGATCTCTATCTCTGGATTCTCTTTCTGAGCTTGATCTAGTCTGCTAAAGTATCTTGATTATCTATCTCATGGTCTTGATGAGTTATACTTGTTTCTGCTTTGTGTCTTTGTGTGGTTTGCTTCTGGTTTAGCTATTTTTGAGCTCGATATATCAGTAGAGAGGAATCTTGTCTTTTTTTTATAACTATTAATGAGATTAATGTTCACCTAAATCTTGAAGCTTGCTTGAATTTTGAGAGATTTTAGAGTGAATTCATCTGGAGCAGATATGTGTAGTTAGGGTTCATTAGGGTTAACCATCCTTACCTTCACTCCTTCCCATATCTGACTTGGTAGATCTGTGGAACTGAAGAACTCACTGATCAAAGGGCTTCAAATCCACATGCAAAACATGAGACTTTTCCTCATCATCCAAAATCAATTGGCAGCACATCACAAACAGCTCAACACAAGCGAGCAAGGCGAAGTCGGAGGTTCATCGAAAATCCGCGCTTATTCAGCCGGACATAAGTGAAACGCCGCGATTCGGGTTGGTTCCATTTCGCCAAACTGCGGCTATACCACGGCAGAACCTCGGATAAGCCGACTTCGGGGTCCAGGCAGGGTTGTCAGCATCATCGCCGGATTATTTTTTTACGTCTTGGGATCACTTGTTTTCTCTCGTTACTTGCTCATCATCATTCCATGTGTTCCAGCGAAACGGGGTTGATGTTCTTTTTGTGCCCCTTCTAATTAACTCGATCAATTCACGCATTGCGGATTATGTTGTCGCGGTGACGGGAGTTGCAACGGAAGCTCCTTTTTTTTCTCAGCCAAATCTCTTTGCTCGTTCAATTCGCCGATCGACCTTGTGTGCGGCAGCATTTCTGGCCTCAGGTGACGACGCATTTCGGCGCTTTTGCGTGCAGTTGGATTTGAAGCTTTCCATCATTGATCTTCCACCCCCCTTTTTCATTATTCATTTCTTTCGGCGATACTACCATCGCCCCCCTTTCCTCCCATTTCAGAACCATGTCTCGACTTCTCCAGCGATCGAGCCAGCTGGCGCGGCTCACCCGGGTCGGCATCCCAGCCACCCGGCGGGCGACCCACGTCGCATCCAAAGTCGCGCTCCCGGCGACAACAAGACGCCACCACCCGGCCTCAGCGGCGCCGCTGATGCTGCCACTCCGGTCACGGCCATACTCGACAACCCCGCCGACACCGCCGAACGCCGACGAAAACAGCAAAGCGCCGAAGAAGCCCGAGGGCGAGAAGCCGGAGGAGCCGCCGAAGCTGCCGGAGGGGTGGGTGTGGCTGACGGAGGCGGAGATCAAGGAGGTGTCGAAGTACTTCGTCGACATGCCGGCGTTCCAGCGCGATTTTGCGTTTAAGATCATCGAGGACATGAAGAAGTACGGCGGGCCGCAGGAACTGCGTGATCTGCTGGCCGACATCAACGGGCGGCCGTGGAACATCAAGGACGCGGCGAAGCTGATGCGGATAGCCCACATCACGGCGAAGCGGTTCTCGGAGATTGACATGCTGCGCGAGATGCGTGGCGAGACGCCGCACTACGTCCCGCCCAAGAAGGCCGGCGAGGAGGCCGACGGCGCGCGCGAGGCTGCAAACAAGCAACAGGAGCAGCAGGAGCAGCAGAAGCAGGAGAAGCAGCAGAAGGGCGACGGCAAGGAGGAGGGCGGGCCGCGGCAGTTTGCGTTCAGCATGAGCGCCAGCGACATGATCATCACGGCGGTGACGATCTTCTTCCTGTACCCGTTCTTCGAGACGGCGTTCTGGGGCCAGGAGCGCGAGATCACCTTCCAGGAGCTGCGACGCATGTTCCTGGACAAGGGCCTGGTGGAGAAGCTGATTGTGCAGGAGCGCCGTGTCGAGGTGCAGCTGAACCGCGACGCCACGCAGGCGGTGTACGGCAGCTCGGACCAGGTGAACCCGAACATGCGCTACTACTTCTCGATCGGCTCGGTCGAGTCGTTCGAGAAGCACCTCGAGGAGGCGCAGAACGAGCTGAACATCCCGTCGAGCGAGCGCATCCCCGTCAGCTACGGCAGCAAGTCTGGCATGTTCAGCCTGCTGCTGGCGTTCGGCCCGACGCTGCTGCTGGTCGGCCTGATGTTCTACGCGACGCGGCAGATGGGGACGCGCGGCGGTAACCAGATGTTCGGGTTCGGCAAGAGCCGCGCGAAGAAGTTCAACCACGAGACGGCCGTCAAGGTCAAGTTCTCGGACGTGGCGGGTATGGACGAGGCCAAGACGGAGGTGATGGAGTTTGTGAGCTTTCTGAAGAAGCCGGAGAAGTTTGAGCGGCTGGGCGCCAAGATCCCGCGCGGCGCGATCCTGTCGGGCCCGCCGGGAACCGGAAAGACGCTGCTGGCCAAGGCGACGGCGGGCGAGTCCGGGGTGCCGTTCTTCAGCGTGTCGGGCTCGGAGTTCGTGGAGATGTTTGTCGGCGTGGGCCCGTCGCGCGTGCGCGACCTGTTCGCGATGGCGCGCAAGAACGCGCCGTGCATCATCTTCATCGACGAGATCGACGCGATCGGGCGGGCGCGCACGGACTCGGGCCGTCCGGGCGGCGGCAACGACGAGCGCGAGGCGACGCTCAACCAGATCCTGACGGAGATGGACGGCTTCAACACGCAGGAGCAGGTGGTGGTGCTGGCGGGCACGAACCGCGCCGACGTGCTCGACAAGGCGCTGATGCGGCCGGGGCGGTTCGATCGCCACATCTACATTGACCGGCCGACCATGAAGGGCCGCGAGGATATCTTCAAGGTGCACCTGGCGAAGATTGTCACTAAGGAGGATATGACGTACCTGACTGGTCGGCTGGCGACTCTGACGCCTGGGTTCTCGGGAGCGGATATTGCCAATGTGGTGAACGAGGCGGCTTTGATTGGTGAGTCGCGCTGGGGCTGAACACCCTCCTTTTTTTTTCTTCTTTCTTTTCTTCTCCTTTTTCCTGCTTGTTTGTTCTTGTGCTAACCAGTATCCTCTTTTCTGTAGCCGCCCGAGCCAACGCCGAGACGGTCCTCCTGCTGCACTTCGAACAAGCCATCGAGCGGGTCGTCGGCGGCCTGGAGCGCAAGTCGCTGGTGCTCAACCCGGAGGAGAAGAAGACGGTGGCGTACCACGAGGCCGGCCACGCGATCTGCGGCTGGTACTTCAAGGACGCGGACCCGCTGCTGAAGGTGTCGATCATCCCGCGCGGCCAGGGCGCGCTGGGCTACGCGCAGTACCTGCCGCAGGACGCGTACCTGATGTCGATGAACCAGCTGATGGACCGCATGGCGATGACGCTGGGCGGGCGCATCTCGGAGGAGCTGCACTTCTCGACGGTGACGACGGGCGCGTCGGACGACTTCAAGAAGGTGACGCACATGGCGCGCATGATGGTGACGCAGTGGGGCATGTCGGACAAGGTCGGGCCGGTGCACTACGAGAACAACCCGAACCAGCTGCAGAAGCCGTTTGCCGAGAGCACCGCGCAGCAGATCGACGCCGAGGTGCACCGCATTGTCGAGGAGGCGTACAAGCGCTGCCGCGAGCTGCTGGTGTCGCGCAAGCGCGAGATTGGGCTTGTGGCCGAGGAGCTGTTGACCAAGGAGATGCTCACGCGCGACGACATGGTGCGCCTGCTCGGCCCGCGGCCGTTTGCGGATAATCGCGACTTTGAGAAGTATTTCTCGGGGACCAAGGGCGGCAAGAAAATGCCGCCGCCGCCGCCGCAGGCCACCAGCGAGACCGACTCGCCCGCGCCTGATGGCGCTGCGCCGGCGTTTCGGCGGGTGGATGGGCCGGAGGGCGAGGCGCGGTGATTCTGTCTCTGTGTCCTTCCTCTCCGTTGCTCCGTCTTCCGTTAACTCGTAGACTTACTTCCTCGCATCTCTCCCTCACGTTTCCTCTGTTTACTATACATCCTTTCTTCCGTCTTCACCACACATGTTCCTCTGGTATCCTCTTCCACAAGGGGCGCCTCTTCTTCTCACCTCCATGTACTGACAGTTTCCATTACCGTTGTTGTCTGGGCCGGGTGTTTTGTTTTCTCTCTTCCCCCCCACTGTATGTACGACTTTTGCCTGCTTGCTCGCTTCTTGCATTTGCGCCTGTTCGCTCTCCATAAACCTCACACCCCATCATTTCACGCAATCTCCCGGGACTTGAACGCCCCTTGGTACGTGTTCTTTTTTCCTCCTCCTTTTTTTCATTTGTACTATTTTCTTCTGCTGCTTCTGGGCTACCACCTCTCTTCTCCTGGTGTTTTCTTTTTCTGCTTGTTCCGCGTGTACGTGTGCTACAATTGTATTCCAGACCCTTTTAGATATAGCGGACGCAGAAATTCAAAAATAAGTCATCTCCCACCACATGAACCGTCTCTGTAACTGTAAGGAGAACGCCGTAGTGTAGCGATAACCCGTGCATTCTAGGGTCCTGTAACCCTAACACCGACCGCTGTATACACACTTATGGCCGGTCGGTGCTGTGATTGGACGACCGTCTTTTGGCCATGGATCTTTTAAAAAGCTGGAATATTGAAGCACGAATCTGCAGAGCCGGTTTGACGTGCATTTTTTCTTTTTCATCATTGCCACAACCGGCTGGATTTTTTGTTGTGGTTTCTGTGCTGCGAGTTTCTGGACATCCCGCTTCCGATGCGTTCGTGAATTTCCTTGTACGGCACGGCACGGCACGTAAGCTCGTGCAGTGGTTTTCTGTCCCTGGGACTGTTGTTCCGCGGCGCTGGACCCCCCGGGACTTTCGGTGGTCCCCTTTCCCGACAAAAAACGCGGCGCCGGGGAGGCTCTGCCGATCTCCGGCCGCGGGCTGTTTGCCCGTGACCCTTTCTGTCTGTCTTCCTTTCCGACCCCCCCCTTTTTTGCTGCGTCTGGCGCGGCACACTCCGGGTCGGACACACCATCCACGGCGAAACCCGATTAGAAAGAACAAACAAAAAAAAAACCAGAAGAGACGGAAATAATGACGGCTGCCGGCTCCCCACACCGCCCGACGGCGCCGGAGCCGCGGCGGCCGGAGCGGGAGCGGTGGTGGCACGTTGCCGTGGGCCGCGGGATGGTGCGTGATGTGCGGCGGCGGGCGCCGTTCTACGTGAGTGACTGGACCGATGCGTGGGACTACCGCGTGGTGCCGGCCACGGTGTACATGTATTTTGCCAAGTCAGTCTCTCTCTCTCTGTTGTTGTCTCCGTGTCCCCCTCCCCTCGTTATTTCCTGTCGTCCCGTTTGCTTGTGTGCCCTCGTAGGACTCCTCTTCATGTTCACCGGACCCCGAAACTGACTTCCAGTAGCATCCTGCCCGCTCTGGCGTTCTCGCTGGACATGTTCACCAGCACCGGGTCGGAGTACGGCGTTAACGAGGTGTTGTTGGCGTCGGTGCTGGGCGCGGTGGTGTTTTCGCTGTTCTCGTGCCAGCCATTGGTGATTGTGGGTGTTACTGGTGAGTTCTCCTTTGCTATGGGTAGATGGCGGCCCGTGGTTCCGGTGGCCGGGGTACCGGAGCGGGGCCGGACGGGTCCGGGGGGGTGTCCGACGGTTGAAAGCGGAGCTAACTCGATTTCTGGTTGTGTGCGCGTCCAGGTCCGATCACGGTATTCAACTAGTAAGTTCCCCCTTCCCGGCTTCCCTCCCTTCGTCCGAATGCATCCCAACACTAACCCACCGCAGCACGGTCTACGACATCATGAAGCCGACCGGCGTGAACTACATCTCCTTCATGTGCTGGATCGGCCTGTGGTCGCTGGTCTTCCACACCATTCTCGCCGCCACGGACAGCTGCAACCTGCTGCGCTACGTGACGCGTTTCCCCTGCGACATCTTCGGCTTCTACGTGGCCTGCATCTACCTGCAGAAGGGCGTGCAGGTGCTCGCGCGCCTCGGCGACGGGCCCGCCTTCTACCTGTCGGTGGTTGCCGCGCTGCTGGTGTTCGGCGTGGCGTATCTCTGTGGCGCGGTGGGTGGCGGCGTGCTGTTCTCGCACCGCGTGCGCGTGTTCTTCGCCGACTACGGGACCCCGCTGACGCTGGTGTTCTTCACGGGCTTCGTGCATATTGGCCGCATGCGGCGTGTTCACCTCGAGGTGCTGCCGACGGGCGATGCGTTTGAGCCGACAACGCGTGGCTCGTGGATTGTGAATCCGCAGCTGGTCAGCGTGGGCGAGGCGTTCTTGGCCGCGCCGTTTGCCGTGCTGCTGACCATCTTGTTCTGGTTCGACCATAATGGTGAGACCCCCCCCCTTGCATTTTCTTCTGGACGATTCTTCTTTTCCGTACTGACTTCCTCGCCAGTGTCCTCGCTCATTGCCCAGGGCACCGAGTTCCCCCTCCGCAAACCTGCAGGATTCCACTGGGACCTGTTTCTCCTCGGCATCACCACCGCGGTCGCCGGCATCCTCGGCCTGCCGTTCCCCAACGGCCTGATTCCCCAGGCTCCGTTCCACACGCAGTCCCTCTGCGTCACCCACATCGCTCCGCCGCCCGACGCCAACCCTAGCACCAACATGGCCACCGACGACACCCCCGATACGCGCGAGAAGCACGCCGGCGGTGAGACGCAGATCTCGCACGTGGTCGAGCAACGCGCCTCGAACCTCTTCCAAGGCCTCCTAACCCTCGCCACCATGACCGGCCCGCTGCTGACCGTCCTGCACACCATCCCGCACGGCGTGCTCGCCGGCCTGTTCTTCGTGATGGGCATCCAGGCCCTGCAAGCCAACGGCATCACCGCGAAGCTCGCCGCGCTCGCCCGCGACGCCGCGCTCCCGGCCCCGCCGGCCTCGCGCGCCCTGCTCCGCCGCCCCGGCGTGCGGCGCGGCGCCGTGTGGGCGTTCGTGGCCGTCGAGCTGGTGGCTTTCGCGGCCACCTTCGCCATCACCCAGACGATCGCGGCTGTCGGCTTCCCCGTGCTCATCATGGCGCTGATCCCCGTGCGCGCCGCCCTCCTGCCGCGCTGGTTCCGGCCGGCCGAGCTGGCGGTGCTCGATGCGCCGACCGCGTCGCCGTTCACCATGGAGAGTGTGGGCGGCATCCATGCGTCCGCCGCTAATCAGGCGGACGAGGAGAGTGCGAGTGGGACTGAAAGCGACGATCGGTCCCGGCGGAGCGGGGGTGGTCGCACCTCCGATATCGAAATGGCCGTGTCGGACGGGGTTATGCGGCGCAGTACGGGAAAGCCCTAGAGCTTCTTGCTGCAGTTTGGAAAAAGTTTCTCCTAATTTCCTTCTTGGCTTTTGCTTTTTTATACCGGTCTCTTCCCGCAGACGGAGAGACATGCATCACATCATAATTTACGTCCCTGCTAACATGAGACAGTCACTCTCGCTACATATTTGAGTCTCCTCTGGACATCTAAAATGCACAAATTCATATAGACTGCCCTTCCATACATGTTCAAATTCTCTACATACGGGCCCAAATTAGATGTGGTCGGCCTGTAATGTTTGAGTTTCTCGCTGTATATAAGCATATATATCCAATATCAACTGCCAACGCCGCCTCTCGCCTACCCAAGCGACACAAACCTTCCCCCAAACCTTATCGAGAGCGAATCTGTCGACGGGCAAAGTGTGCCGTATCTGACACGCTGATTACAACAGGCAAATACCGAAAGAGGCGTGCCGGAGTCTTCATGGGACTGGTGATGCCGGCACAATCTGGCGGTATTTCAGAGTGTCCCAACAATCTTCGATCATGTCCCCTCGTCTCTCACTCCACTCCGCCTACGAAAGAGCATTCCTATCTGGATGTCAGAAGTCACATGGCTGGACAGAAAAAAAGAAAGGGGGGGGTTTCCTCGGTACCGAACCCCCCTCTTTCTCCAACTCCTGGGGTTCCCGGCCCTGAATCACCGGCTCGCTAGCATCCCCGTGCCGGAGTCTCCGGCAGCATGGAGCACACATCACACGCCCGGCGCCACAACGAGGCGAGGAGGGGGTTGGGTGTCGAACATGTGTGCGTGTGCACATTGCCCGAATCCTGCTCGAGCCGTCCTGACGTCGCTCTGACTGCCCTTCGCCCGTCAAGCATATCTCCACTGATGCACATACCAGGTCTTGCCGGAGAACGAAGATGATGTGTGTATGTGTGTGTGTGTGTGTGTGGCTGGTGCATGAAGTCTCTCTCTCTGCATTTTCAACGGCGGCACGGGCTATCTCCAACCACGGTGGCCCCCTCCCGCCGATATTACTCGTGCAGATACACACCTCCGCAGCGCCCACCTCACGCTGCAAGAACCACGTAGCCCCGCCTCTCTCCACGCCCTGAACAGGCGAATGAGCGAGCGATAGCGTGATACGACTAGCCTGCAGGACAGACAGAAAGAGGATGGAGGCCAGGGTATTTGCTTCTTGATTCGGCACCTTTGCCTCATCTGCGCATCCTGCTCGGCTTCCACGTCCCGTGTATCCTCAGGCCAGCCACCATCTTGCGGTAGAGGGGAGTGGCACTTGCTTCCGCTGCATGGCAGTCCGGCCATCCTAGACGGCCGTGCGTGTGGGGAGGATGAGGAGGAGACAAGAGAAGGAAGAACAAGTAATATCGAGAGTAAAGCACTGTGGTGGGGTTTCTGCGGTTCCGAGGGTGTGTGTGTGCTATGTGAGAGTCTGGCACAGACAGAAATGAAAGAGAGTGAAAGCTGGGGAGTCTGGGGAAAAGGCAAATGTGAACAAATGGAGAGCAAGTGATACTCAAGAGCCGGAGAGAGTGGGAAGAGTCTGGCTCTCCCGGATATGGCCTCAAAGGGGCAAGTTGAACAGTCGTATTTTGTCCCGTTGCGCCAGCCCTGGGAGTGCATCTGAGATTGATCGGCGTCAGCGTCTCCGCGGAGATCTTCCCGTCTCCAAGCTCGTGGGCAGGTAGTACTGGTCCCAGGAGGCTGAAGAGGTGAACGGCTGCTAGACGGGCGAAATAGGGGTCAGGGTGGACGTCCCGGAAGCCTTCAAAGAAGATGGAGGCATTGAGATGAACGATTCAGTGGACGACAACTGGGGAATACACTGCTGAAAAAGATTGAGCTTGGCTATTTGTGTGCCGTCTTTCTGGAGAGGGAACTGAAATGATGCTTGTGGGTGGTGGACTCAAACACATCCAGACTCTGCCTCTCAGAAGCTCTGGATAGTGCTTGCCAGCCACTCCACATCTGGGCCGACACTGACCCTCACTGGCCGACCCTCACTTCCTCCCAGCACGGCTTGCAGATGTGGTTCTCACCGGCGACATCGATCTCTCCGGGCCCACAACCGACATGCATCCAAAAAGCAAACATTCACACCCCCCTTGAGAGAACAAGCCACGACCAGAAAGGAGAGAGGAGTGAATATGCAGATATGCATCCATTACTCTGGACGATCCGCCACTCACTTTTCCTCGCTCGTGCATATCTGTTGAGTCTGTGTGCGAGAGGAGAGAGAGAGAGAGTGTGTGTGTGCCGTGTCTGCTTTCTCAATCCCAGATTCTAGCCGCCGCGGGAAACCAGGTATAGGGAGTGTGCATGCGTAAAGGAGGTATAACAGACCAGACTTTCCCGCGAAGTACCTGTGACTTTGCCTCAAACCGTTTCTTTTGTCTTTTTCTCCTTCCTTTCCCATATTTTCCTCTTCGGGCTTGGCCTTGCTCACACACCCCTTTCCCCTCTTGGCTGGTGTTCCACCTCGCTTCGACTTCCACCGGCGAGGGTTATCTCACTGGTGGATCCCTCCTCCATGTAGGCCGGATCCCTCGACCGGACGCAGAGAGATGTCGAGGATGCCTCGGACAGCGAGGGAGAGAACTGGAATCTGACGGCTCACCAAGTGGTTCTGGTCTTCTGTCGCTTTCTTGGCCTGTTCAGCCTGCTATGCACACTCCGGAGCCCACACCACCCTTTCGCGTGCGTTATCTTCCGGAGCTAGACCACGAAAAACCGGAAAAGAAGAAAGCAAAAGTGGTCATCCGCCATTGTCGCTGCGTCCCAGCCCTCCGATCGGAGAGACTGGCGGTGAAAAAAAGATGCAGGTCGAACCGAGCAGGAGTTGCAGCAGGATTGCCCGGCAGGGAGGGAGGCCGTGACACTCGATGATCCAGTACTCGCCTGTGGTAGCTATCTCGCGGGCCACTCTCAGTGGGCGAGGGTGATCCTTAATGGAAGCAGGGAGACTATCCATATGGAGAAGGGGACAATAGAACAATGTCAAGCGGAGAGAGTCTCGTAACATGGACCTGGAGGTATAGGACTGGAAGGCGAGAGAGTATTGTCAATCTCCCCCCAGATTCTCGGACGTTGGGCAATTGATCGACCCCCCTATTAAGGAGACCTTTGCCACAAAATCTCAGTATCCTGGCGATTCGTACACACTTACCCACCCACCCACACACTCCAGCACACGAGAATTCTGAGCCCGGAGAGCCCCAACCCATGTCTATGTCCCTCCCAGTTTCGCTCTTCTGGCTCGAGGTCGCGCGTCTCCTTGCCACAGAGACACAAGCTCGACAGCGAATCTCGGAGATCAGAAGTCGTGCCTGTCGTGCAGACCATAGGGGAACTAGCAGATATTTGCAACACCACCACTGGGTGAAAGCTTCCGCGATGGTGTGTACTGATGGCAGAGGGGGTAAAGGCGAGACGGCGGAGGAAGGGGGGAGGACAGACACACTCAATCACCCCTCTGCGTCCTCCTCTTTCGGGCATGATTCTGAAAACAGCACTCACCCTCCGTCGGAAGACCGGCCAGCTGCAATTTAGCAAAGACCCGGGCAGGACACACCCCACCCACCTCCCTGATGCCCACCAAGTGGACAACGCCAAAGAGACACAAGAAAGGGCAAAGAAAGATAAGGACTGCCAAACCTCTCTCACCCTGGCCCTGCTCATCCCTGGCTAGCCCTTCTCTGGATCTGCCTGAACATCGGCCCGCACGGAAACACGAGACATCTCAACAGATACCGCCAGATCAGCTGCTAACACCTCTGCGTTGTGTTGAGCTTTGGCCCTCTGTACTCTCGCTGCACGACAGCCCCTCAGTGTGTCTAGGCGAGGCGACGAGGGCAGTCAATCGCTGAGCTGAGGGACCAAAAGAGGATCACCGAGAAGATAGGAAGACCTCACGCCCCCCTGTCCTGGGGCAGCGTAAGACGAATCACCGGAGACCGGCAAAAATGGCAATCAAAAGCCCGACTGTTCTGCACGGGAGGGGGCAAATAACACATACACACCCCCTAATATATCCAAGCAAAAGGAAATACTGCCCGCAGTCCAGGACAAGCCTCGAGGAAGGAAGGGTAGGACTTAGCCTGTTGAAGATCGTCACGCAAAAGCCGAGGAGTGGAAGAGTCTCTCAGAAGCCCTTCTTCCCTCCCTCGCCCGATCTTTTCTTTCTCGGCCGTGGACGTCTGTTATCTGTAGAGAATGTGTAATGCCAATTAGTCGTTCACTTGCGGTATGAGCCTGCTCTCAGCTCTGGAGTATTCTTCTTGCCTAGATACACAACCCGCTCTTAATATAGAGTAGTGTCCGCCGGCGCTAAGGCGAGCCACCGCCAGTGGCCAGAGAGGCACAAGCACGAGTGAGCAAGCTGGAGGGAAAGGGTCTTCAGGCGGACACTGTTCTGGTGATCATAGGGGGGTGACACCACACAGCTTGCATCCACGGCCCGATGGCGGGAGAAAGTCACTCCTCATCGATGTCAATGAAGGCCCCTCGCGCAACTCACAACTGCATAGATTAGACACCCGCTCTCTCAGCCCAGGATCGTCGCTTCGGCGAGGTATCGACCGCGAGCAGGTCTGAGGAGGACTGTCGCACACGGGCCAGAGTTCTGTAATCAGGGCCAAAGGGGAGGCGGGCAATCAAGCCATCCTCCCCGTGGGCCCGTCTCTGGCAGCGGTTGGATTCTGGATAGTGTTTGGAACAGACCGTAGTCAATAGATATTGCGAAAAGGGGGCGATATTAGCCAGGCACGGCAGAGAGCCTAAGCGGAAACAAGCTCGAAAAGAGACAAATTATCCAGGACAGGTTCTCCTTTTTTAGCTATAAAAAGCGGAATTTCGAGAGTGAGCTTCTATATTCAGACACGGGAGGCAAGCTTCTTTCCTTATAGGATAGATGGGATAGGCATTTGCCCACGGACGACTGTAGGAGATGACTGTAGGGTATGTTGGAAGCAGCGGGAGAACCAACGGACAGAGAGAGGACAGAGACTTGAAGAGGCCACGCACACCCTTTGTGGACACTGGGAGATAACGACGGAGATCGTCACACGGTCGACATCCCAGCACCTAGAGATAGCCAGAGCAGCCAAAGCTCCCATAGTGAGAGAGTAAGGCATAGTGGCTCCTAGCAGGCCAGCCAGACCAAGGAACCAAAGAACGAGGCCCGGAGAGAGAACCGGGGATGAGAGGGAGGGCAATTAATCTGTTCCAAGAGGGAGCATGTGGCTCTCTCTCGCTATCATAGCTTGCTTTTTCTTCCTCGTTAGTAGTGACGGTCTGATTTCTAACCCATTTCTTTCTCTCTCTCTCGTCTCCCCTCTAGTCTAGGTTTGGGTAGACCAAGAACCAACAATCTGCCAGTCCAGATTTGACGCTATGTCGATGTTCAGCACTGCATGTGCATGAGCACTATGGTCCAACTCCTATGGCCCAACTCGACGAGTAACAATGAGATAGCTCACCGGAAGGCGTGTTTGTCTTTGCTTTTTTCCGTTCTGCAACACTCAAGCGAGACGAAGAAGGGGGGCGTGTGTGTGTATGTGTCCCCGGATAGGCATGGTCGAGCGGACAGACCAGGACACCTGTTCCAGGGACGTAGCAGCTGGTTCAGGTCGAGTCGTCGGTATTGCAATATCGGGCCCTCCAGCGCCCGACACGGTGGTGCAGAGCTGAGCGAAGACGAGGGCTGCCGCGTTCGGTCCATCTATCCACGGCTGTCGTATCTCAGAGCCAGCCAGACAGGAGGCAGCCAGCACGAACCGGTACTGCGACTCTCCTCATCACAGGCATCGTCAAGCTCCGGACCGGCCAAATAACACTCGCCAAAGCCCTGCGAGAGAACAGGCAATCGTCAGTAATCGGACAAACGCCCAGACGCAGATTGCCTCAAACCACTCACCCACTGTACCAAAACCCCAAGAAGAAAACAAAAAAGAGCGTGGCTGGGAACCGCAATTAGAATAGATGAGCCCGATATAAATCGCAACGAGAAAAGAATTATACGGGTTATTGGCTCGTTTTGACGTTCTGGATAGATTACCAGGGAAAATACTCTCGATATTGCATATTGCCCTGGCACGTGCAGAAGGAAAGAGAATGCTCTTAAACGGGAAATCACTTAAACGGGGGAGCGAGCCAACGGCGAGAGAAATAATGTCAAAAGAACGAAAAAAAAAAAAGGTTTTTTTAAAAAAAAATAGAAAAATAGAGAGAGCAAGCAGAGGTGGATAGACCAGGAAAAATGAAGAGAATAACGTGGAGGCGGAACGGGAAGAACCCATGTCTGGCGTAGAGACAAATATCCTGGATTTTCTTTCCTTTTTTTCTTTCCCGTGAGCTGAAGGTATCACGGAAAAGAAAAGAAAGAGTCGAGAAGAAGAACACGAAACACTTTTGGAAAATCCAGCGACTCTTTCCTACTTATGACAAAGAAAGCCCGCCGTCCAAGACCGACATCTCTCTCGCTGCAACCCTCCATGTTCCCTCCCCCCCCCCCTTTTTTCACACATCTCCCCATCTGCCGCTCTGGCTGTGTCTCTCCTCACTTTGCGACCTCACCGACAGAGCACATCATGCCCGAGCCCAAGTATGCCGCCGGAACGGAGGGTTACGTTGAGCTGCCAGTCCCGCCAGATGCGGTCCTTGGGGTGTGTGAGACCACTGCTCTCTGCTGGTTCTATCGGCGGAGAACAGGGAGGGGGGAGAAGCCGCCCGCCGGTCAGCGGGCAGACGAAGCGCTCCGGAGGTCAGTGATGCAACGTGTGCGTCTAGGTGGGCGCCAACACACGCACGTAGGGGTCCCACGAGTCAGTATGCCCGCACTTCCCACCACCCGAGAGTGCGAGCCAGAGCAAATCTCGCAGAACCACCTCCCCACCTCTGTATATCCAATCTATCCTCACCTCTCCGAAGACTTGCCAAACCCGGAAGGAGAACCAACCCTCCCCCTCGTCGTACTCTATCTCTACCGGGTAAGACACACACTGACTCACACACACACACACACACACACACACACACGTCTTACCCTCTCTCTCCAGGTCTCCCCCTCCTCTCTCTCTTTTTTTTGTGTTTTGCCGCCACGTTCAGCAAAGCCACAAGTACCTCCGTACCCCCGTGCTCATCCCCATTCCTATCTCTCTTCCCCCCTCCTCTTCCCGCTCACCTCCTCTTTGTCCCGGAGTATCGGCCATCTAGTTCCGAACACCTCGTATATCACGTCCCACTATACACACGCACACACCCACTTAAAACACTGAGGAGTCTGACACCTTTTAGAGTTAGGGTTAACATATCAATCACCCGTCCGCCACTGAGCCTAGTATTTGTAGGTCAAACACACAGTTCTCCCAGAACATACACCTACCTGGAGATCTGAAGATTACGCCCAATCCAGACCTGTGGTTGACCTTCTAAATTGGACCCAAGTCTCTCTCTAGTTCTGAAGAATTGCATTTGAAAAAACACTAGAAAAGCTGACCTACACCAGAATCTGGAAAGCTAACCCGCGAACTCCACCACCACCAACAACAAGAGTTTCTGATGAAAAAAGAGAAAACCAGAATTTGAGAAGAAGAGTAATAATAGAGACTATATAAAAGTTTTTGAAATAAGAAACAAAAGTAATTTGAGCCCAAATAACCCGCCTTCCCCAATCCACCCCGTATCCAAAAAGCATCGTTCTCAATAACAGATAGAGAAAGGAAGTAAAAACAAGCGACCCAAAAAAGATCCAACAGACAAGTGATATTTTGCTCCAATAAAGATAAGAGTTCGTATTTAGATCTCAAAAGTATCAATCTGACAGAACAGAAAGAAAAAAGAAAGAAAAAAACGTAGATGGGGCAGATTTCATTTTTTATGCGACTTCGTGTTAAAATGTGGACGGATGGATGAGTGTTGTGTGTGCATTGCGTGTAAGTGAAGGGGTAAAAAGGGGGGAGCGAGAAGGGGCCTAAGTTATTAAGAAAAGCATAAGAACAACACAGGAACAGAACTAAAAAGCAATGGATAGCCAAGTACACAGTAAACGGTAAAAGCAGAGTAACAGAAACAAAAAAAGAAATCCGACTGTGGTATCTGTCATCAAGAAAAGAAGAATAGAAAAGAAATCACGCATCCGTCATATCATCTCAGTTTGGCCGGTACGCCGAGTGCGACTGCGCACCCGTCGCCCCGCTCGTAGTCCCCGCCGACCCGGGCGACAGCGCCGCCGCTCCCGTGAAGCTGTGCTTGCGCTTCAGCGGGTTGCCGTCGTCATAAGTGTCTGCCGCCGACCGCGACGCCGTGTCGCTGCCCGCGGCTCCGCTCGCACCTCCACTTGCACTCCCACCGGCCACTGCCGCCCCCGATCCCGCCGCCGAGAACGGGTCCCGCATCGGCGTGCGTGTGGTCGGGCTGGCCATGCTCGCCTGGAACGCCTGCGAAAAGTCGCCCGACGGCGCAATCGGCGCGCTCATCTGGGGCATGCTGTAGTCGACCGCGCTGCGCACGCCGTTGTTGTTGCTGCCACCGACTGTGGACCCGCCGTTCACACCCCCGCGCGACATTGAATAGTCGATCGGGGCAGTCAGCGGCGCTGACGGGTACGACAAGCTGTAGCTGGGGTTGGCGTACGGGCTGGCTGGTGTGACCGAGCCGGTGGTGCCACTGGCCCGCGGTGTGTTCATCGAGCCTGGGGAGTGCAGCGGCGGCACCGATGGTCGATACTGCGTGCGCAAGTCGAGTCCCAGCGGGAGATTAGCCGATGCGGCACGGAGCCGGGAGTTCCGGCTCTGGGGAGGATGTTGGAGGGTTGAGTTAGGATACGCTATGCCAGGGGCAGACTGGACTGCGGTAGCTAGAAAAGAAAAGAAAAAGAAAGGTTAGTATATGATGACTTCTTGGAAATGAAGTGAGAATAGAACTCTGAGTAACCGCTATCTTTCTTCTTTTTCTGCTATGGGGAAGATGTGATATCGCTCGATGGGTTTCCGGGGCTTACTAGAGTAGGAGCTGGAGTCATACCCTCCTATTGCCGCACCGCCCTGGGTATTCATCTGCTCCGCCGGGTACATGCCCGCGTTCCGCCCAGCCATGGGCGGGCTGGTATGCTGCTGGGCCGAGTATGTTGTGTAGTCAATGGCGTCGCCCTTCCAGGACATGCTGGTGCGGAGGGGTGACTGCATTGTGTCAGAGCGAGACCGTGTCATGGTGTCGCGAAGCTGAAGAGGCTGGAGCGCCCGGATTCCCTGTCGGTTTCCGGCGTGCTGCTGCTGCTGCTGCTGTTGCTGCTGAACTTGCATCGACGCCGAGTCCATCGACGGCTGTCGCGAGTACGGTGAGCCGGTTGCCTGCGCCCCCGGTCGCGTATTCTGTAGGCCAGCGTATCCGTACCGGCTTCCGGCTGTAGGAGACATCGGCGAGAGGATATCTGGGCTGCCCAGAGTCCCCGGCGCACTGAACCCAATGTTTCCAAAAGCCGGGCTGAGACCTGACGGGGAAAGGTGCTCGTCGCCCTCAGGCCGGCGGGAATCAACCATGAGAGGTCGGATCATGTGGTCGTATGGCTGGCCGGTGAAGTCAACCGGCGAAGCAATCGGGGTGCCAAGTGCATTCACAGCGCCGTAAGGAGAGTGGAGCGCTCCGACATTGTCAAAGTCATCCGGAACTGCCCGCATCTTCATCATGCGGTCGCGGTCGTCAACCGTAAGACGCTTGATCTTAGCCCGGCGGTTCTGGAACCACACTTGGACCTGGCGGGGACTGAGCCCGGGAATCTCGCGCGAAAGTCGCTCTCTGTGTGCCGCATCGGGATGTGGCTGCTTTGCAAACTCACTCATCAAGAATCGGGTTTGTTGGTGGGTAAGACTATCAGATTGCATGGTTGTCAGTAACAAATGTGAAATCCACAGATACTAGGACAAACTTACCGAAATCTCTTCATCTTCCTCCGTTGGGCTGTCCGCTCTGCGGCTGTCTGTGGCTGGTGCATGCCTCCGTCGCCTTCACCGTCACCCATATCATCATCATCGCCCATATCATCATCATCATCCTTAGGTCCGCCCATCATGTCCTGGCCGACACCTCCATGGGCAGACTGGCCATCAGGAGAGTGGTGATGATGCATGTGACCGTGGCTATGGCCATTGTGAGTATGGCTGTGACCGTGGGCCGACTGGTCATTCGGTGCTCCAGATTCATCACGCAGAGGGTCGACAGCCTTGCTGGTGCCGTAGATGTGTGCCGACTGCGTCGACTGGTGGTCGTGGCTGGGCGAGCCTGTCTTGCCCTGGCGAAGGCCCAAAGGATCCAGAGTTCCTCGGTGGTGGCTCAAAGGTGAAGTCGAACTCTCCGCGGTGGTCTCAAGCGACTTGGAGGTGCCAGGAGGCCCCACCGACCGCGGTTGGCTGCTCGAGTCGCCGGCTGTGCCATTACTACCACCATTGCTGGTCTGGTCGTAGCCGTGCGATGAGAAGATGTTGCTCTCCCCGGATGACAGGTAGCTATACTGGCCCTGCCATTCCGGTTGGGCAGGCAGCTGGCTGTCGTAGTGGTTGGACATCCGTGGAGATGTGGCAGACTTGGGATAGGTTGCGCCAAACTTGCCGTAAGACCAATGGCTCTGATCCGCTTCGCTCTGCCTAGAAACGAGCATTGGGTCGCTTGTAGTGTCGTCGGCTTCGTCGTCTGCGTCGTCTCTGTTGACCTGATTTCAACCCGTGAAAATAGCAGTATCGACAGCTCTGCTCTCGTCACTTGGGTGTGGTGTGGATGATAAAGTTGTAGTTGCAACTCAACGATTTCTCGACTCGCTCGACTCTGCTGTTCCTATACTATCCCCTTATTGATGTTACTTCCATGCACACACCCACGTCAAGAGCTGGTACCCAGAGAAATGGAACAAAACGAAGATAGAAAGAGGAAGTTTGCTGGATCTTGGTTTCCTGGCTCTCGATCTCTCCTGCAAGTTATCATTCACCAACCGGGATGTTCCCACTGTCCCCTTTCAACCGAATGAGCTCAAAGATGGTTGGAGACGATCTATGCGCAGTAGATCCTCAATCAGAGTTGAGAGATGGGAACCAAGACTTCTTTTTTTTTAAACTCAAGGTTTGGGAACAAGGCAAGGAGTTGCGTGTGGGGGGACAAAGCAACAGAAACCCAGTAATGGAAAAATGGGGGGAGGGGAAAAATTCAGGAACTTGCATACAGTGAATCAGAGACCGGTACGGGGAAGCATGGACAGGAGCCCAGGCCAACAAGTCAAACCCAACAAAAGGGCAAACTTGGTAAGTGTCAGGTTTGGAAGAATCAAAAAGGAAGATGATCGGTGCTGCACGGTAGGTTATGTGGAGGAGTTGTCGTAGATCAAACTGGAGAGGGTTCGATCGAGTCGAGAAGGGCAGGAGGAGAGAGAAGGATAAAAGGAGGCAGAACAAAGAATCGCAGAAAAAGATAGTTAGAGTTTGGGGGGAAGAAGGGGGAGAGGGTGGGATTCGGCGGATTATAAGGACGGAGGCCCGAGAAGCTGGGCCCGAATTCCTCAATCCACACAAAGTGGCCCGATGACAGTCTGGAGTGGATTCGTGATGGGTGAGATGGCGGACAGCAAAGCGGTGGAGATGGAATCAAAGCAACAGAAGCAGATATAATATCAGACTCAGAGTATCAAAAAGGAGGAGCAAAATATCAAAAGTCAGGCCGAGCTGGAGTCCCCAAGGATACACGGGGAATATATGTCCGAACGGAAGGTGGTAGATCACACAGAAGACAGTATTGAGTAGATTGTGAAAAGAGGCTTGTGACGAAGGAAGAAACTTCAAAAGCCACGATGTCGGAGAGTCCCAGAGGCGACGTGGATTCTGCAGTGACGTCCGTGGATCGGCTGGGAGAGCTTGATGAAGGAGGGATATCAGATCGACAAAAGTCGAAGTAAATAAAGAGCTATATAGTGGGCAAGAGAGTAAGAGAATGATTGAGTGGGAGAGAGTATGAGACACCCGAGGATATATAGATGGAGGATAGATGAAGATGGGAGTAGGTGCGGGAGGGGAATAGATGTTATATACAAAAAGATGACATGCACATACTCAACAGCGCGATGGTGATGGTGCAGAGCTGTGTGATATGTCCGGACAGAGGATGGTCGAGGAGGAGGAGAAGGAGAAAAGAAGGTAGAGGGCAAAATGAGAGTAGGCGAAAGACTACTCTATAAAGGTAGTAGGGAGGAGTCTGGAGGAGGGAGCGAGCAGGGTGTGTGCAGTTGGGACTAGCGCCCAGCGTGTGGTGAGAGAGCAGGAGTATAAGGGCACAGAGACTAGAAGACCGTCGATTCAGTCTACTCCAGGTTCCACAAAACGGTTTGTCAAGACAGATATTGAATGTGCATATATGTGTGCAGTTATACAGGTGGGAGTATAAGGTGCGGGCTGTCAATGAAGAAGAGCATGGAGAGGGCGGGGGAAGGATATAGAAGGGTGAGGGAGAGAGGGAGGGAATAAAGGGAAAAAAAAGAAAAGTAAAAGAAAATAGAAAATAGGAAAAGGGGGGGTGTGGCAAGTCTGCAGGTTGAGGTGTGTGTGGAAGGGCGGGTGAAGGAGGTTCGGCCTTCTTATTTCTTCTCTATACTGTACAAAGGTAGTGTTTTTTTCTGGTGGTTGACTTCCTCCCACTACAAGTAGTGGCACACACCCAGAAGCGGTCTGGCCGAGGCAAAGAGAAGTGGCGGGAAGACGAAGACAGTAGAAGACAACGAGTACAGGGAAAAGACACTGCACCACGACTCAAAGAGATTGTACTCTGATGGCACAAGAATATCCAACTGGGAGGCGAAGAGTCACTAGAAGAAAGATAGGTAGGTGTAGGCGTAAGCAGAGAGGAAAAGAAGGAAGACATTCAAAACGTGGATGAACAGAGCCAGTGGTGGTGGTGGTGGTGGTGGACAGACGTGAGATGGACAGACACAGAAGACACCCCGTGTTCCCTGTCAGTCAGGCCAGACGTACAGTCTTCTCCCCTCAACACTCTTATGGAAGGGTCACAGTGGAAAAGTGGGCGATGGATGGGTACAGAGAGAACCAGAGGGACTGACCCAAACTCTCATTCGGCGGTACGGTGCGCTCTGAGATACTTACAGAACCAGAGTCGGTTGGGATGCATGGATGGGTTGGCTCGAGCCCACCCAGAAGACCACAGAACGACAGTGCCACCCAGATCCCACCATAAAAGGACAGCAAACACGCACCAGTTCAAAACCACCACAGACCAGGTGGGCCTCCTACTAACGAGAACCGCCTAATCCCGACGGGAAGTCTGCCCAGGTCGGGTCCGAATCAGCGAGCGTCGGCAAAGTACACCGTATGTACTGTGTGGTTCTTGACAGACACTCCACTGTACTGTAGGTAGCTGGATGCAGAAGAGCGGCACTGGTCCTCATACAGGCCTATAATTGCATTAGAGGGAAGTTCTCCCGAGTTACAACACGCCTCTCCTGGTGTGCGCAACGCATCTACACCTCAGTGTTGGGGATGGAGACTTGCTTCAAGCTCATGCTAGACCGACCCGGCTCGCCGTTCCTATGCTATGTCAACCGAGTATCTGATACTTTGGGGAGTACAGAGTGCACAGGAGGGTATATTATAGGTCTGGTGGAGTGGAAGATTTAGGGGAAGAAAGCAAGACAAGCAAAAGGAGGGCAGGAAAGAAGGGGGTGTGTGCATACGTGAGCACACATGCACGTATATTGGCTCTAGTCAAACGTCGACAAGAATATATTAAATGTGCAAGCAATTGCACAAGACGATGGAGTTAAAAGGAGGGGCGGAAGATATATACCAGAGAGACAAATTAAGCATACGAAGAAACCCGCACAGAGATTTCCAGGGAGGCCAGTATCGTTTTCTGCTCTATCTTGCAGACTTCTGCAGTCTGGCGGATGCAGTGAGAGTGTATACGAGTAGACTCCCTCAATCGAGAAATGGAGGCGAGAGCAGGAGAGTCTTGACAGGCAGGCTAGAATCGCCGAGCGAGCACGGAGAATCGGAGAGAAGGCACAGAGGCCTACTTAGTGTAGACTGAAAGAGGCCGGGAGAGATGTGAAGGAGTCAAACTCCGAGATAATGCAGGAATTGACAAGAGACGATTCCCGGCGAAGAGGGATAAAAGAGAAGGAGTGTGGGTAGGAAAAACAGGATGCGGGAGGATCTCGGCGAGGCGAAGTCACTCACCACCATGCCGTGCATATGTCGAGGAAATGATGTGCGAATAGTAAGAGAATGAAGTTGTTCCAGAAAGAAAACCAGTCCAGCAGTCGAACAAAGAGGAGAGAGAAAAGGTTGAATAGAGAGACAAAACTTCTCTCGTCTATCCGTATATAGAAAGAGTCTCTTAGTACATCAGTGCCAATACGACCAGGACCGCTCGTAGCAGCGAGTCCTAGCACCCCCGATACGGCCTCTATCCAAGTAGTACCCGATTACTGCGGGTCGTGTAATTCGCAGCCAGAGAGAGGAAAAGAACACATCATACTGTAGAGATAGAAATCGGAGGGAAGGCGAGGAAACGACACCAACACAAGGTCATGGAAACCTGAACTATATCACAACTACTATAGATAGGGTAGGGGTGGCAATTGGTCGGGTCTGGGGGGGCGTCAAGGCTTGGGTGTGTTGGTAGAGCCCGGGCCACAGCTCTCACAGCGTGAAGAGAACGAGTTTCCGCCGCGACCGACCAGATGTAGTGAAAACAACCGTGCAATAGTAACCAGGCCTATTTCTCATAGGCGTACCTGCTTTGGCTCGTCCTTTTTGACATGCCGCCTATTCTACCCCGGACGATGAGAACGGATGGCTGTGCTAGAGATCGAACCGAAGGAATTCCGACAGTGCAAGCATGGCAGAGACGGGAATTTAGTGGACCAGTATCATTTATGCGAATGCCGCTATCGGCCCATCTGAAGCTATCCGAGACTATGCTTTGCAATGTACATGATTGCAATTCACGGCTTGTCCTTGACAGTGCCGCTCAGGGCATGATGTAGGCCAGAGAATCCTCCGCACAGGGACGCTGGGCGGAAGTCATTAGGCATTCTCATCAGCACACGAAGTGGCTAGCAGTGATTCTGAGCATCGTTCTGGAACATCTGTCTTCTGTCGTTGTGTGCCAGTAACAGAGGGCCAAAGGGCTCAAAATTCGAGGTCTGTGTGACGGGCGAACATGAGAACAGGACTCATTCATGAAGGAATGGCCAGCGATAGACTTCTCCAGATGCGGTGCTGATCCTGCCATGAATCACAGTGGAAAATAAGAAGGGTACACCAAGGAGGACAATGATGAAATGGTTCAGACATTAGAACGTTTCCTGCCCTGGTGTAAAAGCTGTGGTAGCTGAGATGCAAGTCTGTTCGGGAGAATCACGGAGGAGAGTCACACTCTGGTACGCACTCGCTGGCCAGCGGTTTCCTGTGTGATTTGAACAGGTTAGCCAGAGTGTGAACGAAGGGTTGGGCCTGAGGAAGGGAGATAATGAGCTGAAGATTAAGGATGATATGTGACCTAGGTTTTCCCAAACCCCAGCCTTGAGATGAGTGCGTCCGTGTGGCTGATTCGGATCATTGTGTCAGGACTGTGTGGTTTTGCTGGTGTTTTCGAGTCTCGTCCCATATCTCTTTTGTGTGTTTTGGGAAGTTCTGGGGGGGTTCGTGCCTCGCAAAGTGATCCAAGCTTCTTTCAGCCAAGACAAATATGAGCTTCAGGTTTGGCTTGCTATTATGGCGATTTGCATAAGGCATAGCTAGACCACCACACTGGCTCAATAATACCACAGAGTGTCCGTTATCCTTGATTATCTTGGATCAACGTGCTGTTGGCTTCGCTCGCCGTGTGAATGTCGGGGTGTGGTGTAAGGAACAAATATAGAACAAAATACTTAGAGTTTTACATTCCCTCCTTCGGTCATTTGGGGAATTTTGATGAAGGCCTGTTGTTTTAAAACCATCCTGTCGTTCAGGATCGCGTTAACAGTTAGCAACCAGCTACTGGCCAGCCAGGCCCCGTTCAGAACGCGACGAACTGGTGCAAGGATGCAAAAGCAGAGGAGGGAAAAAATCTGACACTTCACGAGATAGCGCCCCCAAACAGACATGGGCAGGGTTCATCATGTCTTCATGCCGTTGGTCAGATTTAGAGGGAGGAAACAAGAGCTATGCCTGGTTTAGACATCCACCATCAGACTAACGAGATGATGGAGAAATTTCCACTAACGAGCGGACTGACTTGAATAGTGCCCGCGAACCGTCGATTGATAAGTGTCAAGCAAAAAACGAGCTACCAAATCCCAAGCACTTGCTCCAGAAACGGCAAGAAACGCAAAAGAAAACGTGTTCATGACCTGTGATTTCCGTCTGTGAACCTTAGTAATGCCAACTGCCCAACTTGGACATTTGACACCAGGATATCCCAGGGGTGATGCTCCTGCGCGTGTAAGCAAGCATTCGCGGTCTCTCGTAAGTTCAAAGCAAAAGGTCAGACATGCCGCTGACGGCGGTGCAGAACTTTCGCAAAGGCCTTGTCCAGAAACACAGCTTCGTACAACAATAGCATTCTCGTGGAGGATGAGACTTTTCAAAAGACATGGATTTCTTTTGCCTTCTGGCCGATAAAAGAGATGGATAATCGAAATCGAGCCGGGAGACAAACAACTCTTAGGGTTCAGGCAAGATGCACGAGTATGTGTGTGAGCCGTGTTTCTAAGGAGCAGGTCGGTCTTGGTGGATGGCGGAGGAACAATATGTTTCTTGTTTCTTTGGCGCTCGAAGCGCTGTGGCCGGTATTAGTGACTGAAATCCTCGTTCTGAAAGCCCTTTAAATAACTCACTCGAAGCGCCAGTACCTCACAAACTCAGGCTCTTTCTCTCTCTCTCTCTTTTTCCACTGTGTCGACACAAACAACAGCCAGCTGGCTGTGGGTGCAAATGACCAGGGATTGACGAATGCAGCCAATAGGAATTAACCATCATTTCGAGATCGGAGAGAAAAACTGGGGGGGTTCCGGGTGTGTGCTCGGTCTGTGTTAAATGAGAATATTTATTTCGGAGGGGGTGTGAAGATAGCCGGCGAACTTTGCGAGGTAGAAGAACAAAGCCAGCAAAGGTCCGCTGTACTCGAAGAAATACCACACAACCGCCACAGATCAAGATACAGGGCATTAGATCAAGCACCATCAAAGACAATCCGGAATAACAAAGTACAGTATTCTGGCCTTGTAAGGGGTGTCGGTAGGGAAGCGGGCCGGGCGAGAGTACAGAAATGTGTCAAGTGGCAGGGAAAACGGAATGGATTTGTGCCAGTTATCAGATGTGAAAGGTGAAGGTGAAGGTGAAGATGGATCAACGTGAGAGAAGAAAAAGAAGAAGCGGGGGAAATCACACTACCCGACATATAACGGAGACATAAAAAACCTGCTCGTGTCTATACTGGATAGATGCATCGTCCAAAGCCAAGTAAAGCCATTAGGAAAGAGCAGAAACCCGCGACGAACCGAAGCGACAGGAATGCCCAGTTTGTATCGTCGGTCGCTCTTGCCCTGCAGATGCAGCCAGTTCACACGCAGTATCGGTGTAGCTTCTATCTTCAATAGGAGCTTTGAATGGGCAGGAGGAGCGAGGTGCAGGGAAGGAACGTCAGAGTTGCCGTCTGTATATCGAATGTGAAGGAGCAGACCGTGCCCAACAGGCAGGAGCGAGCAAGTAATCTCGCGTCCCCCAAAGGTTGGATCCTAACAGCATGTGTGCAGTACTTGTACGCGCATATATGCAGCAACTGGTGAGATGCAAGTAAGCATGGTCATGCAGGTAAAGAGGCGGCACATGCTTCCATTCACCTTCATCTTCACCTACTGAGAATACGAGGAGTGTATCGTCCCCGGCGTCTTGGAGTCGCGTATCTCGTACCAGGGAAGACAAAGAAGCCCCTGGAAGGGGGATGAGGCTTGGAAACAGCGTCGAAGCTTCTTTTGTTCCAGTCAGAGAAGCAATGTAGTTTAGATGAGCGTGGGGCTGTGTGTCTGTGTGTATCAAGATTGCATGCACTCGTACTTCCGTATGAAGGCTTTGCCAGAGTGGTAAGCCAGCCGGGTTCCGAGAAGTTTCAACAAGCCCTGTTCAGAACTCCCTCGACAACCCTGACGGCGTCCCCGTGAACCAGAACGGACTGGTTCGTCTGGAATCAGGATACCCAAGACCAACCTCAAAGCAAAGCTCTGCAGCAAATCTCCGTCCCCCCCGAGTAATACCGGGCTCCCTTACAGCGGTGGTGGCGTACACCATCACGGCAAGCACAGGAATTACCCCGTAAAATTTCCCAAACAAGCGCGATCCAGTTGATGATAGCAGTACTGCAACAGCAGTGATAACAGGTTTGAACTGGGGTTGGAAACCAAGCCAAGGGGGTGGGAAGGAAAAGAAAATTAAACCGAAGGTTCCAGGTTTTATTCCGATCTCAGGTCAGGCCTTTCTCTCTCGCTGGCTATCTAGGCGAGGAACGATTCAAGTGGTATCTGACAGTTGTTTCTCTCATCTCAGGCCATCGACAGCTTCAAGGTTTCATTGTACAGTATTTTATTTCGTGACAGGGTCCTCTCCCTGCAGGTAACTTTACTTTAGCTCAGGATGACCTACTGTACAACCTGCAACGGAGCTCTGCAGGTGGGGAACTGGGGAGATTTCTTTTTTAATCCTCTTGGGAAGGATAAAAAGAAAAGTTCATTCCCACCCAGGCTGTCTTTTCCCAGTGGGGTTCTGTTCTCGAGCCAGTCAGGGAAGCGGAGGAAGCAAAGAAAAAAAGTCGAGCTATTCCCAGGAGGGAATTAGGAAAATCACGGTCTCCGGCAGCGTATCCGTGAATAGTGCTGGGCTTATGCAGGGCCAGAGGTGATTTGTGCAGATTTACACGTCGGAGTCGCTGGCCCTCAGCCTGTCGACCGTAAAAGGGTCAGGGGGCGGGCGAAAATGTGAGGGATTACCGGAGGTTTTAACCAAACCTCTCCAAGTTGGACAGAACTTCTGTGGACCCGGACGATGGCGTTACTCACAATTGATCTGTAATAAAATAAGGGGACTTGTCTGTAATTGGAGAAGATTCCTTCTTTCCGCGGCTCGTAGGACATACACTCGTACACTAATTCCCGCCGATACTCAACTCCCGTGAAGATTTGCAACGGCCACTGAGAGAATAATTGAGTAAGTGGCGTGTCATCGCCTCCATCTACCAGCAGTTCAAGTTTCTGTAGCATCAACGACATACTGTAGAGCAACTGCGGCAGCTACAACTTCCAGTAGCTTTCGGCTCCTATTCGGATTCCGGGACTGGTACAGCGAGTTCCCTGTGGCGTGTTCGCCGGGCAGTGTGGGCGAGCGGGCGCTGCTCATTTCTGGGCCTCTCCGGACGGTTACAAGGTCTTTTGTTTGGCCGCCTAGCTGGGGGGCTTAGAACTGTAACTTAGACGATGAACCCAAGGCTTAGCTTGCAAGGGTGGGCGGCCGGGTGTGTTGTTATCTGCGTGCGTGACCAGCATTTGCTGATGGTGATACTGATATCTACGTCTCTCGCTTTTGCCCTTCGACAATACGGGTTACGAACAGCGATGAACTCCATGTATTGCGAATTCTGACGTCTGCGTCTTCCAGATTTTCAGTAACTCAATATATCTCGTGTTCAGGTACAACACGGCAGAGTAACCACCCCCCTATATCGTATGTACTATTCGGGTGCACTTCTAAAATGCTTGTGCCTCGTCCACCCAGCACCACCTTACCATCCGACCGCTTATAATATGTTCAGATATTAGCTGCACAAGGTAGTTAAGAGAAATGGCAACAGACGAAACCAAAATTTAAGTAGGCTCGTACCGGTACTAGATGGAGTTCATCTTGGGTTTCCCTCTCCTTTTAACTGAGAACCCTGATCAATATCAACTCCAGAACCCATGAAGCGCTCTAGAAAGAAAGGAAAAGACGAACATTCCCATATTTCCCAGTCGATCACTGCAGTGGTTTTAATTAATTAAGCCCAGAGATCACCGTCGCTGACCTGCATAGGGAAATCTATATATTGGTGTTTAAAAGTGTGGTTTGTTTTATGGTTACTCTTATTCCTCAGTTAACGAATCGCCTCACACCAGATATTTTTTATTCGCAGGAACAGAAAAGAAAGTGACAGGACCACAGGCGAAGACCCCAACAAGCTTCCTGTTAGGCGAACCACTTCCACGTGTACCTGGAGATTCTTGTGCTTTTTTAGCTTCAAGCACCACGCCCGAACAGGAATCTGGTCAGAATGCCAACATTTCTCGCCTCAAGGAACCGCGCGACCAAGTGGGACGGTCAATCTCATTGAGCGTCAAGAGAGAGAAAAGAAAAAGTCATTCTGCTTCCTGCAATACGTCGTTAGTCAGGCCGAACTACTGCAAGAGACCTCAGTCCAGTCAAGGTGCAAGATTACACTCTCTCCATCCTAGCTTATAGTCGGCTGGCGATATTCTATTATAGGTGCAAGTAGTCTGATGTTCACACATACAGTTCACACGCACATATGCACTTACGGATCCACGGATACACGGGAGCAGTGGAAGAAACGTGCATGGCGCGCACGGAGCAAAGAAGCAGAACATATGTTATGTCGTCCTGCATAGCAACTGCTCGTTCTGGGTGGGCTTCTTCACAAAGTGTGCACGGTTGCGAACATGAACATATCTCAACAACGGACAACACAGATCCAACATGTCCAATGAACATTCAGCATACTATACATATCACTCCCTCGGAAAGTCAAATCTATCGCTACCCATCGCGTACGAGTATTCTAGAAATGTCGCCAATCTCGCGCTTATACCTGTCTCAAAACGCCAAACTGCACCGCAGAAGGCTTGGCCGGTGTCAAATCAAAGACAACTATTTAATCAACTTGGAACGCCCTGGGTCCCCCCGTCTGTCAGGCCACAAGCGAGCACCACCAAGCCAGCCGTCGCGGGCAAAGTACCGCCACAGTGCGTTTCTACGCGAATGAGTACCTCTGTCCAAGAATTCACCTAGTAGCTGTTCTCTTGTTTTCCTCAAAATCAGGAAGATAATCTCTCGTGATTTATCTCTCTATCTGCGTAAACTGGGGGTTGCAGTGTCAATGTGTTTGATACGAACATAAGTAGAATGTTTTCCAGCCACAAAGTAGGATTTTACGTCCTGGGCCAAATTGTAGTCATTTAAAAACACAAGCACCCCCGATAAATGGACTCAAAATGTAGTAAGTGAGGACTTATATTCCAAGTGGAATAGATTGTGGCGTGGAAGCACTTTCGCGTATAATACGAAACGAGAATCCACTCACTCGACCTTCTAAGTTTTGAACTTGTCTGAAGAACAATCTCTCGAATTTGGGTTCCGCATATTTACAGAAATGTCTAGACTTTGGCAGCAAGGTGCCATAGATAGATACTATATAAGCCATCCCACAAATTGTAAAGTTTGCTGTCTACACAGGGCTCGCAAATGCCACTGCTAGATTGATTGCCAGATTAATTGAAATTGCTGGGGTAGACTCCCGACATCTAAGGGTGTTAAGCAACAAGGCAATCTCCTTTTCAGCTTCGGCAGTGCCCTTGGCGAGAATGCTCACTTCGCTCGTGGAGATACTAAGACCCAACCCTAACCCTAGTCACAATGCGCCGTATTCCCCGATGTTCGTTTCGTCCTGCCAATGTCTTTTCCACACAAGCAAACCGGGAAAATAAGAAATCGCTCATCATCTTATGTACTTGCACGTGTACTTCCCCTCTCCCCACTGCAGCCTCCCGTGTACACACCGCCAGTCCGCCACATATGGCACTCTTGCACGGCCCATCGTACCTTCGTCCAGTCACAGCCGGCGTGGGCGCTGCCGTATCACGTAGCACCGCTACTAGCTAGCCCGCTACCTCCTACAGCCGTACACCAACCCGGAACGTGCCTTTTTCATCCTAGCATCAACGAAAACAAGAATCCACGTCCTTGTGTGTCGCTGCTGTGTTCTTGTCGTCGGAGGTCTGTCCGTATCCGTCTCGACCGCCGTGGAGGCCACGGTGTAAAACACTGGGCGAAGGGGAAACGAGAAAAAGGAGGGGGGTCGGGCCCCTCTTTCGCGGATGCAGTCCGTACTGGAGCCTAGCTCCGAACTTCCGCAGGCTGAATCTTGAACCTGGTACGACGTTGTGAGGAGAAGTGCAGAAAATGGAGCCCGACGAGCAGCACCAGCACCACATGGCCGGTCTGTATCTTCCAGTGTCGTTCGGGTTCTGCGCGGAAGAATGGGTGGACTGTTCATGCCCACGCATGCATGGGAAAAGAAAGCTGGGTCGGAACTATGTCAGGAGGTTCTGGTTGTGTGTCAAATGGCGAGTATTGCAAATGTGTATATGACGAGTGCAGGTCGCCCTGGGTTCGGGTTCCGTGACGGAGCCATGGGTTTCGGTGCAACCAAACACAGTACAGTACATATGATGTGATGCAGGCAGGCAATATATTACATTTTCTGTATGTTCGCTCCATAACCACACTTCATGTGGGTTAAGGAACATTCTACAAGTATGTACTATACCTATATGTATAGTATGTATATAGTATTTCCGTTCTTGGTGTGGGGAGGAAGATCTTTCCTAAAATTATTGCCATAAAGCAGAGAAGAAAACGACCACACTTCACACCTACTGTATGTGTAATACAGACTGCAATAGAGGAAAACACGCGAGTAACGAGGTACAGCAATTTACGGAAGGCTGGGGGTTTAATGGGACGAAAGGAAAAAAGAATTATATGATGCAGCAGCCATGCAGCCTCCAGCAATAAGTAGATGGCTGCGTTACAGCGAAATGGAAGTATTTCCCACTCCCAAGACGGTGATCCGTAGACTACTATTGCGAGGGAACAGGATATCTTTGGCCGGCAGGGGGAGAAGCAACCAAACCAAAGCGGCGTTGAAGTTGTTGAACGGAAGCCGGAAAAGGGAACACTGGGAATCTTTTTAAATTGCGTCTGTTCGTTCCCCGTCAATAGCAGGCTGGCCAATATAGGGCGAGAGACACAGCGATACAAGTGGTGGGTGTGGTGTGGTGGTGGTGGTTGACGACAAGAGCTTTCAAGTTGACATCGCCAGGCTCACGAACTCTCTCTTGCGTGCAGTCGGTTTATCGTTATCGCTTTTTTGTGGTTTTAGAATTTTCATATATTTTTATTGGAATTTTTCTTTTATTTTTTCTTGGATCAGCTTCCCACTTGCTTTTATATCCGAACGTACTGTGACGCACATGTCCAGCTGCTTCTCAGCTGCTACTGGGGGAAGGATAAATAAGGGAACATTTGTCCAAACTTCTGTAGCGCGAGTAGTTCGTTGACGACCCTCTTTCATGCCCCCCAGTCCCCATGGGCGTTCGTAGGGAGGAGAAGGAAAGGAGAGCAGCGGAGGGAAAAAAGGAGAAGGGCAAGGTTAGTGGGTGTCGCTGCGCTGAGGACTAGGTCGGGAAGAGGACAACACCGGAGAGAGATGGGGGAACCACCATTGACCCTGGCCTCGTCAGAGAGAAGTCGGCGCTAGACGGCCTTCGTGTCGCCAGGAACACCGTTCGAACCACCCCTCCCAGGCACACAGGTTCCGTTCCTTATTCGGTCGGGGACAGACCTGTCAACGGCGCCGAAGGGACGAGAGATTGGGCAGAGGCAAGTTGGAATAAGTAAGTGCACCACCCACCGCAGGGAACTTTTGACTTTTTCAGAGTTTTTATTTTATTTTATTTTCCGGTCAGCTTGGGGGGGAGGGATTGATTCTTTGGTACACCAGCAAGAAAGCGGGCCTGTCTTCAAGTTGCCTCCAGCGTGAAAAAGAAATGTGGGTGGTGAAACGTCAGAGACGCAGCAGGCAAGGATTAAAAAATAAAGAAAAATAAAACCGGCGGCGGCCCTTTTCTGCTGCTCTCTGCTTCCTCTCCGCGGCGCCGCAATCTTGAGGCTGTCTACCCCCCTTCTTCCGTAGGCGAGCGAGGACAAGTTGTGGTTGATGTGACGGTATGAGTGGGCGTGTGAGGACGGGCAGTCTAGCAGAGAGAGCCGACGGATGCAAAACAGGTGCGTGAGCCCAGGCTTTGTGCGTCTGGTTTGGGGGTTTCTACTGTTGACTTCCACTGTGTATGATCCCACGGACACACGCCCCCTCTGGATATGCACCCACTTACGCTGTTGCAGCTGTCTTGTTGAGTGTGTGCTGCGTGCTGCTGTCACATCTGTGTGCTGACCATCAGCAGATCAGGCACAGGAATCTCTCTCTCTCTCTCTCTCTCCTCTTATCACACCAGATTTCCTTACGTTTGTGTGCTGATGTTCCGGTTGCTAGACGGATGCACGTGAGGAACACAGGACCCTGACGGCGCGGTTTGTTCGTCTTGCTGTAACCTACGACACGAGAACAAAAACACACACCCAGCCGTTGCATGATTTCTCGGTGGCTTTGTTAAGTGAACCGGCGCCGGCACCATCCCCCGCAGGCGAACACTACCGCGATGCAGTCCAGAGTATTTCGGGAAGGGATCTCCGGAGCTAGCCAACAAGCTACTGTGATATGGCAGAGAGAGTTGTGGACTCTTCGGCTCGGCGGTTGCACATATTCCCAGAGGCGTGCATAAAAGTCCATTCCCCTGCAACCCTACACCAACCCTAACCACGCGCCTAATATCCCATTTATTATCACGAATGCTTCTCAGATTACAAGAGAAATGCCATCCACGACCGCCGATTCGTCAATACAGTAATTCCGGGGTTGCTCACCATGTATTCCCGATGTTTCAATGACTCATCACTACGGCTGAGCAACCCTTCCCCTCCCCTAAACTTCCTTTTGCTAGACTTCCTTTTGCTGGCCTTCAGCTAATCCTAACAAGGAGACAAGTGCAGATGCATTACGCCCAGAACCGACTGGGCAAGCGAGCAGAGAGACTGAAAACTCGTAATACCAGCCAAAAGCAAGCACACACAAAAAAAAAAAAAACCTGGTTACGGTGGCGCCTAGCCCTGTCGTTTAGCCCCGAGATTGCGGTTCCCCCGCCACTCTGCACGCTGTTTCACGTGAAATCCACGGGACTTCCTTTTGCTACCTTTCTCGTCTGTGAATACTGTCTTCGTTCTGCGTAGATTTTCTTTCAATGTGTTGTTGAAGTTTGTTTTTTTTTTCGTCTAGCCAGCTTGAAGCGGTTGGCTTCGGTTGGCTGCGACGCTCTCCGCACACTGAGGGAGCGAAAACCATGCATCCATCACGCGGAGGCCGCTGGAGCTTTGAAGATCGACCAGGTCCTTAATCTGGCCAGAGTAGAGCATGCATGGCATTGGTGCTTAGGGTTTCGCATTTCCCGCGAATATGAGAATTGGCTTCGCTTTGTTTCTTCTTTTTTAAACTGCTCTGTACGCATACGAGGGATGTGAGCTGTGAGCATCTTGCAGCTGATGCAATGCTTCCCACAAAACATGCAAGTAAGAGAGTGTGTGTGGCGTACCATACATGACTCGTAGAGTTTTGGTAGACCGCAGCTTAATGCGACGGACGCCAATCCTACCACCATTCTTATAATTTTTAATCTACAGCTTACCGACGGCACCCATCAAGGCTACCGTTTTATATTAAGTTACGTTCGACACACAGGTCAAAAATCCGGTAGAGAGAGAACACGCAAGAAGCACAAACTCAAAAGCAGGTACCGCGCTAAACACTAACCCAGAAGGAACAAAAAGTGGCTGCTGGTCGGTGTCGACTGGATTTTTTGGGGTTTTCCAATGGGAGTGTTGCAATCTCGATCGCCTGGGAGATTAATTAAAAAAAAAGTATATATATAGAAATATAGATCCTGTAAAGCTGGACTAGAGCTGAGATGCGCATCACCGCAGATGGAATGAGCAACGAAGAGCCATTGGGAGGCAGCTTGATGGGCTTGACGTCTTCGTGTGGTCATCTTCCTTGCCGGGGACATAATAACAGGAACTCGCATAGTGGTTTCTGCCATTGACAACGGTTCTAGCTCGTAGGAGTTCGCCGTATATCTACTTTGGGACACAGAATCTCTCCAATTCCCGGCGTGAACGACGCCGCCGGTGGTGAGTTTGTTGCTTTGTGTGTTTTATACGTGGCCGAGACCCTCTACTTGACCGCCCCTGGGCCGGTCCGAGAAACGCACCCACAAGGACGACGGAGTAGCGATCTGACACATCAGATTCGTATCCGCCCAGGGTTCCACAACTCACCAACCGGCCGTAGCGTAGCACCCTAAAGAGGAAAAGACGAAGGGCCCAGGGAGTGTTATTTTCGCTGGACTTGCATTTTACTGTATATTTCCTTTTTTTTTTCTTTTTAGGTTTGCCACTGCATGGCGCATAGCACACACCCAACACATGGCGAGCCATACCGTTCTCAGTTGGGTCAATTTCACATGTCTGTGAAAGTCCTGCGCGGTGGGTGGTCGACAGTGATAGCGAGCGCTGCACCACCTACAGAGAGGCTGAAAAAAAAAAACATCTCAGACAGAACGCACGAAACGCCGGGATCCCAGATCTTTGGGGGCCTACGGGTGGCGATTTATGCAGAAAGGGGTCGCGTGGGCTAGATGAAAACCTTATTTCCACGTACAGACCTGTTATATATATGGGCGGTAAACGGGACGCTGTTGGAGGCCGTATAGCAGCGATCTGTCTGGTGGGGGGGTTTTCGCCGCTGTGTCAGCGAGCCTTTCTGAGGGTGTTTCCTGCGCGCTTCAACTGTATCACTTGTTGGAGGATGGGTGACTACCGGAATCTAGCTAGAGCGGACTGGTGTTGGGCATGGACGACAGGCGAATGGGTGGTGAAGTTTGCGGGAGGGCAGAGCATGTGCGTTCTTGTCTCTGCGTGTGCGGAGCCCAGCTCGACTAACACGGGCCACATTGACTTGGCGAGCCGCGTGTGCACGCTGGAACACAAAGAGGGAAAAAAGGAAATAATTACTCCACGGCTTATCACTTCGGTCATCCCGACCGGGCCTCTCTCTATCCTATACGGGAGCTAGGCCCTTCCATGTTTCTCTAACCGTTCTCTGCTGCGGTATTGGCTTGACCGTGGGGATATGTTTATCTACGCGGAAGGGACGGGCGTCCGGGCCTGAAGGTTTCGGGCGCTGGCCCAATGCTGTGAAGCTGGAGAGAGGAGTTTGGAGCCAATATAAGAGGGCGACTCTCGCTTCAGAAATCTTGCTTGGGAGAAAGCTTCCAGCTTGGTCATGACATCAATCCGTGGGCTGGCCAAATAATCCAGATGGCGTCGACGAGGACTTTTGGGGGGTGGGGCAGGTGGCGGAGCGGGCTGAATTAAACAGGAAGCACAGATCTTCTTTCCTTTGCGTCCCATATGTGTTCAGTGGCCAGTTTTCTGTGTTGTTTTCGTCTGTTGCTGTCCAGGTTTTTGGGAAAGCCGCGCATGAAGGTAAAGCAGAGATATTCGCAATGCACGCCTGCAGCCGTCAACCTAGCCCCGAAAGCTACGAGAAAGGCTGCGGAACGTGTCCCCCGGGCAGCCATGCAGGCGCCGTCTTTCTGAGGGGAGGGAAATTTTTTTCCCCCCAATTTTTGTTTTCTGTTTTATTTTTTATTTTTTTTCAAAGGTTTTTTATTCCAGGGCTGGACTGAAATGGAGAGGTCTAATACGTTGTGATACGAAAGCCCGCCAGTAGAGAAAGGAGGCAGGCCAACTAGCCGGCCCAGATGGGCACACCTACAGGCCGCACGGCATAGCATGTTCCACAAGGCCCTGGTTTTGACAGGCTAGAAGACTTGGACAGGGACTTCTGGGAGTGGATAGCAGGCCGGGCTTTTCGGGATGTCTGTTCTTTGCATCTTCTTTGTGCAACTTTGACCTGGACCGGGCTGTGGTCTGTGGTTTGTGCCGCCTGTGCGTGCTCGATGTCAGTGCGTGCTCTGTGTGCATGTGTGTGAGTGTGCTGACGGGGCGTGCTGGCTGCATCCGGATCGGCTGGTCGATTGCACAGAACACAGACGCCGGCCAGAGAGAGAAATGCGTGCGTGTGTGCGTGCTGTGCATGCATCGAGTGGAGTCTGCTCTGCGTATGCGGTGTCATGCACGCTGGTGCCCTTTCAGGCTTGTCTCACAGGAAGCAGCTCATTTTTGCCGTGTAACGTGTACTGAGACCTCTCGTTTTTTCTTCTCTGGCGGGCACTTCTGTCCCAGTGTGTTCTCCCGGAATGTGAGCCGGGCGTGGGAAGAGAAAAGGCTGTTATTCTCAGCTTGTACAGAGTGTGTGCCGGTGACCAGGAGACACAGGAAGACAAGAAGTCCACCTGGTATATCTAGGCTGTTGCCTCCAGACCGAGGGTACCTTGGTACATGGATGTTGACTCAGCGCTCAAGACAGAGGAAACTGCACGTCTGGCAGGAAGCGGAAGGTACGACAGTATGGTACGAAAAGGCCGTTAAGCAAAAGGGATCTGTAATGTCTTGGGCGTTGAAAAAGATCCCTCGGTGTGTGCTATTGTTGATCTTGGGAACCTCTCGAAGCAGATACCGCCAAACACACATCACTTGGCCAATAAGGGCGAAAAGGGCCTTCTCGGGAATCGGGCCCGAACAGTGGGCTGCGCCGCGATAGACGGCGCTGCTGGTCTGCTGTGCCGGACGAAAATGCACGTGCGGGCACCTGGCACCGTCAGTTATCACGGCTTTTGCTGTACCCGAGAGAAGGAATCGCTATCGTACTGTCACTTCCTGGCAGGTGTCGCCACGCGGCACAAGATATCGGTGCGTGTTTCACCTGTCCAGGACTTTTTCATCCCATATATGCTGGACCCAGACTTTTCTCCTTCCATTTAATCTCCTGTATCAACAGGCAAATTTTAATTTCCTTCCGGTTTTCCGTGCGTCCTTTTTTTTTTTTCTTTTCTGCTGTGATATTGTTCCATGGTGCTGGACTTGTTGGCTTGTCTGGCCCACGGCGTCGGTTTCACCTCATATCCTGTGGCGCTGGCGATTTCTGAAGCACAGCCTGCTGCAAACCGTGATCGACAGTCTCACGAACCTTATACAGACAGGTACTAATGCTGGCTAGCTTTCTTGCATTTGGTGTTGTGACTGTGCTTTGAGAGCTCTGCAACGAGGCTGGAGGGCAAGGTTAGGTCTTGAAAAAGATGCTCATGAGATTCCCTGGGGACATCGTCATTTCTGCTTGCTTCTGAAGCCTCTACGTCTGCATCAACGGCTTCACCGTGGTAGCAATGACGGCGGTTGAGAAGACTAAAGTCATCCCAACAACCCGCCAGCCACTGGTGATCTCCCTCCGGCTGCCGATCCCTCCTACGCTGTTGTGACGCTTCCGTTGTCTCACATGCCCTCGTTCCCTCCCACGCCACGACAAGGCGGAAATATGAGATGGGCGGGATCTATTTCCTCTTGCTCTATTTTATTTTCATCTCTTAGCGGCTGCACATATACCTCTCACACACCAGTATATAGTATGCAAACTGCAAGCTGCAGGCACATACTATATCCCGGATATTAGCCAAAATTTCGAAGGACGACGTCTACTTACTACCCGCGTTTTGAAATGATTGCTGCTAACCATTCTCTTATACACACCGAAGAGAAGAAAATCCCGAGAAACTCGAATTTCCCAGCTTCTCTCACCAAGAGAACGAAAAAGGTGTGAGATGACCTCTCTCTGCGACCTTGCAATATGAGACCTTCCATCATGAGCGGTAGGTAGGGTCGACAGCGCCTCGCCGAGTGCGGTGAAATTAAACTCGCAGGCCGGCTCCAATCTCCAGATTACCCGCTCAGATTCCTTCCATTATGGGGCGGTTTTTTTTCTGTCCTTTCTTTTTGCCGTTCTTCTGGTCTGTTCCTCCCCCCTGCATGGAAGAAAACGAAGCACCTCGTGTTTATTCCTCCCGCGCATTTCGCTGGTCGTGCTTGTTTTCTTCTGCTTCGCGCGGCCGTCTTGCCATGCGCAACTGGCTGTTTGTTCCCTCTTGTCCTGCTAAGGATGTGGCGGAGCCGAGATGTGAGTAGCATTGCAGCCCGCGTGGTATTTCATGCGAAACAGTTGCATGCAGCTCTTTATTTTTTTTCTGCGCTGACCTGATTGATGTTTGCGCGCCGTGGCTTTTTTGGCCTATGCGTGGGTTGTCAGCCCCGGACTGCCACGGCCCTCAAAGCTGGCAGTTCGGGCCCGAGGATTTGAGTGGGACTGCACTTTTGTGAGGCAGACGGGCGGGTTTTCTTTTGCTCAACGCCTCGTTGCATACACACACCCTCACTTCATGAGTACGGGAAGAGCAGAAGACACGAGAAAGAGAGGTGGACATCAAGAACCCAATGCCCGTCTCGGATCTGCTCCGATTCCTTCGAATCCTTCACACCGGCCTGCCCTGTTTTGTGTGTCTCTCTTCGGGCTCTTCCTCTGGCCGCTACCGCCTTCTTATTCTGTGCCATCTTATCGCCTTATACCACCCACCGCTGGCTGTGTTTCATCTCGGTGCTCTGCCGACATAGGCCCCCGTTTGACGGGCTGATGGCTGCTTAGGACCCGGCGAGACGAGGCGGACTCCGGTGGCTTCGGCCGCAAGGTCTCTACTCGTATCGTTGAGATGAAGGAGTTACACTGGGGTTCAGAGCAGCGATGACACGCTGTCTCCCAGGCTAATTTCCCCTCGTTTGCACTCTACGTCCAAGTGCCCAAACGGCGGAGCTTCATGCATTTCGCCAGCAACTCTCTCCAGAGTGCCAACAGCATCTCTACCAGAAACAAGTGCCACCCAGCTCTCACCTGCAGGCCGCGTTCACCGGGTTCAGTCCATCAGGACCCCAATTTCCACTTTTACCAGTGTCAGGAACACACTCCACTGTGAGTAGGTATGTCCAGGCACGCCGCCGTCGGTGTCTAGGCCATACTCTGAAATGCATTATATGTGGATTTGGCACTCTATTTCTCTTTTTCGGTTTTTTTTCACCCCGCACAACCCACTGCTCGGCTGCATTTTACCCTTTTTTTGCCCGCATTTCCGCCCTCCCGGTTTCATGATATGGGGGCGGGAAGGCAAAAGAGGGCCACCTCAGAGGGCGAGGAGAAGAGTGATTCAATGCTGGTGGGCAGCAGGACATATTCAGGGACAGGGCCGCCAGACCAACAGGAAAAAAAATACACCATCAAACCCGGTGACGAGGCGGGACGGGACCCCGCATCCGAGAGCTGAAAGAGCAAATCATGGGATTATCTTTGGGGGATGAGTGAGTGAGCAGAGAGCGAGACAACGTGGATGGGGGGAGAAAGTACTGCAGTCCTTGCCACGGCAGTCTGTTTGTGTGCGCGAGGAGGCAAGGAGGTACTTCCGGCGGTCTTGCTGATGGGGGACACAGAGGACCGGCTCGATACGCAGCAAGCCGCCAGCAACGGATCAGAAATGTGGTGCCGGAAAATCGGGTTCCGTTTCACTGTCCTTTGTGCGGTGTGTGTTTGCATCCCTGACGCGTTGCTCTCCTCCTCTCCTTCTCTGTCTCTATCTGCTGTCTCTCTATTCCCCCTCTCGCTCCTTGACACTCTCACTGTTATTACTCTTGTCCTTCTCCTATCTTCCTCTCCTCTTAACGCACCCTGATATCCCCCTCCACCGCCCCGGCCACGCTCCCGTTACAAGTGTCAAATGCGTGTGTGCGTGTTACGCCGGATAGCTACAGCTTCGTCACAAGTGCACACGGACACATACACCCAGTCTGGTGTTCCCGGCTTCCTCGTCCCGCTCAGCCCATTTCTGCCGCCTGGGTCGCATTGGGCACCGGTGATTCTTGAATTTCTCTCTGTATGTGTTTTTTTCTTGCTGGTCCTTTCCGGCTTTCCGTTTGTCTGAGAAGTCGTCATCGGACCTGTTCTTTCGCGTGGCGGCCGGAAAAAGTCACTGCCCCCCCCCCCCCCCCCCCCCTCTCTCGCCCTCCGTGATCTGTCGTTGGGAGAGTACTTCCTGGACGGTAATACTGAACATTCTCTATCAATTTAGAGTATTAATGGTGATTGATATACGGTATTGGTGCACTATCCCCAGCCTCCCTCATTTTTATATATTGCTTGTTTTGGTTTCGTTCACCTGTTTTTACGTGGTGCTATCTTTCAGGCTTCGTGATTCACCGGATGAAATAGCTTCAGACCCGCATATATCCACGCCGGCTTTTCATTGGCCGCAGGTAATTGTTGTTCCTGCATCTCGACGACCACGTTATGGAGGATTGGACACGCGTGTGTGTCTTTTTTCTGCCTCTGCGTGTTTTCTCCCGGAGCAGAGGCTTGGCGTGAATATCAGATGTATGATGTTGCGTGTCGCATTTTCCGCTCTGCGTTCCAGATGCCTCAGGAACACCCGTTTGTGGGTGCAAACGCCGGTTTCCCGCTCTTCACGACGGCTCTGTCTCTCGGCCGTGTACCATATCAGATACCGTGACTAGTTAAGTGTCAGTGTGGCATGAAGACTAGCACTCTCCTTACTCCCGTCCGCCCTCAAATCCCACCCAAGCGAGACCGGCAGACCCCGAATTACCACAGTCCGAAGAGGGAATGGTGGGTAAAATCGCGGGAGACGACGTGGCATCGCTACTAGCCTCCGCTAGTCAATGCCAGATCTTCGGCTCTATGCCTACCATATCTCGTATTCTGTGCCTGTTTACACTTCCCGATACTACCTGCCCCCCCCCCATTCTCACCCTCCATTCTACATCCTGTTGTTTCCTCTCCTTCAGCCTTACTCTTCGCTGTCACTGGGACCACATCGTCCTCCTCTTGACCCTTTTGGCCTGTTTTCGTTTCTCTTGGCTGGCGTATATTGCCGGAGCCGTTCTTCTGTGCCCTCCTCATCCTATCTTTCCTTCCTCCTCCACCTCCACGCAATATGTCTGGCTCCTGGACTAAACAAATCTATTTGCACCGCCCGCATGGAGGATATAGCGAGTGCAATTCCGCCGAATATAGCCCTTGATTCTGTGTGCCTTTTTATTCTTGTTGCCTCTCTATGCCCCCATCGCTTCTGTGGTTCTACGCTGGATATCCAACCAACATGCTAGACCGGTCGTGGGCTCACTCATATATGGCGATACGGGCCATGCTTGAACACAGATTAAAGTGTGTTTAATATCAAGCCGTGCTGGGTACTGTACATTCCTCAGTCCCCCTCCTCCCTTCATCTCGTGGGTATTTTGTCCGCTGAGAGTCCTATGCCCGTTGCCCTGGTCTTGCTGTCTCAATCTCTCCGGTCAACACACAGTCAACACACACGCCCCCTGTTGTTCTCGATCTGGCCATCTGGCTTGCCCTGCTATCACCGATGGACGGACTGACTGGAGATGTGGAGACTGGCCTCACGCGAACTTTTGGACGGCCGCACTCCCACGCCTCGCTTATGGCCTGACTGCCTTTTCTGTCTGTGCTTTCCGATGGCGTTCCTGAGTCTTCCCGTACACCTACACGTGCCTGTAACTGTGGTGTCGTGATTCACGCTCACTTACTTCCTCTCTGCCCATTGTCTACACCCCGTGGGCTACTCTTCACCCTCCCGCCCTTTCCCCGTCACTCACTCATGGATCCTGTGTCGAAGGGGGGTCTATATGGATACACGGGAAGCGAAGCTGCGGATGTGCCGCACCAGAAACCGGGACTCGGGTAGATTGTTCCTTTTGATCACTTTCCCTTTCTTCTCCAGAACCCAATATTCCAAAATTTGAAGTTTATTTTTGGTTGGAACAGAAGAAAAGAAAGAAAGTATTCAGAGATTTCCTCTTCTTTCTGTTATCTCGGGAGGGGAAGTCCTTCTTTCGGATCTGAGATATCCTTGTGTCGCAGTTCCTGGTGGACATGTGGTGTTCTTGCGCATCGCTCGTCTCTTTGCAGAAGGTCGTCGGGATGGTATCCGCGGTCGCCTGCTCAGACCACCGTTTGTGGACCCGGTGTTTGAGTCGTGTCTGCTATCTGTGTACCCGCAGTTTTCTCCTCTCTCTTCACTTTGTGTGTCTGTCAACTCTCTGCTTAACGGGGGTCCACAGTCTCCGGATTGTCATGGCCGAGGAGCAGAAACACACACTCATTTCCCACGCGCCTTGCTGTTCTCGTGGTGTATTCCGGCATTCGTCTATTTTGCCGGGTGGATTCGACCTTTTTTTCTTCTCCTCGCCTCTACCCCAGCTTACCCATCCACCCTTCTCCCGTTTGCATGAACTGGATCGGCCTTCGGAATCGGCTTCGTTCTAATTGTGGTGTGCCCCGCGTGGCCAAGCCTGTACGTGATCACCCACACTCGAGCTGGTGCCCTTCGCTTGGGAGATGCGTGCCAACGTGTGGTTCGTGATCTTGTTTGTCTCGCTTTCACATCTACGCATATGCCGTGTTCCCCAGATCGCTTGTGGTGATGCTCCACAGTGTGGAGCTTTTTGGGGGGAGGCATCTGCGTGAGAACGCCGGCGGAGAACACATTAACATTGGAGTACCGGTATGGGTGTGTGTGTGTGTGTGGCCTCAGAGTGCGTGATGGAGTGGTGAGAGATCGTGACAAGGTGCGGAGTGAGACGTGCCTTGTGTGGTCCTTGCCATCTCAGAGCCGTATCAAGCTGAGCATGGCCGTGTCGTGCTCCCCCGATGCCGGGCCAAGTACGCCTCTCTCTCTCTGCTGTATTTCACACACTATGCTGTGATTGCTGGACCGAACATTGTTCATCCGGCTCAAAAGGCCCATTCAGGCACGATCATCATCCAGGTACCGAGTGGTCGCCCAACCTCCTGCTTTTCGTCGGGGGATTATCCTATCTCTGCGTATGCATCACGAGAGATCTCGGTTGTGCGATCAAGCCGTGGGCGAGAGTTACATCCTCGTCCCGATTTCAGGAACAGGAACCGCTGATGGGCGACATTCTCCACCCGAGATCCAGAAACAGGATACCTTGAACACCGCCAGGGCTGCTTAGTCGGCCCGGCGACGCAGAAACCCCAGAAATGGGACAGATGGCAAAAGTCCTGTCTCTGAGCCTGTTCGCAGAATTTTTTTTAATTTACGTCGCTGGGTGGTGAAAACTGGCCGCACATCCGAATTGGGGACTAAATTCTCCGCTGGTGCTGTTCGTTCTCACGACCTACGCCGCTATGGGGATCTTCCTGTTTTGGGTAAACAGCCGAAATGGAGGGAGGGGGGGCAAAGAGGTACAAGTGACCGGTCTGCTCTCAGTAAGTTCTGGGAATGGTGAGTGGTTGGCGATCCGGTGGGGCGGCGCGGGTAAATTCAATCTATCGAGGGTGAGGACGACCATTGAGTGTGTCTCTGCGTGCTTCTCGGGCCTAGCCTTAGCTGGGCAGGTCAGAACGAGGACGAGTTTTGCCCTCTCGAGAGAGTTTATATTGGCTTTCTGCAATACAAACACTTCTTGTCTTTTGGGGGTGGAACTGGTGGTCCTTCATTTATACCTGCTCTGGCTCGGTTGTGCCGTACGCCTCAGACCACCCACCACTTTGCCCTCCCACACTCTCACACTCGCACCCACACCCCCCCTCTTCACGCACCTGCTCTCCTATTGGACACTCCCAGCGAGTGGTCCAGTCTCGTTCTGTGCGCACAAAGACATGTCTGCTGTGCTGCTGACGCGTGGATACCGTTCTTAGCACGCTGCTGCTATAGATCAATCTATCTTCACGAGTGTTAAAGGAGAGGGGGGGGCGTGTGCGTGCATGCACACACATAGTGCTGTGGTCCTTTGTTTACTGGGCGCGGGGCTTTTGGGAATCGGGCTTAACAATGCCTGATAAGGACCCTTTTGCACGCACACACAGAAGAGATCGCCGCGGTGCCTGGCCAAATGCCGGCTGTATACGACGTCCAAGGTTCTGATCCCTGAGCACGGGATGGGGGGCATGGTTCGCAGGGAATGTTCAGATGTGGTCTACTGAGGAGGAAACGGCCATGCACACACTCACGAGGTCGACCACTGTTCTGTGGTCCTGCAGTATATCCCGGCGGTGGCGGTACAGCTTTCCGAGCGCCGTTTTCTTGCTTGCCTCTTTCGGAGGTCGGGGGGGTGTCTGGGCCTGCGGGCGCGAGAAATGCGTGTGGCTCGTGGGCCCGATGTGGCTTGAGTGTGTATGGTGCGGGCACAAATGCAGTCTGTCGTGGGCATGCTACTTGGTCTAACCAGATCTGGAACTCCGAGAGAGTGAGAGTGAGGATAGACACTGTGGGGAGAGTGTGCCACTCACACTACCACCATCACCACTACACAGTGAAGGGAGCTGGGCGTTGAGGCCCACTGCAGTGCTTATCACCGCCCACCCCTCCTGCACGTCCCCGATCACGCGGATGGATGAAAGCCTGCTGAGTGAGAAGGCACGTCCTCTTACACCAGCCAGATTCGAGTGAGAGGGTCGATGGGGGGAAGAAGATCTTCGCTGGCGAACGCTAAGTTCCGGTGGTTCAGGCGGATGAATTGCCAAATGGCTGCATGTGTGTGACCGCGGAACCTGTTGGTAGCATATATGTGCACGCACATATAGAGTTGGGCCTGCTTATGCTATGGGTATGTATACACACTCGCCCTGCTTTCCTGAGGTCCACACGTGCACGCTAGTGCATGTTCGAGAGTAGACTCGCGCCGGACGCGACGGAGAACCGTAGACCTGTGTGTGAGAGATAGACCATGTTTTAGTGATGGGATTCGGATGCAACGTCGTGTCCGCCCACCACACACCCTCTATCGACACCTTCTCCCCTCCATTCAAGTCTACCGGTCTTATCTCTCCTATACACGCTCACGATATCCAGCCTGATTTGGTCTTCTCCCAATGGTGGTCGTCGATGGCTGGGATACATATATCAGCAGAAACGAGATGCAAAAGGCCCCTGAAAGTTCCCCCTATATGGCATTGGCCTGTCCACTCCTATATTCCACGTCGCATATTAGTGCTGTAAGGTACACATAGGTTTGTTATTGTACCCCTTCTTCCTGCCTGGCACACATCTCCACTTGTCCAGTGTCAACTTGAGCTCGCCAGCAGTCGTGGTTCTAACAGCGATGAGAATTCACCGAGTACCACCTAGCGCTTTTCGTTCGGCTCTGTCACATAGACTCTCTGGACATGGGGTTCTCCTTGTCTTCCGTCTTCCCTTTGACACCCCCACAAGATGGCGATCCCTCCCCTGTCACAAGGAATCTGGTTTCTGTCTCTGTCTCTTGGCATTATTGGCCTGCCCATCCGAATGGCCGACGATCTCGATGCTCCGCGCCCTGGCCCTTTCTATCTTCTGCTGGTTTTCAGCTCGCGAGGGAGTCTGCCTCTGTGGGGGAAGAAACAGTGGGAGAGGGGAGGGCCGATGTCTCTCCGTGGGAGTGCTGACCGACTGCCAATCATCCAAGCATCCTCGCGTATTGATACTGCACTCAATGCCGGGACATGAAAATATGCCGTCGATGGACTCTCCAAAGGTCGTCAGTCTTCGGGGGGTGGTGCGGTTCAAGCCGGGACTTCATCCAAGGTGAACTTGGGGAGCTGGCGGTTATGCGTGTGTTGGGGTCAGGCCAGCGGTGGTACGCACTCCTGCGAACCATGGTGGACACCGAGCTGGGTTGGCCGGTACACCCGGCTATGGCTTGTGACTATGCTATAGGGACACGCACTGAGGCTAAGTATCAGGTACCCGATCACTTTCTCGCCGGGAGCCCTGTTGACGTGTCGTGAACAGAGAGTGTATCGCTCGCGTTGTAATAGCACATGCGCACTATGATATGATCTGACTGGCGTGGCCCTCCTGTGGCGGTCCCTCGTGATACGTTCGCGTTTCCAACTTGGCGTGGTGTCTGGTCCTCTTTCTCACTCCGCATCCTTTCGGAAGCACGACTCCGGTGCCTGGCGGGACCCGAGAAACCAGACCAGTCACTTTTCATAGTCCCTGCAATATCGTCGTGTACGTTCCGGAACGTTTACTGGCCCGTTTTACGGACCGGCCGAGCCGTGCGTCTACGACCAGAGGCCTGTGCTTTGTTTGTTTCGCGGGGGAGGAGCCAGAACAGGCGATCGCTCAGCGGGGAAGCACGGGTTCAGGAGGCCTCTGGGCGAGAGGGTGGACGTCATCTACAGACACGGAGCAAGATCTTCACTCTGGCGAGGGTGCTCGAGTCCGTGTTGGAGTGCGGCCTCTGTGTGTGAGCGAGGGGGGTGATCGCCGCCTGGCTCTGCCTCCGGGAGGGACTGCACATCACGCAGAGCCGGCGAACTCCTTCCGCTCTTCCCCCGTCTCCGTCGTGTCCACTGAGGGCGAGGTATGTTCCACGCGTGACCGTGATCTGGAATCACACATAACAACTTGCTCTTCCACCCTGGAGCTCGGGGAGCTGTGTTCAGCTGGTGCCCTGGCAAGCCGGTCTCGGGGATCTCACCGTTGGGGAGTTCTCCGGAGATTTCAAACTGTGTGTTAGACACACGGTGGCGAGGGGGATCTGACGGAGCTAGGCCCTGCGCTGGTGGGCTGATGATGGACGGATGGTTCTGGATTCGCTGTGACAGGCTAGACGGGTCGTTGGGGGCCGGATATGCGTGCTCGGTTCCGCGCCGTACAGGAAGGATTCTGGCCGTGCTGGTGCTGGCGTTTCAGTGTCGTCAAAGCTGCGTCAACGTCTCATGCTCACCATCTTGAGGAATGCGGTCATTCTGCGATTGTTCACCGCTCTGTGGTCTTCGTATATTCGGTGGTTGATATACACATATCTGAGATTCCAAACACATTTGCTGTTCCTTCGCCAGGCATGGCTGTGCCCAGCATTCCTTGCAGTCTAAAGAATATCATGATACACTCCTCCAGGCTCCTCCCGCGCCCTCCATGACCCATGGCCTGTCTGTAATGAGACCAGCCTAGTAGTCATAGAAGCCCTTCCCGCTTTTCTTGCCCAACCAGCCCGCGTGCACCATCTTGCCCAGCAGGACGCTAGGGCGGTACTTGGAATCGCCGGTCTCCGTGTACAGCACCTTCATGATCGCCAAGCACGTGTCTAGGCCGATGAAGTCCGCAAGCTGCAGCGGGCCCATGGGGACATTGGTGCCGTTCTTCATGATGCCGTCGATCGAGTCGCGGTCGCCGACGCCGGTCTCGAGGCATATGACGGCCTCGTTGATGTACGGCATGAGGATGCGGTTGGCCAGGAAGCCCGGCGAGTCGGCCGACACCGACGGCAGCTTGCCCATGGCCTTGCAGAACTCGACGGCGGTCTCGAGCGTTTCCGCGCTGGTCTGCAGCCCACTGATGATCTCGACGCCCTTCTGCACCGGCACCGGGTTCATGAAGTGCGTCGACACCACGCGCGAGCTGGCCGACAGGTCGCGCGGGTCGCTGGTCGTGGCGGCCGCAATCTGCGTGATCGAGATCGAGGACGTGTTGGTGGCGAGCACCGCGTGCGGCGCGCACACGGCTGCCAGCTGCCGGAAGATGTCGAACTTGAGCTGCGGGATCTCGGGGACGGCCTCGATCACGAAGTCGACGTCCGCGAGCGCGTCCATGGTCGTCGACGGTGTTAGGCGCGCGCGGGCGGAGTCGGCCTCGTCCTGCGTAAGGCGGGACTTGGCGACGTCCTTTGCGAGGAGCTTCTCTGTAAATGTTGCACCGGGTCGTGGTTAGTCGGCATGGGCTGTGGAGGGGTTAAGCTTCACGGCTCGCCAGGCCGGTGCAAACGCTGCGCGAGGAACGGAGGAGCGACCCCCGGCGCATCGCCGACATCAACGTAGCACCGCCAATCTCAAAATCGACTCACCAGCAAACGCAAGACCCTTGTCCAGCGATGCCTGCAAAGTATCGATCAAAGTAACGGGCACCTTCGCCTTCTGGGCAGCCACCAGGGCAATTCCCAACCCCTAAGCATGTGAAACCAGTCAGATACGCAATTCTCGCAGAAGCCAAACAGCAATTCCGTTGCAACCAGTCCAATGCTCGAAAATTCACATCATACCATCTGTCCAGCTCCGATCACACCCAACCGCTTCACCTCCGCGGCCGCCTGCAGATTCACGCTGGTGCTGAAGCCTCGGCTGGAGCGGGCCAGGCGCACAGCCTGGCGACAACAGGAAGAGGAGTTCATGATGTTGATATAGAGAGCTGTTAATGAGGCACGAGATGTAAAGAGATTGGCCACAGGAGAGATGTAGAAAGTAGATGCAGAGAAAAAGACTGGGGAAATCACAGGAATGAGAATCGTGACCGGATCTGTGAGGTTCGTTGTCCGACCGGCCAAGCTCAAGCTCGGTTAACCTCGGCTTCGCACGTGGACGAGCGGTTTGTGTCACGTGAATAGTCACGAGGGGATTTGCTTAGGGTTTATGTCCGGTTTAGGGTTGTGTTTAGCTCGACGCGTCTTCTCACGCGAAACGCGTTTTCCTCAAGTCGACTTTTTAAGTGGTTCACTTGAACCTTGTACCTTTTGTATCACAGTATTTGTATGGTATGGCAATAAACCCAGACTCTATAAACGCCAACTTCACACATACCATTGAAATCTCTCCCGGATGATCCTTCATATTTCGGCTCCGGAGACATCGGTTTGGAAGTGATTTTTTTGGTTCAATTGATCTCCGGACCTTGACTCTTTTCATTCTGTCATCCCCTTTTCCGCCTTCGCCATGGACGACCTGGCCGGGCAGAGTGACGTTGTTCACCCCGAAGTCCGCGCCCATATCAACAGTCTTGTTTCGGCTGTGAGTGGTACCCCTCGTTCCGGGCTCCGGAATGTCCCACCCGGCCCCTCGGCTCCGAATTGATCAATCCATACACATAGGGACGGTACTAACACCCCTCCTTCCCACAGCTCGGCGGCACCAGTGCCGACGATGACGGCCGATACGTTCTCGGAGACGATGCGCTCGACGTCCTCCGGGATCTGAAGAAATGGATCCGCTTCTACGACGAAAAAACGAACCGCATGGACGTTGCCCGGTGTCTGGCCGACTCCAACCTTATCGGCGGCGACCTGCTACACATCCTTGCTGGGTGGCCGGAGAATGCCACCGAGAACAAGTTCAAGTCCCGCATCGCACTGGCGTGTCTTGAGCTGATGGTGCCGCTGACATGGCCGCTCGAGAAAGACCCCGAAACCACCACGGTCAACCACTATCGACACATGCCGGTGCTGCAATTGACGCAGGTCAACTACAAACGAGATATCATCAACTACGACGGCGCCCGGATCCTCCACACGGCCATCCGCGTCGCTCTACCGGCGTTGGCCATGCCGATTGGCGACCGGTCGGCAAGAGACCAGGGCATCATCAAGCTAGTGCTCTTCTTCCTCCGCAACGTGGCCATGATTGCCCCTCCAAATGGCTACGACGGCGACGTAACCCAGATCTCGCGATCCGCCACCATCGACGCCTTTGCCTACCAGGACGTGTTCCTAACCCTACTCACGATTGCCTCGAACATGGGCGAGGACTTCCGCACCGAAGACGTCATCGTCATGGAGATCATCTTCCACTTGGTCAAGCGCGTCGACGTGCACAAGCTCTTCCTCGACGAGGCCCAGGCCAACCAGACGCGCGAGAACGAGCTGACAACGCTGCTAAAGAAGGAGGCCAACATGCTCAAGCAGGGCAGTGGCAACCGCGCCACCCGCCACAACCGCTTCGGCACCATGATCTGGGTGAAGCGCGACGACGGCAAGATGTCCGCGCTGAGCGGCCAGGATATTCTGACGAGCTCGGCTGCGCGCCAGGAGCGCCTCGACGACACCAAGAAATTCCGGCCGCCGCAGTACGGCCGCCGCCGTCTGCTCGAGAACAAGGATTTGGGGCCCGCGCCGCGTCTCAATTCCCGTGCCACCCAGCAGCTGCGGGCGTTTGTGGTCGAGTTTCTCGACTCCGCGTTCAACCCGCTGTTCGGCCATGTGCGCAAGACCATTGAGCGGGAGGCTCCGCATCTGCTGCACTACCACAACCGTCAGTTCTTCTACCTGGTGTCATGGTTCCTTCAGGCAGAGCACGTGCGTCGGGAGATAGCAGAGAAGAAAAAGGCCGCGTCCAAGTCGAAGAAGGCGACTGCTGCCCCTGTGGCGGAGGAGGAAGTCAGCAGCTTCAACCTCGTGGCCACCGTGCTCACCCAGGAGATGTTCATCCTGCTCCACCGGTCGATGCGCGAGGCGTTCGAGAACAAGTCGTGGGAGGACCTGATCGCCGTCATGCGCAGCTTCACGCAGATTCTGCTGACGGTGCAGGAGATGTTTGCGTCGCCGAGCGAGGCCGACCAGGAGATTGCAGAGAACATTCTGGGACGTCTCTTCTACGAAGATACTACACAAGACCTGGTCGCGAATATTCTCCGCACCTACAACCACCAGGGCATTGAGTACCTGGATGCCGCTACTGAGCTGGCCCACCACTTTGTGCGTATTCTGGACTCCTACGCCAAGCAGAACGTGGACATGCAAGTTCGGTCACGCCAGCGCACGCGCAAAAAGAAGAAGAAGGCGGCCGCTGTGGCTGCGGCAGCAGACGGCGAGTCTGGTGCCGGCGACAGCGGCGTGCTCGAGGGGTCCGATGCCGAGAACGATGTGGACGACCACGCGGCCGCGTCCGCCACGAGCAAGGAGCGCAAGTTCGACTTCCAGCGCTTTCTCGCGCGCTTCACGCCGCAGGGCGTCGTCGACACGTTTGTGGCGTTTACGCGGTTCTACAAGGACCTGAACGACGAGCAGCTGAAGCGCGCGCACCGCTACTTCTACCGGCTGGCCTTCAAGCAGGACATGGCGGTGATGCTGTTCCGCGTCGACATTGTGCAGCTGCTGCACTCGATGGTGCGCGGCCCCGACAGCATGGAGAAGGGCACGGCCGTGTTCAAGGAGTGGGAGGAGCTGGTCATGCAGCTGACGCGGCGGTGTGTGCGCAAGATCCAGGAGCGGCCGGAGCTGATCGTCGAGATGCTGTTTTCGAAGTCCAGCTCGACCGCTTACTATCTGGAGTACGGCCAGGAGAAGAAGCCTGTTTCTACCGCAGGAACGCGCGCGGCTAAGCCTGCTGTGGAACTGGAGTTTCGGCATACCGAGGAGCTGGATCGCCAGATTGCTATTGTTGTGGGGGCTCTCCTGGACCGTAACGAGGCAGATGAGATTGCGTGGGTGAAGAAGGTGCTGGGTGAGGCTGAGAGCCAGCGGCGGGCATGGGTTGCGGCCGAGGAGGCGATTAGGCAGGCAACGTTGCCAGTGCCGGCGCCGGAATCGGCACCTGCAGCTGAAGGCGAGGCAGAGAGTGCCGGGCCAGTGGCTCCAGCAGAGAAGCCGCCGTTCTACAGTAAGCTCACCTCCAAGCATTGCTGTCTATGTATACTGTCACTAACATCACGCCTCGCTTTCAGCCGTTTCTGCCGGTGACGAAAAACGTCGAACATCCATGTTCAAGAACTCGTACCTCCGTCTACTCATGAAGACAGTCGGCATCACCCGGCTCGCCCCCAGCGTCGAGGAGAACCTCGAGTCCGTGTGGGTTATCCAACCCGAAATCACGGCCGACCAGCTGCATGAATTCATCGACCTGATCGGCAAAGCCGAGTTCAACCCGCCAGTATTCGACGAGGGCGTGCTTGCCGAGCACCAACTCAAGCGCAAAACCGAGCGCAAGCCCACGGCCCCGCGCCGGCGCAACGGGGTCTTCTCCGACGACGACGATGAACACGACAACAACGACGACCTGAGCGCGCTGTTCCCGCCGGGCGGGCCGACGGAGCGGCGCGCGATCGACGGCGAGCGCAAGAAAACGAAGAAAGTCGTGCGGCGGCGGCGGCAGCACGGCAGCGACTCGGAAGCGACCGGGCCCGACGAGGCGGAGCTGGACGAGCGGGCGCGCAAGCGGCGGCAGAAGCAGAGCGAGCGGGCGCGGCGCATCAAGAGCGCGGCGTACATTGGGTCGAGCGACGACGACTCGGACGCGGTCGCGGGCGATACCGAGTTCTGGGCGCGCGAGGCTGCGCAGCGCAAGCTGAACCGCGAGATTGCGGAGCTGGCCGAGGCCGAGCTGCGCGAGCGGGCTGCCGGCGGGCTAGCTGCTGCGTCTGCGGGGGCGGGAGAGTCGCGGAAGCGGAAGGCGAGTCCGATGGTGTTCGGGTCGGATAGCGACGAAGAGGACGATGACGGCGATGGCGGCGAGGGGGAGACGGGGACGCAGAGCGCGGACGAGGGCGCCATGGGGGTCCCGGTGCGGGCGGCGCCGCAGAAGAACCGAGTGGGCGGGTTCGTGCTGGAGAGTTCGGACGACGATGACGACGACGGAGAAGCCGAGAGTGCGGTGCCGCTGCGGGCGAAGAAGAGCGCGTCGCCTGCTGCTGTCGACACCGACGAGGAGAGTGTTGCGGACCGGCGGCGGGCGGGGAAGAAACGGCGGGTGGCGGTGGTGGAGTCGGATGACGAGGACGACGGTTTGCTGCCTGTGCCGGTGGACAAGGGAGCCAAACCCACCGGTGTGGACGACGATGTGGAGATGGCGGATGGGGAGTAGGTGTGGGTGTGGGTGTGTCTGATAAGCTTCCGTCTGGTGGTGCTTTTTCGTTCCTGGAATCGGCTTGGTATGGGTTAGGAGGCTAAGGGGGCTTAATGGCATGCAACGATAGCGAATTTGAATTTCATTTTTCTCTCGAGTGTTCTCGGAACTCCTATCTGTGTGCGATGTTTCTTTTGGTGGAGGTCTAGAGTTGTCACGCCGGGACTAGGGTTGGGGTTGTGTCGAGCGAGGAGATATATGCGGTGACATTTTGGTACAGCACCCATCGAATAGTTGAGTGTGTCTTCCGGCTTTTTTTCTTTCTTTTTTTTTTCAAAGCTACGGACTGAAGGAACAGATAATTCAAATATTTTTTCAAAATAAAAATAGAATGCAAAAAAGAGTTCGTCCGCTGGTATCCGCCCAGCTCCGGTAGGACTACATCTTCTCGCCGTCCGCCCGATCGTTTTTTGTCGAGCCCAAGTCCCCCGAGGGAATTCGAACCCGCGACTCGTCGGTTGTCAAGCAGGGTCGATCACCGTTCCACCAAATGCACGAGTTTGTCCTGAACCGGGTACTGCCCAGCCGCCTTCTCGGCGGAAAGTCAACATTCCAAATGGCCTTATAAGGTATACTCATGTTGTTGTTATTGTTGTTGTTGTTGTTGCTGCTGTTGTTGTTCGGCGCCGGCTGGCGGGATGCGGGGTGTGGCGGCTGCAACCGGCTGGCGGTGATGGTCGGGCTGGAGGCAGCCAGCCAAATGAGATGCCGTTTTACAGTGCGTATCCATCAGCTTGCTCCTGCAGTCGGAAGACGCCCAACAAATATTGTCTCCCATATACTGTCTTCTGACTCTTGATCACAGACTCTACTGTCCTTCCGAGTAGAGTCAACATCGGGTATGCAAAGCCAAGAGCGCACCGAGTGCCCGACTGTGGTACTCTGTCACACTTCAGTCAGTCCGGTAAGTTGACCGCCAGAAAGGGGTTCCACCAGCTTACATGCAGCACGCCCGATGCCACCACGGACAGATGGCAAGTCTGCAGTATGGACAGACATACACTACATACACTACATATACAAAAGGAACCAGATGTCAGATTGTCACTCAGAGCGTCTGCGTATCTTCCCTAGAGGTCTAGAGCAAGCCAACCAAGCTAGACCACGAGAGTGTCCCAGCCTTCAATGCAAGCTGGCAAGCAACTCACCCACACACACACACACACTCACACACACGCTAGACCACTTCAAGAGGGGTGGATGCACAGCCCATAACGGATGCACACAAGCGGATTCATGCGGAAAGGGGGACGACGCACGTTGAAATTGGCGGGGGCGTGCAGGTGTTCGTCTAATTTACTTCCACGCACACATCGGCGGCTAGTGGCCCCGGGTCATCTCGCTGCACCTGGGGGGACGCAACTGGCACTAGGACGTCCTTGTAATCTGCTTTTTGATGTAGTTGATGAGAGTCTTCTGCTACCAGGTATCGAGTGGTGCTACGGAGACTTGTCCGGCACGTCCAGCTGTCTGTCCTGCTGTCTGTGCAGGTGGCGCGTCGATGGACGTGACGGACTTCGTGGCCGACGCATCTGGTGGGTGGATATATGTACGGAGCACGTAGATAGTGTACAGTAGACGCCTCGTACAGGCCTAATGCAGGGTCCTGGTGGACCGGAAAGGGACGCACGCAAAAAGCTTGGTACGAAGGTCCGACGTGCATCCGGATCTGGGTGGGGAGAGGACGCACGCTGGTGCTGAGCGGGGATTTGGTGACTTTTTTTCATTTTATTTTTCTTGTCACAGCCTTGCATCGTAGCCGTTATATTACATTCCATCTTTCATGTCTAGCAACGACTCTATCACAGCTGGACGTCCAGTGCCTGCCGGTCTGCGTGAAATATCCGCGAGTGACACAGCCGGCAGCTCCTCCGCCGCAGAAGCAGACCGGATCACACCTAGCACTCATTTTACGTAACAAACAAGCTTCCCCGGCTACCACCAGATGCAAAAAGAGTTCAGCTCTTGCAGATCAGAAAGATAGCAGAAAAATCACATTTGAGACAAAATGTGATTTTGGGAAAAAAGGGGGAGACAAGCGAAGACGGCAGCCAGAACACGAGAAATGATCTGATCTGATTAGATGCATCTCCGCGCTGTGATTGGCCAGAAATGCCAGAGTGGAGAAAGAGAGAAAAAATTGCGGGAGAGGGGGACCAAGCTGCGGTGTTTTTTTTTCTTTTTCTTTTTCGTTCGATTTTCTTCCCTTGGTCGGCCTCCCTCGGACCACCGCAGGGAAATTATCAGATGTGGGAAGAAGTCCGTCCCCAGGCCGAATTTTCCCTTCTTCTCTGTTTTTATTTTATTTATTTATTCGCGAAATTGCGGTCGAGGCCACCACGAGCATTAGCTCGCCCCGGCTTTTTGTCCTCTCAAGCAGGGGGTTGTGGACTATGGGCGGGGACACGGACGAGGAGAGCGAAGTGGGAAATTGAGGGTGACGTGAACGTTGGGTAATTTCTTGTTTTCTTCTTTCGCCGTCTCGCTAGGGGGAAGAGAGAAGGACAAACCCCGGTTGGAGTGTACACACACGCCCCCTCTCTCACCCGGGATGGATGGATCGGGCTCGGGAACAGCGGCGTCTCTGGCGCTGCAGTGTCCCCTGGGTTGGACTTTTCGTGTGGCTTCGCTGGTCTGCTTTAGTCTGCGAACAGAGTTATCAGATTGCGCGGGTTTGGTGTCAATTTCCTTTAAGCTTGAGGTTTTTTTTTTGGTCCTCTTTCTCTGCTTATTCTCGAGTTTTTCAGCTGGGGAAGAGGCTCGTTGGCGGGTGGCAATTGGGTGAGTGGGACTAACAGGAACAAGGAAGAACACCGGAAACCTGGCAAGAGTACGTAACAGGAACTCTGTTCAACGGCCACCCGTTCAACCTGGGGGACAGGGAATGCTCCCCCCCGGACGAATGTGCTGGACGGAGACGGAGACGAGAGAGAAAACACCTCGGCCGAGGCTGAAGTGAATAGTATGCAGTACGCACCCACAGCAGGATCCTGTGAAGTCTCGTCCGTCCAGTACTCGTAGGATCTGGCCAACTGTGCAGAAGCCCAGAGATCGACCGTTCTTACTTAGACTTACTTAGACATCCTTATACCTCCTGTGTTTCTCTCTCTCGCTATATTCTCCCCTTCCGGACATGTCACTGCACTTGGCATACAGATCATGCCCTAGCACTCACCAGACCAGAAGAGAGGAAAACGAAAGAAAGACTACAGTGACACGTTCAAATCGAACCTGAAAGCCACTGTTGTGTGTTGAGAGCGTGCAGTACAAAGGTCAAAAGGCCGGGAGGGGGATGTTGCATGCCAACGTCGTGTCCGGGTGTCGGCCACACCTCGCTTTTTCTCTTCTCTTTTTCCAGCTACAGCTTGTGATTGCCTTGTCGTCAGCACTCTGCCCTGCACTTATCGATGCATCCAGCCACAGCTGCAGAACAAGAAAAGGCGCTGTCACGGAAAACCATATCACATCACACCACGTATCACTGCTCCCGGTGTCGCTGGACAGTCGCATCGGCCACCCACACACACACACACACACACACTCTCTCTCTCTCTCTGGCAACCTGGCGACTTGACGCTCTTCTTCCTGGGGCCAGGAACAGGAAAAGACACTGGCCAGTGCAACCCTTTGATGTGTTCTCCGCAGCGCCTCGTATTATTATTCTCTCTCTCTTTCGCTCGCTTCCCAGGGGGGGAGGGCCGAACAGAAGGAATCCCTGTCGAAAACAGACGGGAGACAGACCATGTGAAATGAAAGGCTTTTCTTATTCTATTTTTTTCAACTAAAGCCGAACACAAATCAAACCGAAGCAGCGAAAAGTGATTTCCCTCCCACAGTGCGCGACGCGCGCCACACAGTACTTGATCCCTGCAAATTATCTGATGATCAGATAAGATTAAACGGTGGAGCCACGCAATATTGTCTCGAGCCCTCACCCTCTCGTTCGGTTTTTAGCTGCGTGAGAGTGTTTTTCCCCCTACGGATTATGCATACGGTGTGACATTTTCTTCTTTGCGGAGCTTGTCCGCTTTGAGAAACTGGTCGCAAATTTATCTTTGTTGCTCCCTCTCTTTCGTTCCGCGGCTCTCGGTTGTGGTCAACCAGGATCGGAGCGTCAGTGTTGGGAAACCTTTTAGCTATCTCTCGTTTTGCGCGTGTTTTCTTTCCCTATCTCGGTGTCACCTCAGCCGTCTCTGGTTTGTATGTGTAGCAACGACGATGCCACAGCCCGATGAGCTTGTCACTCTTGTCACCTATGTTCTCCAGACAGACAAACCTGGAGAGTACTATGGAGAGAGAGACAACGAAGAGGAGCCCGATTGGCGTTCGCTCGGCATTCACGGGCGAAACGAACCGACTTTCTTTTCTTTTTCTTTCTCTCCCCTTCCGGCTCCACAAAGGACCCTCTGCGAGGTCTACGAGTGCCCAGCTTCTGCAGAAAAAAAGTGGCGGCCCCCGAACTCCACTCACACACACACACACACCATGTTGTTCCTGGACCGAATTGGGGCCTAAAGGAATAAGAAACTTGCAAAACGGGCTAGACGGACGCGCACACTAGATAGATCAAGGGACATTTCGAACCCTGGCGACGAGAACCAAGAAAGACCACGGGAGAAAATTTTCTGATGCGGCTGCGCTCCGTGGGGCGCCTAATGCAGCCGGTACGAGGAGATGCAAAAGAGAAAGGCGTGTGTGTGGGCGACATCGGAAGCTTGACATGTACGAAGGTACTAGGTAGTGGTAAACAGAGGCCTGGTTGTCGTTCCCGGACCAGACACGCCCCGATCTGGGTTCGCTGGACGTACATGAACACACAGACTGGGAAGCGTGAGGCACAATTCTTTTTTTCTCTCTCTCTCTCTCTCTCTCCCGTGGACCTGGGATTTCGGTCACGCAAGAGCGAAGGCGGTGGCAGAGAGATAAATTAAATTCATGCGTCTGTCTGTTGGTTCATATTGCGGGACGAGACTAGCAAGAAGGAAGTGGTGGGCTTTCCCCTCTCTTGTTCCGTTGGTTGGACTTCGTTCCCGGGTTACATTGGCGAGTGTGTAAGTGGGGATGGGAAATACTGCACTGGACATACATACAGGTACTGCATGCATGCGTGTGTGTGCCCTTTTGGGGAGAGGCAAGGGCCCGGTGCATCGCCGATGATGCCCGGAAAGGCAACAGTTGGTTTGTCTGCAGTTGGACCAACTTGGGACTATGCCTGTATGCACCATGAATGGCCAGCCAGCAGTAACTTCTGGGAGTGGTGGGTGTTCTTGGGCGGCCCTCGTAGCTACACTCAGAACTCATCTTCACGCAGAAAGACGGAGGAAACAAGGCAAATTAGCACCTGCAGAACCTCCAATCCACACTCGGGGTACCAACCAGGTCCAGCAAGGACTCTCCGCAGCCTAGCCAGGTCCAGGTCCAGTCACAGTCGCAGTCACAGTCAGTCCCGAAGCCACCTCGTCTTCCATTTTCAGTATATTCTAGCTTCCAGAGCTTAAAAGAAGCAACAATGCACACTACCTCTCCACTACCAGCTAATGTCACCTTCGCTTCCGGTAGCTCGACTCTCCAGGGTTTTGCTGCAGAGACTCTCTCATCTCTCGACTTACACACTCCCCCCCTGGTCTCTCTCGTCTGATCCCATCCTCTTCGTTCAGATACTCACCTCTACAGGAGACACTCCCAACAAGGACAACCCACACGACCGGACCATCCGAGGGGTGTGACCCGTCCCATCACCTCCACTTCCCACACATATATAAACCAGCATGACCTCCCACTCCACCTGGCACCCCTTCATCCTCCTTCTTTCTTTTCTTTCTCTCTCCTCTTCTCTCTCTCCACCCACTCGTCGCCGCATCTTATCAATCTCGTGATACCCGTTTCTTCCAGTTGCAGTCCATTCGTTTAGCCTGCTTGCTTTTTAATTTCCGTATCGTGTTCTTGTTTCTACACAACAACAACAACACCCCAAGACTCTCGTTTCACAATGAAGACTTCTACTTCCATCCAGCTCGCCGCTGTCGGCCTTCTCTCGCTGGCCGGCACCGCCGTTGCCGTGCCCCCGTGCGCCGTACGTGGTTTCCCCTCCCCCCCTCTCTCTGTCTCCCCGTTTGCCTCTTTGCGTTTTGTGAGAGACGCACACTCTGGCGTCGCTTGACGGATCTCCCCAAGCTAACATACACCAGATTGACTGCTTCACCACCGTCGTCACCGAGCACCCCCCGCTGGACTGCACCGAGGCCAACATGTACCTGTGCTTCTGCAAGATGCCCTCGCTGCAGAACTACTTCGCCGAATGCGTCTACTCCGACTGCGCCTCGTGGGACGAGGCCGACGAGGCCGTCCAGTTCGGCGTCAGCATCTGCGACGGATACGGAGTGTCCATCACCCCGCCCGGCCGCCCCACCGTAAGTCGTTTCCCCCTTCCCTCCCCCCGTCTGTGTGTATGTGTTCGTGATCAAGTTCACGTTGTGGAGAGGGAAAAAAGGGGGGAATTCGAGTCAAAACTAACAGCAAAAAAATCTGTACGACTTTTCTAGACCTCCGCCGAGGCTACCCCCGAGCCCACCCCCGAGCCGGAGGAGACCACCCCGGCCCCGGAGCCCACCACCGAGACCCCCGAGCCCACCACCCCGGAGCCCACCACCCCCGAGCCGACCACCGCTGAGCCCACCCCCTCCAGCGAGGCCTCCAGCGAGGCCTCTAGCGAGGCCCCGTCGTCCTCCTCCCCCTCGTCGTTCGCCACCGTTGCTCCCTCCGGCACCGGTGTCTCCTCGACCACTGCTGCTCCCTCGGCCAGCATCATCCCCGGCGCTGTACGTATCCCCATCTGCCAGAGTGCAACCTCCCCCACGATGAAACCCCCTTTTGGAACTAACTAACGCTCTTCATACATACAGGCCAACAACCTTGCCGCTCCCGTCTACGCTGCTGGTGCCGTCCTCGCTGCCGCTCTCCTGATCTAAGCGGCCGGCCTCCCCGTCCGTTTCTCCTGGTTTTTTCTCTCCTAATATCCCCTTGAGCAGAAAATAAAAGCCCCAGCCCCTGTTTTGGGAAATGGACCAACCCCTCATGACTTTTTGCGTGAAGGAATGAATGCATTGTAACGCGCACTTGTCATCCCCTTATCTTAGTGTAATGTGTATATATATATATATATAGGTGTGATATTTATGTATATATTTCTCTTGCCACCTCTATCTGATTTTCCGCCGCAAGATCTGTCCTTCCGCAATTTGTGAAACTTTCCTAGGCATCCGGTTTGTGGCACACCCTACACCTCAGCCTTGCGCAGCTCCGCCAGCCCCGGAACCTTGACCGCGGCAATCTTGGCCGGCTCGACCGACCCCGTGCGGCCCAGAGTCCCGCCAGTCGTCGTCACATACAGCGTATCATAGTCCTCCTCGGTGCGCCCGAACCGCACCGACGTGCAGTCCGCCACATCGCGCGACGCCGCACTGCCGGCCACCACGGAGGTGGTGCCATCCGGGCTGATCTTCAGCACCGTGTTGGCCGACATGCCGGCCAGGTAGGCCGTGCCGTCAGGCAGCAGGTCGAAGTCGTCCTGCGGGAAGCGCCCGGCAATGGTCTCGGCCTCGCCGGTGGGCTTAGCGTCCGCGCCAACCGGCACGCGGTAGAACGTCTGGCTGGACGTGCCGGCGTAGTAGACGTAGCCGCCGTGCGCGCGGATGCCGTTCGGCCCGACGCCGGCCGCCGGCGTGACCACGGGGTCGAACGCGCCGGTGGCCACCTCCAGCCGGTAGATCACGCCGCCGGTGGTGTCGGCCACCAGCACCGACGCGTCGTCCCACGGCGACATGCCGTTGATGAAGTTCGCGTTCGGCAGCGCGACCACGAGGTCGAGCTGCGGCTCGTCGCCCGCCGTGAAGTCGAGCTTCCACGCCTGCATCGAGCCGGCCTGCAGGCCGATCGGCGCGAACGAGAAGTTGCCCGCGCCGAACACGAACACGTCGGGCTGGAACTCGGTGATGCCGATCGTGCTGAGCACGCCGGGGATCGTTGCCACCGGCGCCCCCGTGTGTGTGAACGGGTTGATCAGCCACAGCTCGTTGGCGTCCATCCGCGTCGCCAGAATCTCGCCGTTGGACCGCACCGCCAGGTTCTCGAACCACGTGTTGAGGTTGTCCAGCTGGAACGCCACCGAGACCGTCGCCACCGGCTCGGCGGGCGCCGCTTGCGGGAGAGCGATGGCGGTGGCCAGGCGCGCGAGCGTGGCCAGGCCGGCCAGGGATGATATCGAAGGCATGGTGGGCAATCTTCGTGCTTGGACGGTATGGGGAACCAGTGTTGCGACGACCGGAGTTGAGTCCGAGGTACACTTGTTGATCTTCGGCGAGTTGGTTGAGTAGTGTTTGAGAGACTGCAGGAGAAAGTCCCAGCAGAAGGTCCGGAAGAATTACCGGGGCAGGAATGTGCAGAAACAACTGGCCATGGAGGTACTTATAGAGCAAAAGACCGTCAGCTGGCACAGCTGAGGACTTGTTTATGGTGGTGTCGTGCCGATATTACCGGAATATAACAAGCCATCTCGGCACCGGATGATATCGCGCAGGCGGTAAGGTGCCTTTCCAGCGGAAAATAAGGAGGGTTTTCAGGAACCAAATAGAGTGTGTTCCTGAAATGCATCCTCTGGCCAAGTATAGGCCGACGGTGAGCGCACACATGTCCTTGCCCCGAACTCGGAAGCCTTCAACAGAGAATATCTGAGAGCTGCCAGTGGACACTAGAAAGGGAATTCGGTGTGAATTCTGCAAAGAACGATACTCTGGAGTGTTGAGGCTTCTGTCAAGATACACTCAGGAAAGCGGGATCCGGCCGTAATATCGGTTTGGTAGGAAGTGCAATTCAGCCTGGGCTTCATTATAGCCGCCGCTCTGGTGAAATCGAAGATGCTGATGAGGTGGATTAAGCACCAGGGACAAACACCCAGATCGAGAAGCAATATAAAGAGCTTGGCATCGCGCAACACTCGGAGGCTGCGTGATATCGAAGGAGGCCGGTCAATCTCCGATCATGGTGATCGCCCGACACCACTATTCCACACATCGCGAAAGCCAGAGCACAACACCAAAACCAGCACACAAGAAGATCGGCACAAAGAAATGAAACGACAAATCGAGTCGGTCAGTACAGTAAAAATACAGCTCCTTCGTTCGTCTACCACCCCAGATTCAGAATGTGAAATGTGAAGCGTGAAAAAAACGCCTGCAATACCAAAAAGAACATCCCTATCTTGTAACCCCGAAAAGCAAAGAACACATGCAAAGTGACATATTCAGACGCCCGCATAAATAAAATCAAGAACCCTCCAAGAAAAAAAGTTGAGATGTCGAGGTAAATCGCTTCCAAAGCCCGCGATATGGGTGGAGACAGGACCGGCTCATCGCCGCGGGGGGTGTGAGTCGTCATCGCTATCGCTATCACTCATAAATCCTTCCTCGATGCTATTGAAGAGCACATATGGTTAGCCAAACAGATACACACATCCAAAGTGCATCAACAGATACCGGGGAGGCCAACACGTACTCTCTGCTCAATCGCGGCCCATCACTCGACCGAGAGCGCGAGTGCCCGCTCCGCCACGACGGCCGGCCATCCACATCGCCCAGCTCCTCGCCGGCAGCGCCGGGCCCGCTATCGCCCGCGCCGTCGGCCGTGACCACCTCGCGATTGCGCCCGCGGCGGAAGATCACGAACTGCACCAGCCGGGCCAGGCCGTGCTGGATGCGGTAGCGCAGCGACACCGTCTGTGTCGAGATGGCGTCGAGCGGCAGGTACTGGCTGTAGCGCGAGCGGTAGTGGCGCCAGAACGGCAGGATCACGAAGATGCTGGCGAGGTAGATGACGAGGGAGATCGCTGCGGGGACGATGAGGATCTGGATGAAGAAGGCGTTGGGTCAGCAGGGGATGGGATATGAGTGGGCAATCTGGCCACCGACGGGAAGTGGCTACTAGAGTGTCGCACCTTGATTGCTGATATTTGGGAACCCATGGCGGAGGAGGTCGAGGCTACAGCGCAAAAACTGTAGTCTTGGGTGTGGTGGGCTGTTCGTAACGGAGGAGCTGGAGGCTCAAAGCGAGGGCCCGAGGATTTCGAGAACCAGAACCACAAGATAATAGGGGTTACTCTCTAGCAGTACCGGAAGAAACAAGAACTTGAGAAACACTTCCAAACCACACCTGTTAGATGCCGTGGGTCTCGGAGGAACCGCCCGGCGCAGAGGATCTCCAGGAAACAGGTTGCGGTCAGGTATAGTGTGGAGCAGGAGCAGTTAGCAAGCGGATGTGTGGACGGAGGGCTAAGATCATGAATAGCACGCAAGACAAGAAGATATGCAACGATTGGGAAAATGGACAAAGTCAAAACAGTTGAGACAAAAGCAGGGTCGCCGGCCGATATTGAAACTCCAAAGCTAGCCAAGAACGGGACTTGCAAACAGCCACGATGCGGAAAAAAGGTCGACGCGCGTTTGGTGGTGCTTATGTGATACGGGCTTTGTGCTCTTAGGGTTCTGGAGTGAAGCTAGGGTTAGTTTTAGGGTATGTTAGGGTTGTATGGACTGCATGGTGTAAGTGAAATGGTCACTGTCCTCTGTCACTTCAACGTCTGTTTCTATTTCTCTCTAGCTCACTCATTGATTTCTCTGCTGTTCGATAGGCACGTTCTAGAGCTTTAAGATGATTCAGTTCGTGTATGTGGCTAGACTCTAGATACTGACTGGTTAGATATCACGAACCCCAAGATTCCAAGTAATTCGCTTTTTGTAGAATGTGTGGATTACATTCAAAGCACTTTCGGAGCTATATGTATTATCTTCTGTGCAAATTTAATGGGAACCCCTCGAAGATACGAGTACATCATGTGTGACTGGAAATATATTGTGGTTCTAATTTTACTGCTCCCTCAAAGACAATTTCGGCACTGCTCTCCGGCACTGTCGCACTTCAGCCACGTTCTTCACCGGCACAGTCACCACTACTTTGAGGTTGTATATCATCCGTGGGGTTAGAAATAGGAGCTAAAGCTTAGAGACATCCGCTCCACCTATAGTAGCTATAGATCTTGTATGAATTACCTGCGTCATATAAGTCCCTGACCAATCACACCATCCTTCATAGATATCTTGGAGATATATATATATTTATATATTCTGATACCCCCCGCAGCAGTTCCAGAATGGACGACCCAAGGCGGGAAGACATCCAAAAAAGAAGCATATTCGACCCAGAGAAGAGAAGATGGAGGAATGTGTACAGTTCGCCAGCAAATGACATGATGATACTAGTAGGAAGAGACGATTGCTCAAGAAAAAGTCGGGCAATCGCCAGGCGAGTGTTGGCGCTGATGTTCTCATGAAATAGCGTCTCTAGGATCGATCGGAGAGACGCTGGAGAGACTGCTGCACAATCCCCCGTTTCTGGGAACCTTTTATTCAAGAAGGTGATGATTGAGTCAAGAGTACCGCCGACAATATCGAGCCTCCTAGAGATCTCCGGAAGGATCGAAAAATAGCCCAAAGGTTTCGACAGCCTCCAGACATACCTCACGATCTCTGTTGTTGAGCAGGTTCGCGAGTGCAGGAACAGTAGCCGCTTTCATCGGCCCTTCTATTCTTCAATATCTGCATCGCTACTCTCACCATATCTGGGTCTTAGTCACCAAGCCATTTACAAACACGTTTAAGGGTTGTGCCTGAGAATCTGAGATTCTAATAGAACACCATCACCCTGGTGGGGGGTTGGTCTCTCATCAATAGTCGCCTCCCTCTCCACATATAGCTTGCCCTGGAAATAAGCTCGTTCGGTGGGACCCTCTTCAACACGATCTGTTTGTTCTGGGTAGCTAACTAACGAAACCATCCGTAAGGCAACAGCTTCTGGGACACTCTCAGATTTGTTAGCGATATGACTCATGTTCTCTTGAAAATTCGAGTTTTCCACATTGAGTCGCTGGAGTATGCCGTTCATTGCGGCAGGTGACACTAGCTTTTCTCGGGGAAGGATATCGATAGCAGAATTTCGAGCTGTTGCGTCTTGGCCGTCCAGTCGCTCGATGATTACTGTACGCAGAGACTGCGTAGGAGCTTGCTGCTTCTCGATGATGGACAATGCTGCCTGTCGCACAAGCGGGTCATCGTCATTAATCGTTGCGCAACTAATTGAAGAGCTGTTTCAAGAAGATCGCCGTGCTAAATCCCCATCTTTGGTAAACCCCAGTTTTCGTTATCAAGCCTGTTCAGGAATGATTGGAGAGCCAGATCTAAGAGCGCTCGCTGGCCTTGAAGTCTTAAGGACGCGTCAACTTCTGAAATGGTGCCAACTCCGTCCGTTCAGATAGGGTAGAGAGCCAAGTCTTGAAGGGTTTTTGTCTTCATATAGTGTAGGATATCAATCAGTTCCTCTCGGGTACCTAGGCCTTCGTCGGCAAGACCAATAATCAATTCAAGACACACATTGAAGAACTTTGTATCTCTAGAGCGCGAGAACCAATATCTCTCGAGTATCTGAGTATCTCTTTTCTGTAGACGCATATTCCTCCCTAGACTAGTTAGGTCTCATTCCAAGAGCCGCAATCAAAAGGGAGTCCATGATTCCATCAAGATATCACTTCCCGTTGTAAAATCGGCTCCTGTCTATATAGACACTCGATGGTTGATTGAATGGCTGCATCTGAGGGGGCAGTCGGCGTGCTGCGTCCATAAGCCAGTTGTGGGACTCTTGTAGACTACCAAGTTGCGAAGGCAGACTCCCTTGCCGGAGTATTGTGGTGGCCGAAGCCTTCAAATACATAACCTGAATGCCGCGGCGCTTCCAGTCCCATATACTCACCGAGGTCGTCCACATCTGCAAAGAACTTCGAAATTCCCGGTTTTGGCATACGACAAGGGTTGCTGTTTCCAACTCGCTTACGCAATGATTGCAGAATAGAATCCGGAACACCTTCCTCTTCCTGGAGTACGCAAATGGCTCCGCTCTGCGCCGCCATGTCTTCATCGCCCAGCCGCTCAATAATCAATTGAACGCTTGCACTCCTGACAGAGTCTTGTCCTTGGAGGAAGTGAGTGGTCTCCATTCGAACGTCCGAGCTTTGTTCATCAAGCCATTCAGCAAATGATTTATGGGCTATATCTGGAAGAGATCTTCTCCTCCGAAGTATATCAACTGTCATTACGTGGATGTATAGAGCCTCAACGTTGAGCCGTCCGACAATGACCTCAAGAATCTCACGAGGAAGGCCTCGCCATCGGAGCACGTTTATTGCTGCCCTTCCTACCGACGGCGTTGGGTTGTCTAGATACTCAGCAAGAAATTGAAGAGCCTCTTCTGGAAGGCTTTTTGATCTTGAAGCTTGTAAATGGACTGCCTCTGTACTTCTAGGTCTCCGTATTCCACACTTTGGATACCTGATTCAATGAGAGTGCCAACGCAGGTCATCCTTTTCCCATATTTTCAGTTCAACCCATCGATAGACATCGGTCAGGGTTGTCGTGGAATCTAAGTTCACTGCAGTTGCCTCTTCCTCCCAGGTATAGCATATGGCGTCGAGCAAAGTCGGAATCGTAGCGAAATCAGAAGTATCTCATGTGCGACTGACAAATTCTGTATCTCACCGGCGGGTACCTTTGCCACTTGCCTAATGTAGTCCGAAACGTCAACAATCTTGAACCCAGTTGTCTCCAGCTCAACATTGATGGTGTTTCGGATCGACCCAGGAAGGACGGCCTGGGGGCGGATCGTGATAATGATGTTCTGCTGGCTCAAGAGTTCGGCTTGAAACGCGGACTTTTGGCCGCCGTCATCTCGCATCCACTCCCCGGGAAGATGGTCGAAACCATCAAAGATGAACAGGATCTGACCGGACGTCACGGCCTGGCACAGTTCCTGGGTAAAGCTCTCGCGTTCTTCATCGTTCTTTCATCTTCCGAACAGAACACGCTTGTTGAGTTCGGCGGGGTTGAAAGGGCCATTCCAGGGCTCCAGTCGTCGGAATGAAATCCACAGCACCCGGTCGAACAATCGGCGCCAGGGAAAGTTCTGTTTTTTTTGTTATAGAACTCATAAACAACCTTTGAGATTGACTTTGTTTGGAAAAGTGAAAAGCTGGGGTAACATCATGTAGTTGAAGTTGGAGCCCAAAGCGGGTGACTATAGGATGAGGCTTGATACTGATAAAACTGTCCCCGCCTCAACAAACAGCCCTATTCTCTCACTTCGACGAGACTGATTGGATACCATCCGGCTCTCTGAAGTAGGAAAGTAGACATGACTTGTTGATTAGAGCTGCTCCAAAAGATAGTACCATTAGCTCTGAGTGGGCTGCGGTGGGTGTGGGTGCTAACAATAGAATTGATGGAGAAGAAAAAGAAAAACAGCACCGCATGCGTTCTAAAAAACGGCGTCACAGGCTCTCTTCCACATCTAAGAATTACTTCTCAAAGTTGGCCGGCTGTGTGTAGTTCTCAGAGCTGAGTCTGGGGACCACTTTTCCCGAACAAAGATTCTTCCCGGAGCCGACCGAACCCGCCTAGGCCGAGTGGATCCCCGATCCGGTGCTTTCGTAGAACTCCATAGCTCGGGAGCGAAGTGCTAGCGGCAGATTAAATTGTGTCTTTTTATATTACGATAACATTACAGCCACCGCATCACATAAATCAGAAAAAAACACTGATGTAGGCAACTTCATCTTCCCATCAAGTCGATGTAAATCGGGGATAAGGGCTCGGTCTAAGGGTTAGGGTCAGAAGCTCAAAAAAGGTGGGACCAAACGACGCGCTCCACCTCATAACTGTGGATGGTACCCAAACGGGACAGACGACGAGAAGCCCGGGACAAACACAAAAAAAAAAAGACAGGGGAGTATAATACAAGTTCGCCATACGGCTACCCACACAAGCAGACTGCCGGCTTGCCGTATATGTGTACACTTCGGATATGGAGGAGTAATATCACGGGCATTTCGCTTGGAACCGGGGGAGGGAAGAAATGGAGAAGTCACAAAATGCAACACTTCAATTTTCTTTTTCTCGTATTATCTCCTCTAGACTTTATTATTTCAGTACCATTATTTTCTAGTCTCCACTGCGAGCCAGAGGGAGAACGCACATCCCCAGACGAGGCTTGTTAATTTGTTCGTTGATGGTGTGCATACAATGTTTGTCGGGCAGCTTTTGGGGCTGGATTATCATTCGCTGTCGGAGACAAATCTCTTGGCTCCGGTGGCAGTGAGTGAAATATCGGTGTTGCACAAAGGCAAACGGTGAGGTGAGACTGATAGGGCTCAGACTGGTTTGGAAATAGACATATGTGTAGTTCTATTTGAGGCTTGTCCAATGTGGTGTTGATCCCTCCCACCCATACCAAACACATGGCCACCAATGTTGCATACATTAGCGTCTTCAACACATTACAGGACACCAGAATAGGAAAAGGCACCCATTTGGAAAGAAACGAAAAAGGGGGGGTGTGGAGCCAAGACTGGGTTGAATGTCGTTGTTCTTCCAAGTCGGCCATCAATAAGCGCCGGTATTATACATGAATGAATCGGTGGCGGACTAGCCTAAATGAATCTGTTGATATAAGTAATGCGACCTGTGTGAGTACTGTATAGATAGATATGCAGAGAGCCTGCCTTCTTCGCCTTTGAGAAGTATCGAGAAGCGTCGATCGTGGTATCATTGACCTGAAACGAGAATTTGGGCACATGGATAGATATCACACAAGCGCAATACCTGGTGATAGTACAAACGGCTAAGGGTTGACGTTTCCCCGTATGTGGACTTAGGCCCGAGAAGGCCTAAGCGCTGGAGACATCTCCCCTAAAGCTTGCAGTCTTCAGCACTGATTCCCTACTAACGCAACTGCTACAGCACGCACGGTCAACCCTATAACAAGTCTCCTAAACAAACCCCTAATCTGTACCTGCATATTCTGGCACTTGGCGAATCTCTCTTCCAGCTGCAAACAAGTGTGGCTCACAAATGTGCACACACTTTTCCAGCCGGCAGTATCTTATGCTAAATCTCCCCACGTATTTCCCACCGCGCCTTCTATCTTTGTTTACTTTCCTGCTGACATACATTTTCTCAGTCATCAACTCACATAAAAAAGCATCACGAAGATTGCAAAGGTTCAGCTTCATTTATTTTTTCTATTTTTTTTTTTTTGCCTCCGTTGTTAAGCACCTCGTTCTGCTTCTTCCAAGATCTTCCCTGATGCGTCAACGACCTCTTTAATGCTCAGACACGCACTTCTAATGCACAAAATACGCCCTGACACACCACCCACTTTTGGCCCGCTGACCGCGGTCGCTCGATCGTCGAAACTTTGATACCCCCAATACCCCTTTTTTTCCCTCCTCAGAGTGTTGGCCCACCCCTCTCTCGTTTTCTTTCTTCGGGCTTTCCTTCGATCTGCGTTTTGCTTGTCGGTGACTTCTCTTCTCCTTCACGACCCTAGATTTCTGATCTCCCTCCCAGATCGTGGTCATTCTATGGAGTACGTACAGTGTTGAACAAACCGCCGTTGACTTTCTCGAAACACGGACCCCCCCCTGGCCAGGCCGAGCTGTTTATGGCACGGTACGGTACACATACAGTATACAAACAAATAAACTGCATGGATGTCCAGGAGAGATCCTTTGGGAAGAAAGAAGGGACAAAAAAAACTGTGCGGGTACCAGCTTGTGGCCATTCCCGCAGAATCTTTTTCATCCTCTCACATTCTCACGTCAATCACCATCAAACTCGGCTTTGTTGGAACATTCCGCTTTCTTTCGTGAATCCTCGGCTCGTCTCTTTCGTTTTGGGCGGTCTGACTGTGTTTTTTTTTTTCTGTTTCTTTGCTTTTCTTGTCCATAATTATCTGGCTTAATATTCATTAAATCGGCTCTCTCAAGAAACACCCCCCCTTTAACCACTCGACGATAGCCCCCCGACTCCATCAACGCCGCCCTCGTTTCATCTTCGTTTCCCTGATCTACAACCTTCTCCAGTGCCATATTCCAAAGGCCAGCTTGCTGTCCGTGACAGGACGGGGTTGACTGTTCCAGACCGCAAACAGTCGTGTGCGTGTGCCTAGCCTTCGGTCTCGTCTCGACGTCTCTCTCCACACACATACTCACATTTTAACTCTCTGCCTGTTTGCGCCTGTTTGACAGTTGCTGTCCTCCCCCCTTCCGGCTTCTTACGCCTCCTCCTCCTCCTCCTCCCTCTCTCACACCATGTCTTCAGCCGACAAGTCCCGACAATCTTCCACCGGCAAGTCGTCCTTCTTCAGCCGAAGTAAGCACAGGGACAAGCGCTACGATGACTACTCTCGAAACTCGTCCCTCCCTCCCGAACCGAACACCCCCTACGAATCAGCGTCGTCCTCTAGAGCCTCTCGCCATAACAGAGACTCGTCGATCATCTCCATTGATCGCGCCGAAACCCCCGATTCCGGCCTGAATATGATGGCCGGTGTCATCACCACCATCCCTTACGACGCTATTCCCGCCGGCAGCCGATCTCCTATTCCTGTCGACTATCTTCCTGCTCCCCCAGAGTCTTCGCTGTCTTCGTCTCCCTCCTCTTCCTCCGTCCGCCGAGATCCTCTTCCCTTCCAGATTAATATGGTCTCGTCCGACTTCCACCAGTATCCCTCGTTCGATCCCTCGACCCCGATGACCGCAAACTTTAACCAGAGCCATCTGTCGACGGCCCTCCGCCCCGGAAATGGCCCCGGAAACGTCACCATGGCCACCACCGGCCGCTCGGCCCAGTTGCAGCAATGGGGGCCCGGCGCCCCCGGCAGCAACATGCGCGCGAGTCAGATGAGCACCAACACCATCACCCCGGTTGGTAACGTCACCAGCTCCGCTTCATCAATCCTTTCACCTTCGTCCGTCTCGTCTGCCTACGGGCCCCGGCCATCCTCCTCGGGCTCGATGCTCCCTCCCCCACCCCCACCACCGCCGCAATCCTCATCGTCTTCGCGGTACTACGACACTGCATCGGTAGTCTCGTCAGGGCGCATGTCCGACCAATCCAGTGTGATATCAGGTAATCCTAGCTCTCATGATTCTATCTGGACCAGCCGCTCATCCAAGTTAGGCCTCCCGAGTGGTGCTTCTTCACAAACTTCGTATTCGTCGGCGTCGTCATACCATCGCGAATCGAATCGTCTCACCAAGCTGCCTCATGACACCAGCGGCTTCAACTTCCCCCGTCCTGAAAGCGATGAGGTTGTCAACCAAATGTTCCTTGCCCTGATGCAGAAGCGCAACTGGAATCAGATGCCCGAGGCCGCGAAACGGCAGCTGCTCGCCTACCCGGCCGACAAGAAATGGACCCTCATCTACCAAGATCGTCTCACCGAGCTCCAGGGCGACCAGAAACGTCGAACTGGCCGCCCCAGTCAATATTACGGCAACTCGGCAAGTGCTAGTAACGGCAACGCCGTCCCCGATATCACCACCTTCTCCGAAGAAGAAGGCACTCCTGAATGGTATGTTCGCCGCGTCATGGAGGACAAGCTTGATTCCAAGTTTATGGGCAGTCTGGAGGTCAATCTTCGTACCCAGCAGATTGGATGGGTTAAGCGCTTCATCGAATGCCAGGGTCAAGTCGCCCTTACTACTCTGCTTCTTAAGATCAACCGGAAAACCGCCCAGGGCCCGGCTTTCGATGCCCCCAACCGCGACCGCAACCTCGACCGCGAGTACGACATCATCAAGTGCATCAAGGCCTTGATGAACAACAAGTTTGGAGCCGACGATGCGCTTACCCACCAACAGATCATCGTGGCTCTCGCCACTTGTCTGATTTCCCCCCGGTTGTCGACCCGAAAACTCGTCAGCGAGGTCCTCACCTTTTTGTGTCACTGGGACAATGGCCAGGGCCACGTCAAGGTCATCCAGGCCATGGACCATGTCAAACAGCAACAATCCGAGAATGGCCGTTTCGACTCCTGGATGCGTCTCGTTGAGGTGACCCTTGACGGCCGTGGCAAGATGGGCAGTCTGGTCGGCGCCAGTGACGAGCTCCGTAGCGGCGGTGTCGGTATGGAGAACCTGCTCATGGAATACGCCCTCGCGACAATGATTCTCGTCAACATGCTCGTCGACGAGCCGCAGAACGATCTGCAGCTGCGCATCCACATCCGCGCCCAGTTTACTGCCAGTGGCCTGAAGCGCATTCTCACCAAGATGGAGTCGTTCCAGTACGAGCTCATCGACAAGCAGATTGAACGGTTCCGCTCCAATGAAGCCATTGACTATGAGGATATGATGGAGCGGGACAACAGCTCGGTGAGGGACGATGTGGGCGGCGACATCAAGGACCTCAGTGATCCTGTGCAGATTGTCGAGGCTATCCAACAACGACTTAACGGAACCAAGTCGCAAGACTACTTCGTATCAGCCCTACAGCACCTACTACTCATCCGCCAGAATGATAGTGAAGAGCGATTGCGCATGTTCCAGCTAGTTGATTCCATGCTCAGCTACGTGGCTATGGACCGCCGGCTGCCCGACATGGACCTGAAACAGAGCCTCAACTTCACTGTGCAAAGCCTCCTCGACAAGCTTCATACTGACTCGGAGGCACGCCAGGCTCTGGATGAGGCGCTGGAAGCGCGGCAGATTGCCGACGCTGCCATGGCTGAACGTGATGAGATGCGCGACCGGCTTGAACTGGGTGCTGATGGTCTTGTGGCCAAGATGCAGCGCCAGTTGGACGAACAAGCACGCTTTATCGACGCCCAGCGCCGACAAGCCGATGCTTTGAAGGCAGACCTGGAGAACCTGCAGACCACGCGCGCCCGCGAGGCTCAGCGCTACGAACTGGAAACCCGTGAGCTGTTCCTTATGCTCCGGGATGCCCAGGACGTGGCTGCGTCGAACGCCGCCAAGGGTGGTGCCGCGGGTGCTGCTGCCGCTGGTGGCCAGCCAACTGGCGTCACCGACCCGGTGCATATGCAGGGAATCCTTGACCGCGAGCGGTTGATGGACCGCCTGCAGATGCAGATCGAGCGGCAGAAGACCCAGTACAAGCTGGAAGGCCGTGTATGGGGCGACAATGTGGGACCGTCGGACCGGTTGCGTGCGCTACGTGAGGAGATGGACGGCGACGGAGCGGGCGACAACGTGGTCATAGCGAACACCGGAGCTTCAACCGCCGGCGGTGACCGGGACTTCTCCAACAGCATGCTAGGCCGTGTCAACCGCAGCACACGCATGTCGCGCCGCACACTACCCGGCGACACAGCAGGGAGTCAACGTGTGCGCCGCGAGAAGGCTGTGGCCAACCGCGGCAACGACGATGGCTCCGTGCCGCCACGCGACGGTATGGACACGGACTCGAGCGACGAGGTCGAAATCGACGAGTCGGAGGCGGACGACGACGACGAAGCTATTGTGTACGAAAAGCCGCGGTTGGTCGAGTACCGCCGGCCGGTTATCGATCCCAAGCAGCAGGCCAGCCTGGTCAACGAGCTCAACAACCGCGGCAAGAAGTTCGATGCGTCCGACTCGGAGGACGACGAGGCTACTACCGGCCCGTCGCATCCCAGCATGGAGGCGCAGTCGCCAATCACGCCTGCCGATATCGAACCGCCCAAGATCCAGGTCACGCTTCCGGACGGAGCCGCTGTGGTCTCCACTGGCCCACCTCCCCCACCCCCTCCACCGCCACCGCCAATGCCGGGCGCCATTCCGGGCATGCCTCCCGCGGCGGCCGGTTTCAACGGCCCGATGCCGCCTCCTCCACCTCCGCCTCCTCCTATGCCAGGAACCATCCCCGGCGCTCCTCCCCCGCCGCCAGCGCCGCCGCCAATGCCGACTTCGCTCCCCGGAGCGCCCCCTCCACCTCCCCCTCCTCCGCCACCACCGGGAGGACTCCCCGGAGCTCCTCCGCCACCCCCTCCTCCCCCGCCGCCTCCGGGCATGCGCGGAGGACCGCCACCCCCACCTCCTCCAATGCCTGGCGCCATGTCTGGCCACTTCTTGTCAAAGCAGGCTGGCTTCATGGCGCCCACCATGGGTGTTGGATTCCCTGTGGTGCGGCCTAAGAAAAAGCTCAAGGCACTGCATTGGGACAAGGTGGATGAGACGGTGACGACGCACTGGGCGGCGCACGCGCCGTCGGTCGAGGAGCGTGAGGAGAAGTACGCGGAGCTGGGCCGCAAGGGCATTCTTGATGAAGTCGAGAAGCTTTTCATGGCTAAGGAGGCTAAGAAGCTTGGTGGTGGAGGTGCGAAGAAGGATGATAAGAAGCAGGTCATTTCTAGTGATTTGCGCAAGGCTTATGGTAAGTCACGTTTTTTTGTTGTTCTGTTTGGCCACGTCAAGGCTAGCTCTAACCAACTCTCTCTGATATGCTTATAGAAATCGCACTGGCCAAGTTCTCGCATTACTCTATCGACAAGGTTGTTCGCATGATCATCCATTGCGACCCTGAAGTGCTGGACAACCAGGTGGTGATGGACTTTTTGCAGAAGGAAGACCTGTGCAACATTTCCGATAATACATCCAAGCTGATGGCGCCATACAGCAAGGACTGGACAGCGCGGCCGCCGGTTGGCGACGAGCCGGGATCGCCAAAGGAAGAGCGCGAGTCAGACCCTGCCGAGCTTACACGACAAGATCAGATCTACCTGTTCACGGCGTTTGAACTCCATCACTACTGGAAGAGCCGCATGCGGGCGCTGGCGCTGACGCGCAGCTTCGAAACAGAGTATGACGAGATCAACGCCAAGATCCGGCAGGTGATGGAAGTGTGCGAGTCGCTGCGGGATTCGGTGTCGTTGATGAATGTGTTGGGATTGATTCTGGACATCGGTAACTACATGAACGACGCGAACAAGCAGGCGCGTGGATTCAAGCTAAGCTCGCTCGCGCGGCTGGGCATGGTCAAGGATGACAAGAACGAGTCGACGCTCGCGGACCTGGTGGAGCGGATTGTGCGCAACCAGTACCCGGAGTGGGAGACGTTCACACAGGACATCCAGGGAGTGATTAGCAGCCAGAAGATCAACATTGAGCTGCTCCAGCAGGACGCACGGCGCTACATCGACAACATCAAGAACGTGCAGATGTCGCTGGACTCGGGCAACCTGAGCGACCCTAAGAAGTTCCACCCGGAGGACCGCGTCAGCCAGATTGTGCAGCGGTGCATGAAGGACGCGCGCCGCAAGGCGGAGCAGACGCAGCTGTACCTGGACGAGATGGTGCGGACGTACGACGACATCATGGCGTTCTACGGCGAGGACCCGAAAGACGACAACGCACGGCGCGATTTCTTCTCGAAGCTGGCGCTGTTTGTGGTGGAGTGGAAGAAGAGCCGCGACAAGAACCTGCAGCTGGAGGAGACGCGGCGGCGCAACGAGGCGTCGATGAAGCGCAAGAACGCGCAGCTGAAGGCGGCGGCGGCGGCCGGCGGCACCGGCAGCGGGTCGGACTCGGGCCCGCTGTCGCCGTCGCTGAGCACCGGCGCCATGGACTCGCTGATGGAGAAGCTGCGGGCGGCGGCGCCGCAGGCGCGCGACCAGCGCGACCGCCGCCGCCGCGCACGCCTGAAGGACCGCCACCAGGTGCGTATTGCCTCGGGCCAGGCTGTGCAGGACCTCACGGAGATTCCGGAGGTCGAGGCGTCGCTGCTCAAGAAGCAGCAAGCTGCAGCGGCGGCAGGGGCGTCGGCATCCGACGCGGGGGCCAACCCGCCCGGCTCAGCCGGCCTGGACAGCAACCCCGACGGCGAGAACCTACTGTCGCCGGGCCTGTCGTCGCCGGGCGCCGGCAACGACGACGTGGCGGCGCGGGCGGCGATGCTGCTGCAGGGCATGCGGGGCGACGATGACGCGGACGCCGAGAAGCGGGAGAGCCTGCGGCGGGCGCGCACGGAGGAGGAGCGCCGGAGCCGGCGGACGCGGCGGCGCGAGACGGCGCGGTCGGGCGGGGCCGGGGTTGGCGGGGCTGGTGAAGAGGGAGGCGGTTCTGCTGGTGCTGGTGCTGGTGCTGCTGCTGTGCCGGGGACGCCGACCTCCGGGTCGGCGATGGGCGAAATTAGAGAGGAGGTGCAGTAGTGTCTGTGTTGAAGGAAGCTGTGTCGTTCTAGTCATTGTTTTTTTTGCGTCTCTCCCTTTTTTCTTTTCTTTTTTCTTTTCTTTCATTTTTTGTGTTTGTAACTTGCATATACCTGGTATAAACTCACCACCCTGTTCTCCTTTTTCTCCGTGTTTTTTTTTTTTCTGTCGGTTCGATTCTACGTACATACCTTCCACATCATTCTCTTTCGTTCGTGACTTTTTTGGCCCGTCTCACTGCATTGTCTGTCTCGCTTGTTTCTTGTCGGAATGAACCAGGGATATATATCGTCGTGGTTCGGGTGCTCTTCCTCCGCTCTTCGCCCCGGGCTGATGAGACTCAGGTCGGGGGGGAACCTTGGACTACACCCGGGATGGCGTTTCTGGGCCCGCTCTTTTCGTGTTTTCGTGTGTCTGTGTTCCATATCGTCTGCCTGATATTTGTGTAGTAGCATGTCCCCCCCTGTTCTCTTCTCTGTTATATATTTCCGCTGTCTTCCTAAGCACTCGCTGTTCGTGTGTGTCTATCATGGCTTCTGGGGTGTGTTTGTAATCCTCCACGTCCCTTGTCACGCATCTCACGCGGTCCGTCGTCCATGTACACCTGAAGTAGTATCACCAGACCGATTCCCACGTTCCCGGCACGCCATCAAAGCAAGTCCACTACCTCCACGGTTCCTTTCTCATCCACGGAACGCCCCAATGCATGCCTCTCTGCACGTGATAACTACACGTTTGACCGACTGCACGTCAACCACCACAAGCACTACAAGTAACGCCAACCATCACCGCGAAGTTTCCGAACAGACTGTTCCCATTTATATATCAAGAAGACTCTGCCCCATTCCCCCCAAAACGATAAACGCCGTAGATAGCAGTATATGAAGGCCCACCACGCCCCGTTTTCACAAATGCCTCTCTCACTCGCTCGGACTCTCTCCACACTCCACCATAACAACAAAACACTCACACAGCCCGCCCAACATTACTTCGCCTCCAGAACCTTCATCTCATCACCAGCTTATCAAACCATCATCACCTTCCAGACCTCCTTCCATTACCTCTCATCACACTCTGTCTGCCCTTGAGCCATCAATAGTCAGGTCATGCCGTACACACATACAAATACCTCCCGCAAGAAGAGTTTCTCGTCCGAAAGAACATGACAGTATAGATCGTCGCCCGTTTCCCGAAAAAGTCATGACTCCCCGACGTGAGAAAAGCAAGATCCATCAATATGTGAAAGCGAGTCATGAAGAAATCCTCGTTAAGAAAAAAATCAAACAACATAAGCCGCAAGGTGATCCTTCCACAAAAAGAAACAAACAAAAAAGCAGTAAGTAAAAAACAAATTTCTGTTGTTTCCGGTATACACACCAGAACAAACTGTAGTCATTATCTCTATGCAAATGTATGCAATGCAGGCTGGTTCGATCTATCAAACAGTGTTTTCCTTGTTCTCGCGGGGCCGCGTCGGCGTGCCCTGCGGTTCCACGGTCAGCCGCGTGGCGTCGTTAAAACTCTTTTCAAACTGGTTCACAAGGTGGGTGGCGGTGCGCTTGAGGTTGCTCGGCGAGAGCCGGTTGACAACCTGCGGGAGGAGTTCTTCGAGGCGGGGGGGAGACAGCGGCGCCGGAGACATCAGCTCGGCGTGCGATGGCTTCTTCTTCCTGTAGCGTTGGAGTACACAATACGGTTAGCCATCTCTCTCATGGTGACTCTCAGCGCTCCGATACTCGGGGGATTCTAGAATCACTTACAGAGGCGTCTCGGTGCTGTTGCTGGCATCGGGAATGGCAGCCATGCCCTCGGCGTCGCCCATGGTCGAGCCGCTCCACCGCGAGGACTTGACCGAGCTGGGCGAGTCCCAGTTCGACCAGTCGTTGTCATCGAACGAGTCGAACGTCAGCGGCGTCCACGAAAAGTGCTTAGCCTTTTTCGCGTTGGCCACCTCGCGCGGCTGCGGCTTGGTCGGATCCATGGACGACGGGCCGACGACAAACGGCTGCTTCTCCGCCGTAGCGGACGAGGACGAAGGGGCACAGTCCGAGATCTTGGATGATGACGAGGCGGTTACGGCTGCGGGGGTCGGGGTGGGGGCGGCGGCGGCGGCGGCTTGGAAGGCGTCTGATACCTTTGGCCGAGAAGCAAGGCTCGTCGGTCTGATGGTATCCTGGTCGTCAGCGAAACCCCGCGACGACGACGACATGCTAGGCTTGCTGGAATGGCCGCGGATGCTGCCATTAGGATGGCTGGCGGATTCATCGGTCTCACCAGGCGTGGTCGTGGAGCGCGAGCCGGTGACCGGCTCGTCGCCCACGGTAATCTGACGAATGTCGTCATAGAAGATCTTGAAGCCAAGCTTGAGATCTTCGACAATCTGCGACACTCCCGCATTCGTCGGCTGGTATGCGCGCGGCTGCCATGTGGCCCGGCTATGCACGGCGGCGTTCAACGAAGCAGCAGCGGCCACCGATGTCGGGCGTCGACTATGCTCACGGTAATGTGGCCGAGCTTGTGGTAGCGGTTGAGAGTGTTGCTGCTGTTGCTGCTGCTGTTGTTGTTGCTGCTGCTGCTGCTGCTGTTGAGCGTACTGGGGATTGTTCGGGTGGAACGGTCTAGGCTGGAACTCGGGAGACTTGAGGCCTTCCGCATCGTCACCAAAGGGGAACGATGCTTCTGGCTTTGTCGGCGACAAGAGCGAAAGAGTACGAGTATGCCCTCCACGCATGACTTTGCGCCGACTCTCACGGGGCGTGTTCTGAAGTTGCATGATCTGCTTCCGTCGGTCCATTTCCACGCTCCGGCGCGTAGCCAGATCGTCTTCATATGCCGACGCGGGAACAGCACTGACAGGCTGCACCACGGAAGGTTGCCGCATGTCAATGGTCGAGCGGCGCTTCTTGTAAGCTTCATGTGTAGACCACTGACGCTTCAGCTTCGACAGTTCGTATTCAGCCCGCGACAGCTCTTCACGGAGTTCCAAGACACGTCGTTCTTGCGCTGCTATCGCAATAATGAAGTCATTGGCTTCCATATTCGCTGACGAGGTGCTGCTGCTGGCAGTCACAGGAGTACCGGGGAATGAGGGAACAATAGAAGGAGTGGGAATGGGTCGAGAAGGGTCACTGGTGGGCAGTGCAATGGGCAGAGTCAGGGATAACCGATTTGTGTTCCGCGACGCAGTCGAAGCCGAGCGAGACGACCGTGTCACCACATCCTCGCCGGGAGTAGCGGGAGGAGGCATGTCGTCGGCATCTGCGACACTTGAAGCCGTGCTAGTAGCAGGAGTCAGGATGTCGCCTCGCGCGGGATGAGGCTGGGATGAGTAGTACATGGAGTCGGGAATTGGGTCGAGCGAGCACGCGCTGTCTCGGCCTGACACGAGACTGTCCATGGTAGCGGATCGCTCCATTGGTGGCGGTGGAACAGTTGAGGAAGAGGCGTTGGGAGAGTTGTCCTGGGAGGCGGGAGGTTCGCGATTCAAGCGATCTCTGGAAGACCTTTTCGCAACGGTGGACTGGTCACGAGCCAGAGCCAAAACCGAGTTCGAGAAGGTGTCGTCAGACAGTCTCCGGCGGAAAGAAGGACACGACACAGCCGGGCGCAATCTGCGACGGCGGACGAAGAGCGGCGACGGAGACGCGGCGGTATGACCAAGGTAGAGGTCGGCAAGGTCCGGGGAAGAGTAGCCAAGTCGCGACGGGGAAGCCGGTCGGCGTTGACGACGAGGCAGAGTGGCGAGAGCGGTCGAGACGACGGACGGAGAAGAGTCGGCGAAGACGAAGTGAACCGAGTCGGAATCGAACTGAGTGGTGGAAGTGGTGGTGGTTGTGGTTGTGGTGGTAAGAGCTAAAGAGCTCCGGGCCCGGCGCTGCCTGAGCCTCCAAGCGAGAAACGAATGATTCGTCTTTTTGGCGACGATGAGCCGATGAGATTTCAGGAGCTTCTGATCATGTATTTTGGCGATAAAACAGACTCGGATGGCAGTCATGGAACGGAAAAATCTAAACAGACGACACCATTTGTCCAGATGTGAGCATTGGCAACCACGAGCTCACAGGAAGAGCATTCTGAAGAGAGGAGGAAGAGAAGGAAGAAGGGAAAAAAGAACGGGCGGTGGGCGGTGGGCGGTGAGGGTGATATACTGTAAAGATAACGAAGGCAAACCACCAGGGATCAAGTGATCAGAGATGAGGCTCACTTGAAGCCGAGATGGTGATAAAGGATATGTTCGGATAAGAAGTTATCGTGGATATGCAGGTATCAGAAACAGAGGAAGAAAGGGAGGGAGGGAGGGAAGGAGGGAAGAAAAGAGGAAGGAACACAGGATGAGCTTCAAGATGTTGTGTGTGTGAAATACTTCCGTGGAAACGTAAACGCCGTATACGTGAGATGGCAGCGTACTGTATGAAGCGCTGCTGGCGTACTGTACGTCAACCGCGTAAATTGGCAAAGGAAAAGGGAAATGAATGGAGATGAACTGATAGGCGAACCCTTGTTTGCAGTTATGCAAAAACGAGCAAGACTGATGATAGTTCACACTGTGGAATAACAATGGTCTTGAGCGGGGAAGTCGCAGGGGGGCAAGGAGGGAAAGAGCGAGGGACACAGACACAGCGCAGGTTAACTCGGGGAAGGAAGGGCCAGAGCTGCCTGCTGTTCTTGTGTTGTGAGGAAGGAACTGGGAGCACTTGCGCAGAGAAGGAGCGACCTTGCTCTGGTCAGGGAAGGAACCAGGAGGGCCAAAAAAACAGAGACACGCACACACACGCAAAAAAAGGAGATTGAAGTCATCAAAAAGAGTGTATTCGAATCGCCGGAATTGAGAGTTTATGCAGCAAAACCGGGGTCAAGCCAGGAAGAAGAAGAAAAAACACACACTCACACAGAGTTATAGCGTACCTGGTTGATAATTGGGAGAGAGAAAGTTCGGATGGAAAAACGCACACACAACAGCCGTCCGTGTTATGGTGGAGAGAGAAGAGAAGGGGGGAAAAAAAGAAAGAATAAAAGAGAAAAATATCAAAAGAAAAATAAAGCCCCAGATAATGTTCTGAAGATCGTTAGGCTCCAGAATGAAAACCCGTTCTGCTCTCCTGTGTCTGCAACTTGTTTTTGGTTTGTTGTTGTTGCTTTGCTGCCGGTAAGAGGCGAGAGACCACACTTTTGATGTAATGCGAGTGCTTTTCGGTGATTGGTTCGTTCCCCTTTTTTCCCCTGAGATTGGAGTTTTTGGTTGGGATAGTCAGGGGAAAATTGCTGATGCGAGTGGGTTGAAGGGTGACGAAGTATTCAGTACTTGGGTCGAGGGGTGGTGGGACTGCAAGGATGCGCGTATTGGGTACGAGACGAAGCTTTTCTGAGGCTGTGTGGGAGACAAAGTCCGGATCGTTGATGAAGAACTCGGGATATTTTGGAAGGGTTGAAAACATATGAATGAGCGGGTGTATATTTTCTCGGGGGAAGGAAGACTTGTTGTTGTATCTTCGACTCGGTGTCAAAAACTCTCTTCTTCACCGCTTCGATTGTACTCTCGTACCAAACACCCTATCTATTTCCCTGAAGGCGTTGCTTCTCCCTTCTGGGCATTCTCGCCTGGATGTGGCGTTGACGTTAATAAATACAGCCGTTTCCAGTTCTTTCTTGTGTTCGTCTGGCCCCCTGGTAAGGACTTGGTCTTTCGTTGCTCTTCGCCAATTGCAGATGCAGCAACGAGGGGGTTGAGGGCGGTGAACTGCAGTGTTTCAGTCTATCTGCATGCAGCCGGTTTCCGAGGTGAGTAAACAGCAACGGAGCCTTTTTTGTGTTGAGCCTGTTGTTTTGGGTATGGGTCCGTCAGTTTCGCAGAATACAGACACGCGAACAAGACTGAGAATGCGGTACCGAAACACACAATGGGCCCCACCCAGAAAAGGAAGTCTTCACAAAACGGTGATGGCGACAAAGGAACAAGTGAAGAAGCCACACCTATTTGTCGATCCCCTTACTTTCTGGTGCGGCGGCGATCCAAACGGCAAACGCGGAATGTGCACATCGGCGAATTCTCATTTGTTGTTGGTTTTTTTTTCTGCCCCCGGTTCGCTTTATGCCGTAGGAAAGGTCAGGTTGACTCGTATGCAGGATTATCTGCATCAACAGGATTCGCTCTCTCCTCTTCGGTGATATCGAGTTACAGGTAGGTAAACTGGTCTGAGCTGTTTGAATGTAGCTTTGGTCGTCGTCTGGGGTCGATGGCGGTAGGACGGAGGGGCGCTGAGATTGGATAACAAGAGCAATATGGTACTGAACTGCGTTGAGTGTGTTTTGGGACCCTCAGATAATGATCAGCCAGGAAGAAACAGTAGAACAGGTGAACAGCATCTCTAGAAAAAAATAAGAAAAAAATAAAAAATAAAAAACAGGACAGAGACATGCGGTCCAGGGGGAATGCTGGTGATTTATAGCTGTGCAAGGTTAATGTTGATGTAAATACCAGTCCGTGCAAGCAAATGGCGAAAAAAGAAACACACAACACAGGTTAAAGCCTTGACTGTCCTGTGTGAAGATGAGATGACATTTGATGTGCGCCGGCGGCCTTAGATTGAAGCCCCCGGAAAGCTCAGTCTGCTCTAACTTCGGCATCATCTCTTTTGCTTCATGCGCAGCTTTTGCTAGTGTTCGGCGCGGTACACGGCTAACATTCCATGTCCTGGGCCTCGTTTGCCTATAATGCCGGGAAGACACCTATAGGATGCAACTATGTGGCTCTCTCTGTCTCTCTCAGCTCTGTTGGGTGTGTGCGTTCTGTGTTCTCGACGCCTTCTATGCTGGGAACATCTGGCTTAGGAGTCTGGTTGAGATGATGAGCTTATCAGTCTCCGATCTTATCGGCAGCCTAATACTGGTCTTTCAGCTACCAGTCATCCCCTTGGCAGAGTAACACATTCCACAGGCTTCTCTCTCCTCGGTGTGTGTCTCCCTACTGTGTCCCTCATGACAGAATGTCTCGCTTCCTCTATCAGTCTCACTAACGGACGGAGGAGCTAATGACGACTTATCAACGGCTTCAAATCTTCTGAGCAATATCACCATGTGCATACAGAGAGCATGTTTGTTTCCTTTCTCTCGGTCTCCTATCTGTTGTTGACTCCGCTCGTCCCTACGACTACCATTAAACCAGCTCCATAACTTAATCTGGAGAACTCCTAGGTGCAGAACGACTGCCAGCCAGCTCCGAAACAGTTGGGGCCAGAATCTGGTGTGCCATCATTCAGAGGGCTCCCGATTGGGAGTGGCTGTCGTTCTGCCGGCGAAGATCTCCCCACAATGGAACTGAACCACAAGTGAAACTTCCGTGCTAAATAACCTCAGCAACTCTCCTTCCCGTTGGACAAGTTTCAACTAGTCCTATTTCCTATTCTTTTTTAGCTTCGTTGCCCCGAGTGAACCGGGAGTTCTAGGCCGTAAGAAGTTAAAAGTCGCCTTAGAGGCCGTTTTGGCTCAACGCTGTGCAGTGGGCTGCGGACTTGGCGACATAACAACAACTGGGCTAAACATCTCACGAACCTATATCGGCCTCGTGTCGCTCTTCTCTCGCCGTTTTTTTGGCCTTGATGTTCTTCGGTGCAATCGCCGGAGTACCTGTGAGGAGGAGCAACAAAAAAGCTTGGGCGTAGGACAATCCCCCGTTCAGGGGTCTCCCTGCATTTATCATGCTGATGGGGCTCTCAATTTCCACTCCGTTTATAGTTTTTTTAGTTTCCATAAACGAACTGCTGACGACAAAGTTGTGCAAAATATCAAAACAACAGCTCAGACGCATCGAGCTTAGGGGGGTTTTGGTCGTTGATGAATGCTATTGTTTGGTGAGGATCACTCAGGTTGGCGATCTCTTCGGCATCTAAGAACAACGAATACTCCTTGCTATCTTACTACTACCACTATCCTTCTCAAGTGATAATCGCGTAACTAACAACAAACAATCCCCCTCACTCCACCCCGTCGTACAGCGAGTGGTACGTAGCCTTCAACCGCATCTGCAGGTGCTCGTCCGCCGTCACCACCTTGCGCTCGGCGTACGGATTGGCATTGCGTGTCCCCTTCGGCGCAACAAACGTGCGCACCCGGTCACTCGGCACTGGCTCGAGCGCCACCGAGCCGACAGGGTGGTTGAAAAACGCAATCGACCGGCGCTCGCCGGTCCCGTCCTCGCCGGGCGGCGCGGCGGCCGTCGACGAGAACACCACGCGGTGCACGGTGCTGCGGAACAGGCCGTTGGTCCAGTACGACAGCAGATCGCCAATATTCACAAGAATCGGCGGCGGCGCGCCGGCGGTGCCGGCCGGCGACACCGGCACCGGCACCCAGGCGTTGTCGCGCGTCAGGATCTCCAGCCCCGCCTGGCCCGGCTGGCGGAACAGCAGCGTGATGCTGCCATAGTCCGAGTGTGCGCCAGCCCGCATCGCGCTGGCGTCCTCGTCGCTGCCGCCCGCGTCCGACGCCTTGCTCGCCGCCGGGTAGTACAGGAACCGTAGCGTGGTGCCGGAGTCGCCCTTCGTGGCGTCGTGCGCCGACGAGAAGAATTCCGGCGGCGTGACGTCCAGGCCGACCCCCAGCAGGTGCAGGATGCGCCCGCAGAGGCTGTCGCAGGCGTTCCAGAACGCTTCGATCTCTTGCTGCTTGGTGGCGTCTTGCAGTGTGTCTGGGATGGGCTGGGTGGCTTTCCCTTCAACGAACTTGCCAAAGTTGAAGACTCTGTGGCAACTGTGTTAGTCTGGTCCGTATATGTACTCCCAAGCTTTGAAGCCGACGATTCTAGGTGTCCATTGATAAGTCATGTAGACGGCCGGCACTCACTCTTTGAAATCTCCGACCTTCTGGTTACTCGGGTCTAGAATCTCGCCGTGCATGCCGGTCCACCCCCGGTTGTTCGTTTGCATCTTACACCTGTTCTTCTCGTCAAAGCTCGCCCCAAACAGATCCTTCGACAGCGCAAAAGCTCGGTCGATGCTCGCTAGCGGGAACGTCGCCCCCGTGTTCTTAATGTAGATGAAGCCATGTTCGGCGGCCGCGTCGACAAGTTCCCGCGCAATCACCGACTCTGGAATGTCCGCCGCGCCAATGTCGAGAATGGGGATCTGGGAGCTCATGGCTGCGCACGTGTTGGTGGTAAATAGAGGTTTGGGGTTTGCGAAATACAGAGTTTGGCGTCTCAGAACCGCTCAAAGTTCAAGTTCGATCTCTTCCTCGAAGCTCGCAACAGTACTAGTCGCGTACAGTCTCGGACGAAGATGTCAAGCTTGTATCGCTGCCATATTGCGGGGGAAAGTCGTTCCACTCCCTTAACGAGACCTTATCGCCAATCGCCGTCGATCGTATCTCCGCAACTGGCGTCGAAAAGGACAACCCTAACCCTAAGAATTTAATCAGCCACAAAAGACCCCGCGCCACATTTCTTTCTATGGTGCCTGCGAGCTCTGGAAAAACCGCCCCAAAACCCTTCTCATTAAGCCCCTGCCAAAAAAATATGCAAGCTTTAGGAATTGGTTGTTTTTTTTTTTTTTTTTGGGAAGGACCTGCACATTGATTCATCCGTGGTTTTTCCCACCTCAGTTGACGGAAGCTTCGATTCTTGATTTTTGTCATTCTTCATCCCCACGATTGAAACAGCAGGTTCCTTAACTTCCGTTTCTCTCTTTTTCCCCTCTCTCCTCTTCCTTTCCTTTCCCTTTCGTATTTCCAACATTCTCTCCTCAGATCCCATATCCTCTCTACACCTAACCACGTCGACTCAAAAATTCCAGATAGACTGCCCAGCTTTGTTTGGCATCTTCTTCCTCTTTGCGACGGATTGATATACACAGAGTGTTTGTGAGGTTTCAGTCTTTTCTCAACGGCCTTTGTTCGACTCAATTAGATTTCCTCCCTCGAAAGGGACCCGATCCTTTCTCTCTGCCTCCCTGCCTGAAGCCTCGTGGAGTGGCATTCCACTCATTCCTCTAGGATGCCATGTAAGTTTGCGCCTATGACGATGATACTTGAGAAAGAGAAGTAGTGGCGTTGTGTTCATCCTGGCACCAGTCTTGGAACCATCGTGTCTGCTTCTTAGCTTGGCCATTTTATCTTAGGGTTGAGATGTTAAAGAATCTTTGCTAATTGGCCCTCTCTCCCCTGACCCTTACTGCCAGTTAACGACGAAGACGCCTGGATCAATGACCAGGCCATGTAAGTGTCCCCTTGGCACTGGATGCTGATTCCAGCTTCTCTCTCATACTGACATGTCTCCTACAGTGTTGCGAGCCTTTCGGAAATCCAAGACTGCAGCATCGGCGTGGACGCGACCTACTACCTAAACTACATCCTCGACAACCCGCCTTACCACGAGCCTCTTCTCCCCGCTCTGGGAGGCCTGACCGGAATCGACGAGCATCTCGACCAGGCCCTGGACCTGTGGAAGACCAACAATGTCACGCCTCTGTTTGTCTTCGACGGCCAGCCGCTGAGTGGCCAGGCCGAGACCGATATCCGTCGCGGCGTCCTCGATCACCAGAAGACTGAGCACGCTTGGGACCTGTACTTTTCCCACCAGGCCCAAGACGCTGTCAATGTGTTTGGAACTTCTAGTGGTATGTATTTTGTCGTCTTGGATGATAGCCTGTTTCGGTGAATGCTGCAACATTGTGGATGCGAGAGCTTCTGAGGACGTGCCGACTTGGGGACACATGCAGACCTGCGCGTTTGTGTGGCTTGTCTTTGTTTGCTCGTCCGACGGCTTCTTGTGTTTCGTCTTCCCGTTCCGTCTTCCGCTGTACGCCACGTTTCCTGTGTGACTGTGTCTTTCTCTAACTGATTTCTTTTTCTCGGGCTGTAGCTTACCGCGTCAAGAGCCTGTACCCTCTTCTGATGAAGAAGCTGAAGGCTAGAGACTGGCATTTCCTCGTGGCTCCTTTCAATGCCTCGGCACAGCTCGCCTACCTGGACATGATTGATTCCGATCAATGTGCCGGCATCATGGGCTCCCAGGAGCTTCTCCTGTACCCAATCAAGGATTCGATCATTCGGTCGATTGACTGGGAGGAGAGATCAATCACGTGCCTCTCCAAGAAGTCCATCCTGAGCAGCAAAGAGCGCGATTGGAACGAGACCTTGTTTATCGACTCATTCTTGATGACTGGCACCACTTTCCTGCCCCCCTTCCCTCACACAAACGATCCTGTGCACTTCAGCCGCCCCCCGCTCGTCATCACTCACGCCCTGAGCATCCTCTGGGGATCACAGCGGTCTGTGGCCAATGCCTGCACAACCTTCAACGAAGCCCTGCAGATGCAAAACGAACCCAACTGGCTGGACAAGTACTACAAGGCTCGCATGATTATCAAGCACTTCATCTACATCAGTGAGGGTGGCGAGGTTACGGTCAATGACTTTGACTCCCTGACTGACGACAACTACGAATATCTCGGCCTCAAACTTCCGGCGGAGCTGTTCCATTACGTCAATACTGGCCTGATCAGCTCCCGCACTCTCGGATGGATCACTCACAGCCAAGTCATTGTTCCCCCCAGTGTCACGTCGATTGCTCTACCTGAATACCAGCACATGGCCACCGAGCAGCTTCTCCCCATCAAGGACCAGACACTGGCTGTGCTGATGCCCCCCCTGAACCGTGGCCTCCATTATCGCCAGGTCAAGTTTGGGGTGTGGTATGACACCAAGATTGTGAAGACCATCAATCACCGGTCTCTGTACAACCCCATCGACCGAAAGCTTCGAGAGTGGACTATCAGTGAGGACGCAATCAAGCAGTTCCCTGCCCCGGCTGGCGTGACGGATGTGATTGCCTACGAAACCATGGCTCTCGTTAATCCCGACTTCGTGGCCAAGACCTTTACCAGCACCGCGGGCGCCGTTCATGGGCTGGAATCAGCCTCGCTCATCACGTCGCTGGCCATGTTTCGATTCCTGCATGTGCGAGAGTATCTCAAGGATGATCACACTCACACGAACTGGGGAACGGCGCTGGCGGCGTCGCTGTTGTCCATCACCGAGACGGTGAAGCAGAACTCGGAAGTTCCGGGTCTGTACGAGGCGGTGCTGGTGGCTTTTGAGCTGATCCGCCACCAGATCCTGACGGCGGGGCACAAGAATGAGTCTATCCACGGACTTCCGCTATCGGGCTCGAGGGAGGAGCGTGACAGCGTTCTTCTCATCAGCCGCTGTGCGACGCTGCTTAAGCTGCGCCACGAGATGAACGGCTACACCGGCCCGCTGAATAAGAACCTGCTGGCGTTTAGCACGATGACGACCGAGGTTCGCGAGACCGACCGCGATCTGCTTGAGGCTATTTTGGCGTCGATGTTTCTGCAGGCTCAATGCAAGAAAGATCGGGATGACTATGTCTACATTTCCCAGAGGTAAGCTTTCTTTTCTCCCATCTTCTTCTTTTGTGTTCCTTGCTACTTATGCTTGTCCTCCAACCCATTACCTCATGGTTGTATCTAATGTGCCTTACTAACTTTTCTCTCTTTCTAGACTCCCCTTCCTCTACGACCAGAACATCTCGATGGGAATCGCTGTCAAGACATTCCTGGACGACAAGGACAATTTGACCGAGAGCGACGAGGAGCGCACTGCACGGCTGGAGGCATTCCCCAAGACCTGGGTTCCTCATGCTACCCACTTTGTCGAAGACATGAAGATCTGCTATGCTTTCTTCAAGGCGCTGTGGGCTGGTGTTCAGACGCTGCTGCCTTCCGAAATGCCCGAGAGTGACCAGGTGATGTGGATGAAAGCGTACAACTACCTTGAGGCTCGGCCCATCTAAGTGCAAGTGGCCTAGCAGGCTCTCCATTCCTCCACAATTTTGAGAGTCTTCATTTAGATACGATGTGGACCCGGGGAAAACTGGCATTGTGCAACGCGAACTTTCGATACGAGCTAAAGTTTATTGACTGAATGATACTCTTTTTCTTTTTCTTTCTTTTCAACGCTACTACGGAACAGACAGGGAAAACCACATTTCAAAACACCAAAAAGGCAGAATTCAATAAAGTTTTAAAAAATATGATATGCAAAAAAAAAAAAAAGAAAAGAAAAAGTTGATTAGAGCTAGCTAGCGTTGGTATCCGGGCTGGTCTGTTTCGTTGGGACTGATGTTTAGGGGGAATAATGGGTATTTACGGTGCTGTGATGCTCTTGAAAGAAAAAGCACAACAGCATATTCGATGTTCTTTTCTCTTGTCTGAACCTGCCCAGATTTAATGTTACGGGCATCTCTTTTCTCTTTCGCATATCTTTCTCATGTTTCTCTTATCTTGGTATCGGTATACTGTGGTATCCTTCGCGGGCGGATATACGAATATGGTGTTTAGGAGAAGGGGCACAGATAAGTTCTACTAGCCTTACCTTTTCCTTCAAGCGAGCATTTTTATTTTCGTGGCAAGCGGGACAGATATCTCTAACTGGCGAGAGACACTGGGCTGAGAAGGGCTTCCGGAGGTCGGGATCGGGGCGGGGCGGAGGGAATACCAGGGCCCCGGGGAGGCTGGGGAGACAGGGTTCCAAAGCCTGGGAGAAGATGCAATGGACGGAACTATGGATATTTCAGTAGCGAAATACATCAAGCATCCCGTATAAGCTGTCTCTAAAGACGTGGCTATGGAGGACAGTCTCTTCGGGGAAGATGGCTTGATATAGCTATTCCTTCTGGCCTTGTTCTTTTCCGCTTCGTAAAGCTAATTTTGAACCGAGTTTTTTCGGGAGTGTCATGAACCCTTCATTTAAATCATCAGCCCAGACCCCGCACAGGATGAGTGCTTTAACTGTGACAGCGCCCTTCTTCACATATGTTGAACAGGTCTCGTGGGCCACCGAGAACACCTTCGAAATTTTTCTTCCAGTAACATGCACACAGGCCTTCCCAAGTCGCAAAGCCGCCTTTCCGGGCTTGAACCTAGGACGGCGGAGCTCATGCGCTAACCGTGGGCCTACTGGACACGTCTTTTCGAGATTCGAAGAGCCTACCTAAACTTGTTAGACTTGGATGAATGATAAGAAACCATATATATCTCCCGAAACCTTGAATTTGTTGTCCTCGTTCCCGACTCTGCCTGTCGTTGAGCGCGCCCCACATTTAGCGTGGAGCCGGCCGGCGTTCTGCTTACGTATTCCCGGTGGACCGGAGCGGAGGAAGGAACGTCCAAGTGACCGGGGGAACCGCCGAGCTCCGGAAATAGCTCAAAAACCGGCGGGTCACGCCGTGGTATGCGAGATATGTTTCGGTCTGCTGGAAGGAGGGACTACGATCTATGGCTGGGCTCTGTTGGCCATAATTCAGCCTCATTTTCAGAGTGCCGGTTTTCGGCTGGCTGGTGGTTGCAGGATTACGGACTTTGTCTTTTGGGACGTTTCTTGGTTTAGTCCCATGCTGAGGAGCACACTCAGCAATGGCGGGTTGCCCGATTTGGCTCAATATGGATGCGTTGTTACATGACCCAGACCTCACTGCCTCGATTTGTGTTGAGCGGAGAGAACATACGATGTTGCTGCCCAATCAGAAGAGAAAGCAGGGCTCCAAGAACAGCCTCAGGGCTTGTTAGCGAGCTGATTCTTCTGATTCTTCTTTTCTGTTTTTTTTCCCCGCAGTTCAAGAGGATACGTGCGATCGAGGCAACAAGCATCATTATACAAACGGATAACATTCATTCAAATCATACCAAAAAAGACGAGATCCTTCAAGATGGAAGCTCAGCCTGCTGATAGTGCTTCCAAGAAGGGGAAATCTTCCCGCATGAAAGCTGCTTTCAAGCGGTGTTTTACTCGATCACCAAGCCCTCTCCCGGCTCCGGCTCCGGCTCCAGTCCAGCCGACAACGACACCTCTGGTTTCGGATGAGTCCACCGTGACCGCCTTGATCCCCGTGTCGTCAACAAGCCCTCCCACGGCTCTGACTCTAGTCCAACCGACAGCCTCTCTGGCCTTGGCTGAATCTACCGCGATGACTCTGACCCCCGCCCCATCGACAAGCCCTCTCCCATCTCCAGCTCCGGACCAGCCGACAATGGCTTCTCTGGCCTCTGTGGAGTCTGCCGCAACCACTTTGACCCCGGTTTTATCAAAAATGGCTTCGCCCACCTCGTTTGAATCTACTGTGACGTCTCTGGCTGCCGAGCAGCCGACTTCATCTCTCCCACCGCCCCAGCCAGCCGGGTCTCCTCCGGCTGTGGCTTCCGATGATAGAACCACTCCAGATGATATGTGGTCCGCGGCATACAATAAGCTCAAAGAAACAAACTCCAAATCAGTGGCCAAGTTCGAGAACATTGTGCTAGCCGAGTTGCAGAAAATTGATCTTTCCGCAACCATTGAGAATATCAGCACGCGTCCCGATCTGATCGACCAGTTCATCAAGTCTGGCCAGGAAAAAACACAGAAGGAATATGATATCAAGACAAAGGTGGCGGGAGTATTTGAGGTCTTGAAGGGCGCCGGCGTGATCTTTAATACGGCCGTGCAGTTTTCCAGGGAGGCCAGTATGGTGTGGGCTGGTGTCTCGCTCGTGATGCAGGCATGTTATCACTCCCCCATATTCCCCACTGACTTTGTGATTCTATGCTAACTGATTGCTCTAGATATTCGCGAACCCAGTCGCCGCGCCGAAAGAAAACCGGGATGGCCTTGAGCACGTCCTCTCGGAGATGGACTGGTACATGGAGCTGGCAGACCTCTCGCTCAATGATACCAATGGCCCAGACGTGAACGCGCGGTTGAAGAAACTCAGACGCCTTCTCCTTGGACAGATCCAAGAGCTCTTCGAAAAGCTTCTGTCGTATCAGGTAGACAGCGTTTGTCTCTATTATAGAAACGCGGTCATTGTCATTGGACGGGATATTGTCCAACTGGAGGACTGGACCGAACGACTGAGCAAGATCAAACAGGTTGAGACGGACATTCGCCAAAAAATGGACCAATTCAATACTCATGTCGACCAGCTTCAACGGGAGCGGCATATCAGGATTGCCGAAGAGCAGCGCCAGGTACTCGTGGATCTGAAATCCGAGTTCGGTAAAGACGACTATGAGGCATGTGTCCGAGCGTTCTACCTAACGGACCCCATCAGTGACAGGAGACGCATCGTCACGGAAAAAGGCGGGCTTCTAGAAGGCGCATACTCCTGGATCCTCAAGAATCCAACCTTCATAGCCTGGCAGGATAACCAAAATGACCGGCTCTTTTGGGTCAAGGGGGATCCCGGAAAAGGCAAGACGATGCTTCTCTGCGGCATTATCGAACAGATGCAGAAGCGCCCGGAGGCAGCTCTTTTTCATTTCTTCTGCGAAGAGACTGAACCGGACAAGAACTATGCCACGGCCGTCATACGCGGACTCATCTACGGCATAGTCCAGCAGCACCCCGAGCTTATACACCATGCCATGGATGCCTTCAAAGGGCCAAGGGAGGGGCTGCTTGTTGGATCGAATGCTTGGTCAGACCTATCAGGCATTTTGAAGGCAATCCTGAGCGATCAGAAGATGCAACATGCCATCCTGGTTGTGGATGCCCTGGATGAATGCAGTCCGGCTATCAAGGATGGCGGGAGCCGAGAGGATCTCATCAAGTTCATTCTTCGCGTGTCAGAGTCGTGCCCGGCCAAATGGATCGTGTCCAGCCGGAACTGGCCGGGGTTTGATGATCCAAGCACGGCCCCCAGCACCACCCTGCTCAAGCTTGAACTCAACCAAGAGGAGATTTCCGCTGCCGTCGACTTGTTCATTCAATTCAAGGTGGACCAACTTGCGAACCAGAAGAGGTACCCTGCAGATCTGCAAACCGCTGTTCTAAATCGTCTCTCCACCAATGCGAACAAGACTTTCCTGTGGGTGGCTTTGGTCTGCAAAGCTCTCGCACCGTTGAATGTGACAGTAAGAAGGACTCACTCCGTGCTTCAGTCATTCCCCCCGGACCTCGTCTCACTGTATGCGCGGATGAAGAGGCATATAATCGGCTCGGAAGAGGCCAAAATCTGTCTCACGATACTCGACGCTGTCTCTGTCGCTTACCGCCCTTACAAATTAATCGAACTGCCATCTGTGGTCCATTTTTCAGATGATTTCTTTCTCTACGCCGATTCCCCGGAGCAGAGAATCAAGTATTTAAAGGATATCATTGAATTCTGTGGCTCATTTCTCAGTATCCAGGGAGAAACCGTCCATTTCGTCCACCAGTCTGCAAAGGACTTCCTCCTAGACATACCGCTTAACGAAAGAGAATTCGACGTAATACCGACCAGTGTTCCCTATAGACACTACAAAGTCTTCTTACAGTCCCTGAAGACGCTATCCTCAACAGTTCATCGCAACATGTACGACATATCTTCTCCGGGAGATCCGGTCACAAAGATCCCACATCCAGACCCATTGGCCCCCATTAAGTACTCATCCATGTACTGGGTTGATCATTTACGTGAGACACTACCGTCAACTGACGAGTCCACTGAAATTGATAAAGAGCTTGATATCTTCTTCAAAAAGAAGTACATTTACTGGCTAGAAGCACTCAGTCTTATGGGCACTCTCTCGGAAGCCATACTGGCGATGGAGAGGCTGGAGACTCTAGTGGTAAGTCTGGGATCCTGGTCCCCGGAAGAAAGTGCGCTTGATGAGTGTCTGAATGTTTCTTTTGGGGGGAAGCTTGATTTCCAGCCGGTGAGATTAGAAGTGAGGATTGAGAACTAACCCTTCGTTCAGAGGTGTAAACGTTTGCCCATAGCAGATTTCGTGGTCGATGCTCGCCGATTTATACTGTTTTCTAAAGAGTGTCTCGAGATGGCCCCGCTACAACTCTATGAATCGGCTCTTATCTTCAGTCCCACCAACAGTCTTGTCCGGAATCAATTTCAACACGAGGCTCCGGAAATGACCCGGAAACCGATCCCACGGAAATATTGGGATGGTTGCATCCTAACCATCTCATGTCCGGATATTGGTGCATTTTCTCTAGCTTTGACTGCTGATGGCCGCCGGCTGGTATCTGGGTGTGCAGATTCGACTGTTAGAATTTGGGATGCCCGCACAGGGCAGTGTCAGCATACATTTACCGGGCATGAAGAAATTGTTGTTACCTTGGCTCTGAGCGCCGATGACAAGTTACTTGCCTCCGGATCCCATGATAAGACTATTAAGCTGTGGGACATGTCCATGAGACGGGACTCCGGCCGAACACTCATAGGTCATTCCGGGCAAATCAGATCGCTTGTTTTTTCGCCTGACAGCCAGATTCTCGCATCCGCATCAGACGACGGGACTATCAACATCTGGAATATAGCTACGGGCAAGTGTTTAGAGACACTTAGAGATCATGACGATTGCGTCAGCTCTGTCGCTTTTTCCGCGGACGGTCAGTGGCTGGCATCTGGTTCAGAGGATTCTACGGTCAAGCTATGGGATCCGAAGACTTGGACCTGTGTGCATACCTTCGACGCACATACTGGCCGTGTTACCTCCATTATGTTCTCTCTGGATAGAAAGCTGCTAGTCTACGGGGACGGCGGTAATGGGATTAACATCTGGGATTTGGATTCAATGACCTGCAAGGACATGCCCTCCATGGACATGGACCGTGTCAGTTTAATTGCTCTTCCTAAGGACAGCCAGCAATGTGCGATCGTTTGTTTAGATGCGGCAATAGTAGCCTATGATATCGATACAGCGTCCTATGTTGGGATGCTCGGAAATCATAGCGGCGAAGTCTTCTCCGTTGTGTCTTCTTCCGATATGCACACAGTTGCATCTTGCGCGAACGATGACACTATCAAGTTCTGGGGTCTGGATTCAATCACTAAAACCTTCATCGAGGAGGAGGACAAGGACGAGGAATCCAAGCGGAAACATTCTTACCATTTTGTCTCTTTTGTTAGATTCACCACAAATGGCCAGCTGTTACTTTCGTCTTCAGAGGACGGGTCTATCAAGGTCTGGAATCCGAACACAGAACAATGCGTGCTAGAAACACACGATTCTCGGTTGGATTCTCAGTGGCGGTATGGCGCGCTTTCGACGGTCGATAATCGCCTTGCAGTCCCTCTCTTTGAAACTGTTAAAATATGGGATCTGGAAACAGGGAATGTCAAGCACACTATCGAGGTCGGCCGCGAGTGTGCATCATTGGAGCTTTCACACAATGGTCGGTGGTTTGCATGGCGGTGGTTTGCAAGTCAACTTTCTTGTACCGAGGTTGAGATATGGGACATCGATACCGGTCGCTGCATGCACCGACTAAACACTGGTAATGACGGTCATGGTCCAATTGCTTTTTCTCCAGACGACAGGCGGCTAGCAGTACGCGGTGCCGGTAACGCAATCAGTATATGGGACAGTTTCTCCGGCGCTCATATACAAACACTTACCGGCCACGACAAGGAAGCCATATCGCTTGCATTTACTCCAGATAACCTCCGCCTTGTGTCTGGATCTTACGACAAAACCATCAAGCTCTGGGATCCAAACACGGGGGTCTGTATCCACACAGTTGAGGTTGGCGTGGAACTCCACAGTCTTTCTTTTCAAAGCAAAGACAGCTATGATCTCACAACCGAACATGGCATGATAGATCTGGACAAGATCCTGCTGGATTCTGACGGACAAGTTACCTGGACAAATCACACTATATCCGACTATTACGAGGTGGACGTCTGTGATAGGTGGATTTGGAGAGGAGGCCGGAGAGTACTATGGATTCCCTCAGAGTTCGGGCCCTTTGAGCATGCGGTTTTCCAATCCACTGTTGTACTTGGCTTTGGTTTGGGGAGAGTATTATTCATTGAATTCTCAGCAGATAACATGTAATAGATAGCTTCATATAGCAAAGCATACCGAGCAAGTACACCCAATTCAATCAATATAAATTTGGAACAGCAATGAACGGGACAAAACAAAACCAGCCAAACAACCCTCGCTGAGTTCGTCGGCATTAGGAGAGGCCGGTGCTCCGAAACAAGTTCAGAGAATGTGAGATCGACAGAAGGCAGTGCACGCACCGAGGGAAACCTCTCATCAACATGGAAACCCTAAATAGAGTCAAGTCTTAAGGTTCGCACTCTGCTTGAACTAATACCGTATGTGTGCGTCTACACGTCGGGAGGTATATTCGTCTATCGAATTCCCGGCTCTCAGCTCAATATTTCCCCCCGTATCTGTCAGGTGAAATCTATTGGCGTTGGGCTAGATAAGTCGGACAGTCAGATACACCATTCCCTGTTATCACGGACAAGTACTGCCACACAAGAAGACAGCCCTAGCAGACCAAGGTTTGAGAAAAATTATCACTTTCAAAAGTCTGTTTGGGCATATATATCAAAGAGGAAAAAAAAGATGGCGGGAGTTCTTGTCAGCCCTGAAAACCGCATCCAAGTCCGTCCCGTCGGTGTATAGAAAAGAAGAAGAAAACCCAGACATGAAGAAAAAACGCGCACAGCCCGAAATACAAACGCAGGAACCTCTTAAAAGACAAAATAACACACTCGTCAAAGAAAAATGGAGCGTAGAAGAAAGAAAATAAGTAAGAAGTGTGGGAAAAAGATTGCTAAGAGAAGAAAGTAGAAACGAAGAAGAGAGAAGACAAACAGGATCAAGAGGACGACCCGGGAGAAACGAAGAATGGCAAAACAAGAAGAAAACAACTGGAAAACCTCAAAAACCTCGTTCAGATTGATGCACATTAGACATGGCCCCCGAGAAACCCTAGACAAAAGTGAGCAGCGGCAGGGAAAAGAGCTGTAGTAGATACAAAAAAAAAACAGATGAAGACATGATTAAAAAAAGAAGACGAGAAAAAAGTGACAGGGGAAAAAGTATTGAGAATCAGGGATCTCTCTTCATCTGGCCTTTTTGCTCACACGACACCACTTTCCCATGCTTCTCACCCTCATTGGATGTTCTCTGTCCATCGGGGGATGGCCCAACACTCACAACTCTGAAACGGGGCCTAAAGAAGTTCCGGACTTTTGTTGCTTGACGGTTGTTTTCATTGGGCTTCATTCTCGTTGGCGTGCTCTCCAATCCAGTTCCTCCAGCGAGGATGAGAGAAACTTTTTTTTTCTAGTAGTATATCCAAGATTTTCTAGGCATTTCTTTCGTTTAGTTGACGAGGATGAAAGTAGGTCCGGCAATGACCGAGTCCTCGGTGATGATACCGGTCAGCGGCGCGTTGTTGACGAGCGACACGTAGCTGATGCCGGCAATGTTCTGGGGCACGGCGCAGCCGCTGGAGGCCTGGTCGAAGGGCACGAACACGCTGCCGCCGGGCTGCACGCCGCCGGAGGTGAAGGCGCAGTGGGTCGAGGCGGCGATGTTGTCGGCGGTGAACTGCAGCAGGGTGCCGGCGGGCACGGGGGTGCCGACAGCGGGCGCGGTCTGGGTCAGGAACGGGAAGGGCTGGATGGCCAGGTTGGAGCCCTCGGGGCACGACACGATGAAGGGCGCGGCAAGGGTGAAGACCTGGCGGGGGGTCAGGGCGGCGTCGAACGGCTGGGGGATGGCCACCAGCTGGGCGGCAGTGCGGATGAAGGTCTGGTGGCGCGCCTCGATGGTCAGGATCGAGGCGGCGGCGGTCAGGATGTTGGCATCGGCCACCAGCTTGGCGGCACCCAGGTAGGCCGAGATACCGACGTTCTCGAGCACGGCGGCGGTGGTCACCATGCCGAGGGCATCGGTGAAGCCGAAGTTGTACGTGCAGGGCTCGACGGGCTTGGCGCCGGCCTGGGCAAGGGCGCCCTGGAGGAACGAGGCGTGGTCGAACTCGGTCTGGCCGACGCGCAGCAGGTCGTCGACGAGCTTCTCGCTGAGGCCGAGAGCAAGGAACTGCTCACGCGGGAACTGCTGGAAACCCTGCTGGTAGAAGAAACCCTCAAGCCATTCCAGGGTAGTGGCGCTAGACAAGTTGGGAATCGGGTGTTAGTGATACTGAAATGTGGCCGACTTGGTGCAACGGACTGCCCCGCCTCCCTGTTTGAGACAACTTACAATTGCAGAATGTCGAGATCGGTAAGACCAGCGGCAGCGGCAGCATCGGCTTGACGCTTACCGAACTCCACCATCTTCATCTGAGCCTCGGTGAACTTGGGCATCGAGGGAAGAGCAGCGGCAATGGCCGCGAAGGACGCAAAGATCGCAGCGGTCTTCATTTTGAGTATATGTGTGGAGGAATTGGTCCCTGGGAGAGAAAGAGAGATAAAAGTCGGTTCGTTGATTCTTCGTGAGATCGAACAAGAAAAATACCCAAAGCCACCTGTGGTTTGGAATTAGACGAGTTTGAGAAAAAGTGACTTATTGACACCGGCAAAAAGTGTGTATTAAGGTATATCAAAAAAGGACAAAAAATGAAATAATCGGCTACAAGCCTGATTGTGGTAGTTTCAGGAAATGAAAGTAAGGGTTGGTGATAACGAAGGATGGGCAGTTGGTTCCCGAGTGAGAAAGCAGTCCAGTGCTTCTTGTTGGTATATTAAGATATAAAAAAAGGAGAGAGAAGCGAATTAACACAACACAAAAAATAAAGCCGGTGCAAGCACACGAAATAGTGAATCAACGAAGGGTAGGAAGGGATGGAGAGGAAAGGGAAAAAAAGAAAGAAAAAAAAGAAGAGAAAAAAAAAGAGAAAAGAAGAAGAAGAGAGGAAAGAAAAGACGAGATGGAACTTGGGGGGAGTAGGCATTAAGAGAGTTGCGCAGAAACACCCACGCACACACACACTCACTCACATCCAGGCACACAGGGCGGGCCGGATGCAAACGACTGCAGCAGAAACAGCTTTGCAGAGAGAGACAGAGAGAGAAAGTATGAGATCGTCGACCAGGGTGGTGAGCAACCCATGGTGATTAAGGGGGGGGGAGGGTGTGTGCGCATGGAGCCAGATCTGGGTTCGTAGCATGTGTAGCCAGGGGCAGCTTGGCGGGTTTGGGCCGGAGTTGCGGTTTTCTTGCGCTGTGTGGGATTGTTATTCGGTGGAGAGGGCTGAGAAGAACTGTGTTGGTAGTGGTGATGGCCGTGAGAAGCGTTTATGTCGAGTAAAAGTGAAGCCAAAGAGATAGATGTCGTAGTGGTAAAAATCCGGCGGTGTTTGTGGGAGACGCGATTCTCTCATCATCTCGCCATGTGCATATCGTGTAAATGAATATGGCCGCTTGCCCTTACATCGGCTACATGCATGTCCGGGCAGGTTAACACCGGATACAAGAATACCGGCCACACACAAACGACAACTGCCTATTTTCTTACAGCTCGAAGGGGGTGTGGATGGATATAGCCAGTGAACGTTACTATCAACTTCAAACCCAAACAGGAACCCTCTTTTTTCCTCTTTCTCTTGTCTCTGAGACTGCTTCTGGTCCGGCCCGCCGCCGCGCTCACGCCTCTTGCTCCCATCCTGTCAACTGCTCTTGAGGGGATGGGTTGCCGCCTTCTTCCCATTTCTCTCACTTTTGCTGTGTCGCCTGCGAACGGCTGGGTCGTTTTCCGTCCATCGGTATCCCGGAACATTTCTCACGCGGGGGTGCGAGAGGGGAGGCGAGGGGGTGTGGGCATGTATCCCAAAGTTCAGTGTCCTCGCAAAGGCCGTTTATTTCGTGTTTTACGAGCCCACTGACAGCCGGCTGCCTATCCCGGAGACTAGAGAGAGAAGCGAGGAGAGGGAGAAAGTGATACCGAGTCGAGAGTCCACCGTGTACAACCTGGCTGTCGTGCTAAGCTTTTTTCTTCCTCTTTCTCTGTTGCTAGACCGTTCTGCCACTATCGCCGTAGTCCCGAAACGAGCAGACGGAGGGAATCTGGCCCCTCGAGGCACACGCCGCTCTGGGTCTGGATCTGGCGGTTTGCCATCGTGAGAACTAGAACCTGCGTGCAGCTGTCGTCTGAAGTTCTCGCCGTGCATTCCAGACCCGGCGGCCGACAGCATGTTTCCAGCCACACACACACACCACGTTGACACACCCACCTGTCAAGAATATCCCACAGACATTTCGGGGGTTCTCCAAGCGACCTGGCCAGCAGCCGAAGACGATATCATAGCCAGCCGCCAGTCCCGAACTCTCTTGTGAGAAGTATAAGAAGCATGAAGAAATCCAGAGATGGCGGTGATGGTGGGCGTACGGGTCTGTGATCGCCAAACCGTTTCTGAAAAAACGGATTGGATGGAGAAGAAGAACCAGAAAGAGAGAGCGCGCGAACGATGTACGGAAGTGTGGTCGCATATGACGGCCGCCTCTGCATGCTGCACCAACGACGGAACGAGTGGCAACGAACGAATCTTGGCGGCTCTGTCCCCAACCTTTTCTTATTCTTTTTTTCTGCTTTGTGACATCTGAATATCACCCAGCACTTGGCCGCAACACAAAAAGGCTGAGTGCCACCCAGGAACAAGCCCAGCAAGTCCCAAAACACAAGATTCTTTTACCAAAAGAATTAGAAGAAAAGCGCAGGGAGGCCAAAAACGAATGGCAGGGTTTGCAAATCACCCATGCAAAAAGGAAAAGAAAAAAACTTCAGAAGCATCCGGAAATGATCGCAGGACCTGCCCTCACCACAATACGCAATACACCAGAGTAGCTTTGCGAGATGCCGTCAACCTCCGCCACCTTGGCCTTTTGGTCTCTCGTGCAGACTAAACCCCCAAGCCGCCTTGGAAAACACACAGATCACAGTGAAAGGGGGGCCTAGGAGGGCGACGCGAAATCTTTTGAGTTTGTTTCGTTTCTCTCTGGGCCTGCATCTTCTTTTTCTTCTGGCCGCTCCATCCGCCCGCCCCCCCCCGGCCTTCAGCGCTGTCGCACTTTGACTCCTGATATGTATTTTGGGCAGCCAAGCTTCGCATACACAGGTTCGCAGGAGGCCAACAAAGGGGGACAGACACCGTGGGCTGTGCATATATATGTGTTTCGAGGAGGAAACAATTCCGGCCGGGCCAGAGGACAGTCGCCATGCCCGGAGGTCTCCAAGCAGTCTGCAACACCAGCGAGGGAAAAGGCCATATAAACTGGAGTTCTTACCACCGGCCCAGAGAACTACGACATGCCCTGTGTCCAACATAAAATCCACCAACACGGCCAACCCAAAAAAAAAATTGCAAGATATCTCTCAGAGAGCAACAAAGACAATCAAGCTCAGGCTGGGCCGTGTCCAAGGGAAGAAAAAAGAAAAAAGGGGTCGAAACAAATCTGACACGATCGCAGAGAAAATAAGGGGGGGCGTGCCAAAAGCACGACGTATTCGACTTGTCGCAGGTTTATCGACTGTCCCTGTTTTTTTCCCTTCCTCTTCCTTTTTCTTCTTGCATCGTCTCGGACCCCTGTCGCCTGCGAACAAAAAGGTTGTTTTGTGGGCCGGGACTCCGGGGTTCCGAGCGGCCGGACATGGATATGCAGAGCTGTTAGGTACCCTTTTGCAGTGTATTGGCTGGCTCTGGTACCTGTTATATCAGACCCTTTGATATAGGGCCCGGGAGGGTACGGCTCTCTCTCTTTCTTCGGGTATCGCAAAAGTTATCTTTTTCTTTTGTCTTTTTTTGCTTGTGGAGAGGGACACCAGATTGCAAAACAAGGTCCCTGGTACCTGCGCATGGCGGGTCGTAGAGAAACGGTACTTCAGCTTTTTCTGCACGGGGCTTTCTGGGCCCAGGGGGTGGGTGGTGGGTATGAGCTTTGTGTGTTTTTGGTCTGATATATCATGGGAGAGGGACACACACACATACCGCCGCCAAACGAAGGGCTGTTGTTGTCTGAAGACCGGCGGTTGTCACCTTCTGCAAGTGGTGATGGCGTGCACTCAACCGTGGTGAGCGTAAGTGGGAGTGTGCATCCGGGGAGATGCATATATGGCTGGCCGTGAAGATGAATATTCCGGATGAATCCAGTTCATACGTTTCGTGACACCATCGAAGCTCATCCTCCGGAGCATCAACGGGGGATGGATGTTCTAAGAGACCCGTACTCCTAACGAGACTGGATCTCTTGTTCAGTAGTCAAGACTCAAGACTCAAGAGTCTGGAGCATGGAGGGAGCAGGGAGTGCAAGTAAAATGAACTTAAAGCATTCTCCATCACATCCCTGCCCAACCCACCGGGCCTAAGCAACCTAAAGCTACCATCACAAGATTGACAGGACCCAGCACGCGCATTCCTCAATGGACAATTGACAAGAGAGAAGAAGAAGAAGAAGAAGGTGACGAACAAGCTCTCAAACAACTGGCCCCTGGTAGCAAGGAAGAACGAGCAACAGACCAAGGTGAATGCGTGCGTGTACAGTACTGTATCTCCCACCCATGAACCCTGCAAAACACAACGTCGCTTGATTACAAGTGTACGAAGGGGGTTCGAGCTCTGGGAACATTTCCACGCCGTACTGTCCCTAGGAAGAAGCGCAGGAGATTGATTTCTTGGAAAGCGGCGGCTCCCTCTCCCTCCTTATGACACCAAGAAAAGTTTCTTTCACTTCCACGGGGGGGGGGGTCGTCGAGCATATGCGTTGACTGAGTGCACTGTCTATGCACCTGCACTCGGACATAATCTTACAGGAGCACATGGGAGGCGAAGTCCACGCCGGGGGACTGGCAAAGCTCTTGGGCATTTGCGCGGTACTTCCTACAGTACTGTTCCGCCTTCTTCCCCTATGCGGTACGTCCGCGGATGCGCAGTCTCGAGAATGAGAGACGTCCCCCCTGTGTTCCATGCGAATGCCGCTACACACAGCGCCGGGTGCTATGCCATGCCCCCCAGACTGGCTCGGTTCTACAGACAGGAACTCTCTTCTCCTGCATGCAGCTGATATCCTGTCCTCAAGTCTTCCAGGCCCACCAGCACCAGAATTGCGCTGCATGTCAGCAGCACCTCCTTGAAGGCTCCTTCCGCCGGATCCGCCCCGGTCCCTCCCCCGGCCCGGCCGGAGCCTCACGAACTCGCCGTGCGGACAGCGTGCTACACACATCATCATCCGTGCCGTCTCCAGCACTACACTACTATTCTTTTTGCTTTTTTTTTTTTTTTTTTTTTTTTTTTTTTTTC
>LNGK01000003.1:6882-124667 GCA_001510575.1 Knoxdaviesia capensis | reverse complement strand
CTCCCCCCCCCCCTGGCTGAGCTCCCATTCTGCCACACCACACCGCAGATCACTCACTCCTGGTGGAATGCTCATCTGTTCCTCCCGTTGCGAGCTGTTGTCTGTGTTTCTCTTTTCTTCCGGTCGGAGGTGACCCTCTGCATGAGCATCTGTCTGACGTCCACACACGCAATGGGACAAGACCAGAGCAGTGATATGGCGGAACACAAGTACCAAATCGCAAGAAATGCAGCGCAGGAGGGACTTCCGCCGACGAGCCCAGTCATGTGAAGCGTTTCTCGGGAAAAAAAGGAAAGGAGAACAAACAAAACGTCTAAACCGCCGGAGATCCTGATCGTCCGGCCACTCCTCATTCCCTCTTCATGCCCTGCACGCAGTCCCCCAAAAAACCCTTGACAGACTCAATAATCTCTCCGGTTTTCCCGCTCTCCTTCCTTCTCCCTCCCTCTTTCTGTCTGGCTGGATGGGTGGCCCTGTTCCCTGAACCTCCCGGATATGTATATCCCACCAACCCCCCCCCCCCCAAGGACCAAAAGCCGCCGCCGCCGGATCCTCCTCTCTCCGACCGAGAAGAGGGCCCATCCAAGTAAGCTTAAATAAAAACCCGCTCGCAAAAAACCACCGGGACGGAAACATGTATTATACACTATGCAGATTGTGTGTCTTTCAGAAGTCGGTAGGCAACAATGCACGCTCCAGCTCGGTTGATCCCACTGCCGGACAACCCACCACCCACCGAGTGTCTCCTGCCTCTCAATGCCTGTACGACACACAGAACCTCTCATTTTCCCATTATGTGCGTGTGTTTCATCCCCTCCACCCACGCCGTGACCACTCCGCCAACCACAACTTCCCACCACACGAACATCCAATACAGACAGGCAGGTAGCCGACAAACCACATTACTTCAATGCCGCTTCTCCCGTGCCTCTCCGCCCGTACTCTCTCGCTGTTTCTCCCCGTGTGCTGTGTGCCGTCCAACTCACCGCGCAACCGTACCGTATCCCAGTTTCCCTCTCTAACGGAATGCTCGCAGTAGCCCCCAGCAGAAAGACAACACAAAATGCTCTCCTCCATGAACCACACCCGGTACCCTCCTGTAGACTGTCATGTATGCATCACTCACGCCAGACCTTACTTCATACTCGTGCCACACATGCACACACACTCCCACACCGTGACCAAAAGTCACAGACTCCCTTTCATTTCCCCTCATTATCCCACCTGGCCCGAATTCCTCTGGCCATGCTCAACATAACTAGCTCAAAAGACGAACCCCAAGTGTTTATTTGACATAAATGCTGGCCCTGCCCAACTACAGATACAGACACCGTACACTTACAAACTTACAAGCACAAAGCGAAGACAGAAAGGGTAAAGAAACATTGGTTTTCGATTCAATTACAGTCTCTAATAGACATCTTTTTTTGGCTGCCTCCTCGCTCCATTCTTCTCTCCATGCTGAACATACTTATAAAATCAACATCTCCCGCTATCTTCGGCTTCCTCCACCTTCATACGCGTGCCTCCTTTCCACTCACATAAACCAAGACGTGGAAGTCCACCCTGCAGGCCATCCAGAGATCGTCCCTCCGCCGTGCTTATATGAAAGCAAGGCCTGCAACAAACGTGTAATCTGCACAGAATAGCTCCGGGAAAATATTGAACAATCTAACCCCAGCGCTATCATGGACCTACTAATGATCTCTGCCCCGGGAGATGTTGAAAATAGGAAAACAAAAAACAAAAAAGGATATATTACGGCTTTATAGATGCCCTTGACCAACTCCGGATATCTCTTCTTTCGTTGTGTGCCTTCCTTTTGTGCAACTACTACACCTTGACTAAATCTATGATTCAGTCGAACGACTCCATGATGTGTGGTGGTGGTAAAAGTGTTGGGGATGGCGTATATATGTGGAGTATGATATGTGGAGTATGATATGTGGAGTATGTGTATATCTGATAGGGTTAGAAAGACTATGGCTTAAATCATATTCTTCCGCGTATGTGATGTGATGGTGAGGGGGCTCGGATGATGAAAGCAATAAACGCAAAACTGAGGGTACTAAACAGAGTCGTGGGGAATAATTGGGGGGAACGAGCAAAGAAAGGAGATACCAATGGAGCCATCAAGACGACAAAAAAAAATCATGGCGAGTTGACCTTTTTGTAAAATGATTATTTCATGTGCTTTCTTCGGGAAGAGACGGTGCTCGTGATGCTCAAAGAGCATAGGGGTTGATCGACCGAATGGTGAGGCAACTAAGAGGAGAAACCATGAAGATTGTTAGTTAAAATCGAGAGCGAAAGCAGATACACCTGTTGTATGGCAAAATAAAAAGAGAGAGAAACTTACGGAGGGCTCTTGCTGAGATCGGTCTTGAGAATGATCGGGACCCGAGTCATCTCCTTGATATCCTGGATGTATTCGCCATCCTCCTCGCGCAGAGTAAACATTTTCATGAACTTCTCCTTGTTGGAGAGGCGCGACTCCGGAGCATCGGCAACGTTGACCTTGGAGTCTGACTGGGCCCGGTGGAGCTCGGCCGCCGAAGACTCGGGAGTGTGAGCCGGAGATCCCGGAACGCTCTGGGTGGGGCGCTCCGACAGGGAAACTCCTGACATGGGCTCCATGAGGTCAGACGCCGCATCATCCTCGTCATCAAACAGAGCATCAAGAGCATCAGTCGAGATGGTTCCAGTCTCCGTCTGCTTGCGGGCAGCCTCCTCCCGCTCCTTCTTGGCCTGGGCCGCCTCCTCGGCCTGCTTGGCCGCGGCCATGGCGTGCGACACACGCACCGAGGCCACCGCCTTGGGCCGCTCATCCTCGGGCACATACGCGGAGCTGGGCACGCCCTTCTCCCAGTACAGCTCCAGCACGCGCTTCTCCTTGCGGAACTCGGCCTTCTTCAGCGGCAGCTGGTCGCAGTGCACGCGCTTCTCAAAGCCCCACGAGGGAATCAGCACATCAAAGGCGGACTCGTACACGCACACGACAATGCCCTCGGCAATCATGTCACCCGTAGTCGCCAGACGCTTCTTATCCATCTCACGGCACGACTCGATGTGAATGCTCTGCTCCTGGGCGTTCTGTGCAGATTCCTTCTTCGTGTTGCAGGCCTCAACAGTCTTCACCAGGCTATCAATATCCTCGGTGTACTCGGCAGCACCGTCAGAAAGGATCGCAGCAAGCTGGCGGTGAACCGCGATATCGGCGTAGCGGCGGGTGGGGCAAGTGAAATGCGTGTACAGAGGTAGGTTCAGGCCATAGTGAGGCCACAGCTGCTTCGGGGTGCGGCCGGCAATGTAGTACTTGGCACGCAGCATCGACTTGGAGAGCAGGGTCTCCAGACCCTTGCGGAGGTCGCTGTCAGCCACCTTGAACAAGCTGTACTGCAGAGTGCCACTGCTGGTGGTGTCGAGTTCGTAGTCGACAGCTCCCATGCGTTCCGCAATCGTCTGCAGGCGGCGGTTGTTGGGGGCGGAGTGGCGGCGCAGAAGAGCCTTCTCCGGAAGAGCCTCCACAAGTCTCTGGGCGACGTACGCATTGGTCTTGTGCATGAGCTCCTCCCAAAGCTCGGTAGCCAGCGACGAGTCGAAGATGTTGTGCTTGACGGGGATGTTCTCGTCATCGAGTTGCTGGAATAGGCGGAGGGGAGCCACGGGGTAAGCTCCACCACCAAGGCGGTTCTCGCGGAATTTCACAGTGACAAGCTAAAGAACAACAAGTGCGAGTTAGTAAGTATGTGGTCAAGAATAGAACGACATCTTCAAGAAGAAAAAAAAGAGATCAGACTCACGTTGAGAATCTGTATGTCCTTGCGGTTGACGGAAGCATGCTTGAACTCAGCAGATTCATCCAGAGCGGCATCAATCTCCTGCAGGGTAATCTTGCCGGCACTCTTGATAATACTCTTACCAACCCACGAGCCACCCTCAGCGACGGCTCCGGTCATTGGGTTAACGCGGAAGACAACACTGACAGTGAGGCGTTCCTCGTTAGGGGTAAGAGCGCAAATCTCGGACGACAGCTTAGGGGGAAGCAGGGCACAGAAGCGGTTAAGAAGGTGGACAGCAGTTCCGCGCTTCTTCGCCTCGCGGTCCACGAGCGAGCTGGGCTTGACGAAGTGGGCAACGTCAGGGACGTGGACACCAATCTCAATTAGGCCGTCAGGGAGAGACTTGACGTGAATAGCGTTACCAAGCTCAACCGTGCCGTCAATATCGAGAGTGAAGGTTGGCTCCTCGCGGAAATCGCGGCGGGACGTGATGTTAGCCTCATCCTCGGTCTCAACCGACCAGTCTTGGAAGCCAACGCTGCGAAGGACAGCATCGGAGAACTCGTCCGATGAGAAGTTGTTGTCGCGGAGGAGGGCATCGGTCTCAACCTTGAGATCGCCCATCTTTCCAAGGTTCTCAACCAGGGTTCCAAAGGGGTGGAGAGAAGTGATGGGCCAGCGCTTGATGCACGCAACAAAGATGCGGTCGGCGTAGTCCATATGCTTCTCGACAAAGTCGCGCGGCGCCTGTTCGGTCGGGATGGCAATGAGGGGGACGCGCTTGTCGGTAGGCTTGAACCAAACGATCTTCGGCTTGTCGTTTCCACGAGAGTCTCCGTGACGGCCACCATCGCGAGGGCCGCGCTCGGCGTCCTGCTTGTCCTTGGTGGCCTGGCTGCTGGGTCGCAGAAGTCCCAGAGTTCCCGAGAACATCTGGCCAGGAACACGCTCAATGACGGCGACAATATGGCCAGCATAGAGGGGCTTCTGCTCATCGTTGATTTCTTCCTCTTCAACCAGGAGCAGGCTCTGGCCTTCGACCTCAACATCGTCGTTCTTCTTCTGGATCGGGCGCTGGCGCAGACTACCACGGCGGCGAATGCTGCCGTCGCCACCGGTCGACTCCTCACCGTTGGCAGAGGCCTGGGAGTTGCCGTTGGTGGGACCGGAGCGAGAATCGGTGATATCCTTGCGCTTCTTCTTCTCCTCCTTCTCGCGCTTCTGAGACCAAACCTCGTCAACGTCCAAAAGCTCAACAGCGACCAGATCGCCCTCGAGGGCACGGTTGCGGTCCTTGCTACCGCAGATGAAGATGTCCGCATCCAGGAGGCTATCCTGAGTGGAAACATAAGCATCGCTACGGTTCTTCTTGTTCACACGGAGGATACCCGACACAAGCTGACCATTACCGAGAAGGGCGGGCAGCGTAGCCTGGGGGAGGTAGGGGGTGAAGAGGGTCTTCCGCTGCTGCTGCTGCTGCTGCTGCTGCTGTTGTTGGGCGGCAGTCAACTGAGCATTAGCTTGGTTACCCTGCATGTTGACCAGCTGGGGGTTGCCAAGCTGAGCGGCCTGGAGAGCTTGGAGCTGTCCAAGTTGCATAGCGTTAAGCTGCTGGCCGGCAAACATTTGCGGGAGGACCATCTGGCTGGGGATTTGGACAAGCTGAGGCTGTCCGGGGTACTGGAAGGAACCAATAGAGGAGATCGACTGGTTCATAGACTGGCGGGTGCGATGGCCGGGCTGGAAGCCACCGGGAAGCGCATTGACCTGGTCCTGGCCAGCATTGTTCGAATGAGCGTTATTGTTGTTGTTGGTAGCGTTCGCAGTGTTGTTCTGAGTGCGCCAGTTGCCATCAAAGTTACGAGAGCTGTTGCGCGTGTGGCTGCCACGACGCGAAAAGTCGTTACCCTGAGCGGCTTCGGGGTTCAGGTTGGATTGGCTACCGCGGTTGGACAGGCCACCACGCGAGTTGGCACCAACAGCCATGCTCTGGCTGCGGCCATGGCCTCCACGGCCACGGAACGAAGACGAGGTGGCAGCAGGCTTGTCTGCGGGGAGGGGGGGAGAGTCCTCGTCGGCGGTCTTCTCTCCACCAGGCCCGGGGGCGGGGAACTGGAAGCCGGACGTGGTTCTCTTCTGCTGGGCAAGTTCGGCGGCCTTCTTAGCATCGGCAAGGGCAAGGGAGTGACGACGTTGATGACCTGAAGCGGCACTGCTAGGACCGCCGCCCCGACCGCCACGGCCACTGGAGTTCTCCCGGCCATGGCCAGCGGGCATCTCAAAGTTTCCAAATGCAGAACCAGCTGCTCCGGAGGACGGTGCGGGCGGCGGGCCCATGCCAACGTTGGGGACTGCCGATTGATTACGGCGATGTGACAGCGGCTGCTGTTGTTGCTGCTGCTGGGCGGGAGCAGACATCTGGACAGGCTGTTGCATCTGGCCGGGAAATTGGAAACCACCCGGACCAATAGCAATTCCACCTTGTAAATGGTTGAACGGGCCATTGGGGAGCTGCTGGCCAGGAGCAAGTATGCCAAGCTGGACATATTGTTGCTGTGTAGCTTGTAGTTGTTGCTGCTGCTGTTGCAGGAGCTCGATCTGCTGTTGGATAGCGAGTTGGTCCACTGCAGATGACAGAAAATTACAGAACCGTTAATCCCAGATACACAAGATTGAATTTTCATGTAACCATGTCACTAATTTCTGAAGCCGTGATAGGCTGATGTTGAAGATGGATGAAGTAGGGAAGGGGAAGGCACATGTCGTTGGCTGGCCAAGCTCTAGTGGGGCTGATATATGCAAACAGTAAGGTGCACAAAAAAGAGAAAAAGGGGGTAGGAAAAAGACCAATCGCACAAACGCAGCGTGTGACACCGAAAATCATGATGATTTTGGTTACCAGATGAATGGTAAGGCTCGAAATGCGTCCCTACATACGGAACACTCCAAACTTGAAGCTGCATGATGGAAATATGCGAGGGAAAAAAAGAAACGGTGGCCATAATGCACACTAAATGGAGAACGCCACCGCCTCTGCGCTGACACAAGCCAAAATTTTGCAAGTGATTTGGGGTTGGAGAAGAGGAGCTTTCCCTTGAGCTCAGGCTTTGAGTAACAGGTAACAGGAGGCCAATTAACCCGAGGGAGCAGCTACAGTGACAGTGGCAGAACAGGGTTAAGTGCGTGAGTGCATGCATATGCATGCAGCAAGACGAGAGAGGGGTAGGGTGAAGAAGCTGGATTTGCCGCGCACAACAGGCACAAATCAGGAGAATGCAGCAAAAAAAAAACCCCCCCTAAGGCATGGAATGAAGGAGGAAGAATAGACAGAGACATGGAATTGGAGATCATACAAGGCAGGCAGATTAAGATGAATCAAAATGAATGTGGACATAACCAAAAAAAAAAATAAGAATCAAACTTACTTCCTGGGTTGCTGAACACGCTCACCAACGGCGTAAGTTCGGATGGACTCCGACGATGAGCAATATGCAGGCGGCGGCCAGCAGGGCCAGGAACACCAGTAGCCATTTGGCGAGGCTGATGGCCCTGCTGCTGATGCTGCTGCTGATCCATCGTGAAGATGTGGTATCAAAGATCGAAACGAGTCGAAGGTTCAGAGCACGTCGGGTGCAGTAGAATGAAAAGGGGTGAGTGGGAATGGTTTGTTGAGGATAATGTCAATTGTTGGTAACTGGATGACTGAGTGTTGAAAGTAACTTGCAGCTCGGCACCGACCTCAAGGTGGGGAAGAGAGCAAAGTTAAGAATAGTGACAACTAGACAACGACCAGAGAGGAAGAGGTCGAAAGGAGGCGTAGGCGAAAGCACGCGTAACGCGGAACCGGGGGCGGCTTTCGAGGAGCTTTGTCGGGATATTTTTCAATAGGGCAAAGGTCTGCAGAAGCTGGTGATGGTGGCTAATGGGATAAGCCAAAGCAAAGAAGAAAAAACCCAACACACAATACGCAAAAAACGATATGAAGGCAACACAATTGCGGGAAGAGAGACGATTGAAATAGCTTAGATTGTTTCCGTCTCTTTGTCTTGCAATCCTCGTTGGCCTCGAAATGGCTGAAGGAAGGAATGCTTGATGTTTGGGAGCTGAGACCAGCACGGGGACTTGGAAAGTTGAAGTGGACAACACACTGCAAAAGAGCAGGATGATGGAACAACTTCTTGATCTTGAGGATAGTAAATGAGAGAGAGGTGGTAGAAAGCAAAAGAGAGAGAGAGATACAGAGAAACGTAAGAGAGAGAGGGAGAGAGAGGGAGATTAGCTGAGAGAGCTAAGAGAGACGGTTTGGTTTCGTTGGAGCAGAAAAACAGCAAAAGCAAGAAAAGCAGAAATGAAGTATGGAGAAAGGAAAGAAAGAAAAGGAAGAGGAAAAAGCAGGGGATCGGAAGAAAAAGAGATGAATAAAAATAAGGAGGGTCCAAAATAAAAAACGAGATGAGAGAGCGAGAGAGAGAGAGAATGTGAAGGGAAAGTTTGTGTGTGTGTGAATAATTGAGGAAGGAGACGGAGACAGAGAAAGAGAGAAGGAGTGGGAAGGAACGGACAGCAGAAAAAGTGAGCGAGGGTCTGTCGTAGGCACGAGAAAGCTTGGAAGGAGGGCACAACAAGTGCATAGATAGTTTTGGGGGGTGGAAGTGCACCGAAATCGTTTTTGGCACCAGCTACCAGGTGCTAACTTTGTGGCAGTGGGCGGCGACTACTAAAATACCAGGCGGCCCCTAACGAGGAAGACTACATTACATGCACCGCCGAAGTACAGTATATGCTCATTCTCGTAGGATAAGGTCCGGCTACGCAAACAAAATACGTAGGGCCACGTATATCTGGCTGTTCCCCGTCGTCGCTGTCGATTGAAGCCGGACGGACCCAGGCCAAGCTCTTCGACTGCCGCCGGTGGCCACCTAAGTCGTTTGGGCCGGTCCGGAGCCGTTCGACGGCTCAACTGCATCCACGCAGTCGAACCACCAGGATTCCAGTGTTGATGTGCCTAGGTGGAATATGTACGATAGCGACAAGCTGTGCGAGACTGTGGCTTTCAGGGGCCCGTTGTTGATTATCCAGGGAACGGAGCCGAAGCAACGAGGTCAGGCTGTGGCCATAAGTGTCGATACGGCACGGCCATTGGCGATGTCGACGCAGGAAAAGCAGGTGATGATGATGGATAGGAGCCAAATTCTGGCCAACCAAACGGGCCATTATCAAATCCACTATGAGGTCAAGCTCTATTTTTTATGAGAGCAGCTACCGAAGTATATATGCCATGCAGCTTCGCTATATGAAGTACCTGACTCTTCCAAGTGGCAGGTTCTGGCCCACGGTCTGAGTCTAAGACTTGACAGCGACAGAAACCGGCACAAAAGACGGTCCGTCACGCCAGGCTTTTCCTTCCCTAATATGCGAAGGATGTCAGCAGCGTGGACACCGGAACCAGACGGTGGGAAGGAGACCATCCAAACCAGTGGTTTAGTCGGCTTAGCAACGGAGAGAGCTCCATCAACCAAGCTATACATGTCAACTGTGCCGGTCTAGTTAGTGGTGGTAGCAGGTTGGCTATCGGGGTCTGTTGCCCCTGCAGCTTGCACTCACGGTTATGGGTTTGCAGCTTCCATTTCTCAAGGACTGCATATCTTTGGTGGGGGCTATATTGCAGGTGCAGCTTTGTGCGCGTGTGTGTGGGCAACAGAGACTCAAGCCCTCCTTCGCCGTTCGCTGGAGGATGCAGCCCTCCACAGCACGGCCGACCTGTAACTTCCAGATCTTCCGAACACAGCTAAAGGCGTGTGCATTTCTCTCGCTCTTGTTGTTGTTGTTGTGTTGTGCAAGGCCGGGGTGTGCGTGTGTTCGGACCCCATAGCCTGGGATCTTTTTCATACCACAGATCCTCGCCTTGGGAAATACTGGTCACAAAATGGACTGTGGGAGAGAGAACAGAGACTGGACAGTGGATTCCGAAAGCACTGACACACCCGACACGAGCCACCGCCGAAATACACCCAGAATAGTGACCCTCCCATGCTACCATGTCTGGGGGGCGGTGGATGTAATGCCGATGTGACAATAGCAGCGTATCGGTACTTGCAGCTGCTTGCCAAGATGTTAGCTGTGGAGCGTTGTCTTTCACTTCTCTTGGTGGGGGGGGGGGTTGTGTATCAGAGGCGAAAAGGAGGTTAAGGAGAGTTAAGAAGCGGCCAGTGGGTTTCTCCGGGAAGCCTAGGCCTTAGGGAATCTACTGGGCTTTTGTTTCGGCCATCACACAAACTGCGACTTTGGGACAGCGCCACAGTCCTTTTGCCGCTCTATCATTTGGCGGCGGCCGGGGGCGCTTGGTGTACTGACGGCCATTGAGAAGCCTTCGAAACGGCTCCTCCGTGCGACATTACAGGATTGAAGTCAGGGTTTCCTACGCCGGTCATGTGTTACCATCGACACAGGAAGCAAGTCTCGATGGCCTCCTTCTCTGAGTCTTAGGTGATCCTGTTCCCTGTCCCTGAAGAAAAACGGGAAAACGAAGAAAGAGAAGAGGGGCCTGCCTGCCTCCCTGGACACAAAAGCTTCGGCTGCTAGAACGGAACCAGAGTTCCTGTATCGCATCTCGCAGATCTTTTCACGTCCAGTTCCGAGTTCCTGTCTTCTCATCAGTGTTCGACTCTCTGTCGATCCCGTACACATCACCTACCCACAGGTGTTTTGAGTGTGGTCAGGTTCCGGGGAGATGGATGTTCATGAATCCAGGCCAGGCTTCTTCATACACATGGAAGCCTTTTGTGCTATGTACTGTACAGCACTGTACTGTACAGTCCAGTTCAGGAGTGGGGGGGATAGGATAGGGAAGGTAAAAGCCTACGGCAGGAGGAGGACACCAAACGAGGATGCTTCACACGAAGGCACTGACCAGAAAAAGCAAAAGCCACATGTTTTCCCCAGGTTGCGGGAAACAACGCACAAATCTGGCACATTGCCCGCTGCATGCTGATTGCTGGGCTCGTTGTTTCCTTGAATGGTCCGAGATCTCTAACCGAAATTGATCTGGTCGAGCTGGCTGGTTGTTCGTCCAGGGTTCAGGTTTGGTCCGGCTTGGGTGCCGTGGCCAAACTCCCTTTTCGTATTCCCTAGTTAACGAGACAGGCTGCTCGGCCCCCTACAAACAGAATATCAGCAAACGAGGGACCCCACCACGCACGCTGACTGCCTGCCTCGCCTCGTCCCCTTCTCGCCAGCTGCCATCGTGGTCAACCTGCCCGAGACACCGATGATAGGTACTCGAGGCTGTATGTTCTGTGCTGGCTTCGAAGTACCTGCAGTCAGTCTGTGATCTGGGAGAACACAAGACTTGGGTACTCACTCATGGGGTACTTGGAACTTGGGATTTGAGAATATCTCCAGTTTTCATACCCTTGTTTCGGAAATCATTAGCTGTTTGTGCACGAACACTCTCTCTCTCTCCAACTCTCAAGTGGATTGTCCAGTTTTCTGCCATGACTGAGCACCCAGAAATCACCAAATCCCACACCGCCTTTTACGGGCTGGCACCTTTTCTTGCTACAGGGCAAGATTGACTCTGATTGGGCCAATGGCACTTCATCAAGACCTGCTCTTTACGTTCCTTCCTTCTAAGGGAAAAAAGTTAATGGAAGGAGAACTGAGCCAATATCAAGTAATCAAACAAAAGCATCAAAGTCAACAAATCTTGTTAGCAAGTGCACAATAATAGAACTTCTCACCAAGACGTGTTGTTATTGTGATTCTTTATTTTTAATTCTTTGATTTCCCCGCCACGACCAAACTTCCTCCTTTCAACCTCTCTCAATCCTCACGCACGTTCTCGACTTTTTCCTACGCCTGGCCAGTTTCTCCCGCCACTGCGTATCACCCCCCAGCTATCAGCGTATAGTTGGGCGGACTTAATCACGGGCTCGGTACTTGTATGGTTCGGTAACGGGCTCTTGGTTATCGGATTTCACCGCTCAAGGACGGAACCCGGGGTTCTCACGAGCTCGGTGTTTGGTGTCTCTGGCCGGAAGCTTCAGCAGGACTATGGTGGACGACTCCAGGTCGTGCATCCCTTGCTAAGCCTATCTAGATACACCCAAGCGCCGAGGTGTGCCAGTGCGTCTGTCTCGAGTTCATACTCGTCCAACACCCATCGTGCTTGTCTCGACCTCACATTCACTCCTCGTCCTCCTTCTGCTTCTCCTCTCCCACCTCTTTCGCCCCCTTCTTCGGCTTCTCTCGCGAATGTCCTCGACATCTTAGCAACTATGGCCCACTTCAAGTCATCTCCACTGCGGTCGTCGGCCACGGGTGCCGGTGCGATGTCGCCCTCGACTCCCGAGCGCAGCAGCCTGCTCGACGAGCTCCTTTCCCCGTCTCAAACCACTGTTCTCGACCACCGCGACGCGCTCGATCGCGCGAAGCAGGAGCACGACCAGGTCCGCAACCGCGCCATCCGCGTGTTCGAAATGCACAAGCTCGCCGTTGAGCACCAAAGTATCATGCAAGAGCAGGAGGCCGAGCGGGAGCGCCTGCGCAGAGAGGAAGCTGTGCTTGCTGAACAGCAGCGACTGGCTGTGTTACGGGCTCAGGAAGCACAGAAGCCGCCGCCCCCTCCCGTTCTGGCCCCACCTGCCCAATCGGCCGTTCCTCCTCCTGCCGGCGCCCTGAACAAGCCCTCGGCTGGCGCATCTGCTTCAACCTCCCCTGCCACACCCACTTCTGCTTCGTCGGCCACGCCTGCCCCCACTGCCGCGACCACCACACCTGCCAGCGCCGTGCCCACCACGGCCGGCCCTTCAGTCTTCTCCCAGCCCTCCACTTCGTCGACCCAAACTCCCACCGCAAACCCGTTCGCTTCTCAGCAGGCGAAGGTGGCATCTGCCCAGGTCGCACTGCAGCCGCAGCCCCATAAGCCCACCAACGGCGCAGCCACGACCACCGTGACGCCGTTGGCGCCTCCCAAGCCCGCGCAAGCAGCTGTATCCGAGGGATCGAAATCGCAGTCGGCGTCTGCGCCTGCTAAGAATGGCGTGTTCCCGCCGTCGAAGTACTTCGATCAGGCCGATCGGTATCACGACATTCACCAGAATCTGAAGAAGATCCGCAAGGCTATTGATGCCGCGTCGCGTGCGCCGGGATCTCCTCTCAAGGGAAAGGTCGGTGACATGCGCCGCGAAATCCGCAAGTCTGTTGGCCAATTGACCGAGGGAAAGGGCGCGAACACCCAGCAGGTATGTATTTGCTTCCGGTGCAATCTTTGTGCATTGCCCCGCGGTGTTCTGAATCGCTTCTAACAACGCTGTGTTCCCCAATTTCAGCTGGCCCGTATCCGCGACTCCCTCAACATCGCCCTGAGCAAACTCCCGAGCCCGATGGTCGATGCCTCTCAATTTGTTGCGAACCCCCGCGAGCCGGTCGAGGGAGCGGCACACAACGAAGCGGAGCTCCCGTCTCTCTTCATTTACCTCCTGAACATTTTCAGCAAGGCGGTGATTGCGCAGTTCATCAACGAGTGCGGAGCCAACCCGAAGGCGGCCGACCCGATCGGAGTCGTGACGGCGCAGATTTTCTCGACGGTAGACTTCCACTGGCGTGGCGAGGCGATGATCGATATCATGATTGCCAAGCTGCGTGTCGTGTGCCCGGTGCTGTTTGGCGTGCGCGCAACCGACAAGACCGAGGCGGGCCGGGTGGCCGTGGGCTGGAAGCGGCTTGGCGGCGGCTGGACCCCGGAGCAGGCGCACTGGGAGCGCATGGCCGGTCTGGGTGCTGGGTTTGCGGCGGTGTCCCTGCGAGACTTTAGCCGGGTCAAGATGAACACGCCGTTTGCGCCGACCCACTACTGGAAGGCGCTCGCCTCCATTGTCAACACGCCTCCCAACCAGGTCTCCGAGACGCAGCTGGTGGTGCTGAAGGCGATGATTGACGGTCACGAGCGCCGCTTCATGACCATGTATGGGTCTGCGGCGCGCAGCGCCTTGCGGCTCGCTCTGGTCACCATGCCGGCCTCGCTCCCGAAGAGTCCCGGCCAGGCGGCGCTCCTGATTCTGGGAGACACGCTGCGTAAGGAGCAGGGGATCGAGCTGTAACCGGTCGGTTAAGTTTTTTTTTTCTCCCACGGCTTCTTTTGCGCTTTTTAGCAGGACTTTTGATCTTGCTTAGGACTCTAACGGTGCTCCTTTTCACGGTTTATCTGGGGGGTTCTGTGCTTTTATAGCTGGAATATTTTTTTTACCCCCTCTATTTTCGGGTTTTCAGGTAGCGAGTTTCAGGAATCGTCTTCTAGATAGTTTTCAATCGGAACGGGGTTTTCTTTTTAAGGACACAAACTTGTCTTTGGCTTATTGGGGTTGCTATCCTGGAGACATGATATCCGGATGGATTTTTTTGTTTGGTGGAATCTTGTACTACTATATCCTGGGTACTTGTGCTTATAATGAATCAACTACTGGTCTATGAAGAAGGGAGGGTGTCTTGAACCGAAATAGTGGCATGCAATACGTGGCCACGAAGAAGGAGGCATATATAAGATGTTGAGAAATATGGACTCAGAACTAGAGGTGCCACCACAAGGGCAGTCAAGTGTGATAATAACATAAGAGATAGCAGATATACCAAAGGAAAGCAATTAAAGGACGCTTCAAGAATCACATACGCCAGGAAACTCCAACCATGAAACCCAAGCTCAACCCAGCCAACACACTCAAGGCAAAAACAGATTTGGTGTACAACAGCTCAAACAAAAAACAGCCCCCCCCCCGTCTCTACAGGATCAGCAGCAGCACCAGCAGAAGAATCAGCACGATAACCAGAACAGCAATGCAGCAGTCGCTCAGCCGGTCCTCGTTGCGGCGCATGACCTGCTGCATCTTCCGCATCCCGTTCTGCAGACGATCGCCAACACGGTCGGCGACGGTATCAACGACCTCGAGCATCTCGCGCTGCTCCTCGAGCTCGCGGCCCATGTCGTCGGCCTGGCGCCGCAGCACGCCGACGGTCTGGAACACGCCGTCGAGCTGGTGGTCCTGCTCACGCATGACCTGCTGCTGGTGCTGGGTCTCGAACTCGCCGTACATGTCGGTGGCCGCGTCGGCCTCGTCGTCCAGCGCGAACTGCGCGGGGTCGGGCAGGTCGGACGAGCCGGTCGTGGCGCGCAGCCCCGTGCGCATCGACACCGTCTCCGCCTCGGTGTCCTGCACGAAGCGCCGGCGGCGCACGACCTCGGCGCCCGACAGGCCGAACTGCGCCGGGTCGGACTCGACGGCTGCCACCGCATCCGACAGGTCGGCCAGGTCCTCGGAGAGCGAGGCGAGCGCGCCCTCGACGTCGGTCCGCGCCGAGGCAAGTTCGGGCGAGTCGGATTTCGTGGTGAGCGAGCGGATGCGGGTGAAGGAGGTGAAGAGTTGGCGGGCGGCTGTGAGCTGGGCGAGGACATCCCTGTGGAGGTGGTGAAACAGGGAGGGTTAGTTAGGGTGAGAGCTGAGAAAAGCCTGGGGAGGCCGGTCAAAAGGGGAGAAGAAGAAGAAGAAGAAGAAGAGAGAGAGACAGGGCGAGAAACGTACTGCTGCACGGTGAGGAACGGGTCCTCCTGGCTGGGCGAAGTCATCGTGGCGGCGGTGCGACGCGGAGGTCAACGGGGATTCATGGGCCGGAGAAGCAGGCGGAGGGAGCTGTCGGCATGGTCTATCGGCGAAAAGGACGGGAGCACCAGTTTGATATGTACACAGCTGGGAGAGTGTCGTGGTAATGTTCAGCGGATCGTAAAGGCTGGTGGGAAGATGGAAATCGTGACGGTCTTATACAAACGGGATGCATGACGTTGCCCCGGATTCAGAAGCTTCAGACCAGCTCTCACCAAAAGCCGGCAGGGTCGGTTAAACTTCGTACGGGTACAGTGTGGGGTGCGAGGCGACACTGTTGAAGACTGTGCTTCTGGTTGAAGATTTTTGTGCAGGCTTTTTTGGCGATGCATTTCAGCACGACACAGCTGTTTTGGTTCTCTATGGAACGGCACGACTCAAAGAGCATCTAGGAAGCAGTTCGGATCCGGGATTTGGTGCTCTTCGGTTGCCTCTGAACTCACTTTACGTGAGTCACAGGAAACAGTCTCAGCCAGGATCGATGTGTGCTAACCCTTAACCCTAAGCACATCATCACCCCGCCAAAGATCGCGGCTTCATCCTCCCCCCACCACATGCAAGTCAACTTGACAAGCCCAGTTCTACAGCAGGACGCAGCAGGTTGAAAAATGGCGCCCCGGACACCTCTCCCTTACCCAGCGGGCGAGTTCGCGTCGGCGGACGACTACGTGACACAGCTCCTGGACTTCGTGACGACCACCGACATCTTCCAGATGCTGTGCGGCGGCGTGCACATTCTCGATTTCTTCACAAACGACCCGGGGCTGTTCCAGACCGTGCTGCCGGACGAATGGCAGCCGTTCCTGCTACAATGTGAGACGATGGAGTTTCTGGACCTGCTGATGCGGGACGACCTGGACGCCGTGGCACGCATTGCGCCTGGCGAGGCGTCGAAGTACGGCGCCGAGCCGCCGCCGCCGGGCCTGGTGCACTATATCCGCCAGATCCGCCGGTTCTCGCTAGACCGGCACTTCACCCGGCGCTCAGACAAACCGGCCGACCTGCCGCGCCACGTGGCAGTCGGTATGAAGCGCAAGAAGATTCACGAGGTGGCGTTGTTTGCGGAGTACGTCGACGGGCTGGTGCGCGAGATCAATGGCGAGGAGGCGCGGAGCGCGAACGCCACGGCGACTACGCGGGGGGGATGTGCTACGCGGGCCGATGCCCCGATTACCCACCTGATCGACTTTGGCAGCGGCCAGAACTACCTGGGCCGCACGCTGGCTAGCGCGCCGTACGGCCGCAACATTGTGGCGGTGGAGGGCCGCGAGGTCAACATCACGGGGGCGAAGAACCTGGACATGCTGTCCGGGGTGACGAAGAAGCCGGCCATCATGCGGAACAAGAAGCTGTACCAGCACATCGTCGACAGCCAGACGCCCGAGGACGAGCTGGACGTCAAGGCCAAGCGGCGGCTGGCGAAGAACAGGCCGTTGCCGGTCGACGAGGCGGCGGATCTGCGGCCGTTGCGCGATATCGTGGCCGATGTGGCGTTCACGCAGACCGAGGGCCAGGGGTCGATCCGCTACGTCGAGGGCCGGCTGGAGAGCGGCGACCTGACGGAGATCATTGCCAAGCTGCACGACATGGGCATTGCGGGTGGCCCGGAGGCAGCAGTGGCCAAGACAGTCCCAGAATCTCCTCCAGAGGCACATCCGCACAGTCTGACCGCCGAAGCCGCCGCAGCCGGGCCCGAAGCACGGCTGATGGCAGTCTCAATCCACTCGTGCGGCAACCTCTCGCACTTCGGCATCCGCTCGCTGGTGCTCAACCCGGCGATGCGGGCGGTGGCGATCGTGGGGTGCTGCTACAACCTGCTGACGGAGCGGCTGGGCCCGCCGACGTACAAGTTCACGTACCTGCGGCCGAGCCTGCAGGCGGTCAACGGGCGGGTGGTGCGCGAGTCGGCCAAGTTCGACGCCGAGGGCTTCCCGATGAGCGCGCGGCTGGCGGCGCACGGCGGCGACGGCGTGCGCTTCAACATCACGGCGCGCATGATGGCGTGCCAGGCGCCGCACAACTGGACCGAGGCCGAGAGCGAGCAGTTCTTCAAGCGGCACTTTTTCCGCGCCGTGCTGCAGAAGATCTTCCTGGACTACGGCGTCGTGCACACCGTGCGGCACCGCGAGAACGTGGCCGCGCCGGCGGCAGACGACAGCGCGCCACCGCCACCAGCAGCCGCAGCAGCAGCCGCCGACAGCCCGTTCGACCTGAGCACGAACCCGGTGATCATCGGCTCGCTGCGCAAGGCGTGCTACGCGTCGCTCGAGACGTACGTGCGCGGCGCCATCACCAAGCTGACGACGAACACCGAGTACGGGCAGTACGCGGAGGTGGTGCGGGCGCGGCTGGGGGCGATCGGCGACGCCGACATTGCGGCGTATGCGCGGCGGTTCGGCCCGCGGCTGCGCGAGCTGGCGGCCGTGTGGAGCCTGATTGCCTTCAGCGCCGGCGTGGTCGAGAGCGTGATTGTGGCGGATCGGTGGTTGTTCTTGCGCGAGCACGCCGACGTCACGGCTGCGTGGGTGGAGACGGTGTTTGAGTATGGGCTGAGTCCGCGGAATCTGGTGGTGGTTGGGATCAAGGGCTAGGCGGACGTGGTATCGCTGGAGTGTCCGGAGCTCGTGGCTTCACAATTTGGCGTCTCTAGGCAGACGGCAGCGGAAGTCTGGTCGGCGCCAGGTGTTCAGGCTGCCAGACACGTTGCATGTACACAGCTATTCTCTTCCCAGCGGCGGCGTTCTGGCCTTGAGGATGATCACCCATAGAAATGACAGGTCCTTCTTTTGGGGGGTCTTTCTTTTCAGGCATGATGCAATCTTCATGATCCCCGCTCCGGAATCACTAGCAGATACACTGCCCGCCTGCCTGCCTATTCACCATCAACTTTCCCTGACACTCACATCCGTTCTTGATCAGCGATTGCTAAACCTCCGCGCGTGGGATGCAAAATATGACGAGTTGACTTTTTTCTCGCTGGCTTTCAGTCCTGGTGTGCTCGGACCTCCTTCGGCTTCCCCACACTGGAGAAAGTGCGTGTTCGCGCGTTTGCATGCATGTATAAATTTTATGCAGTGAGACACGGCGGGTTGGACCTTGATGTTGGCGGTTTTGTGCATGGGGTTTCCGGGCATTCAATCAGGCACGCAATATCTAGGCTGCTATAGCTCAATCTACACGTACTTGGTTGGCAGCCGGCACTCTTTGAGCTGATGTATCCTTCTTGCTTCATGATGATCGAGCCTGTAGCAAGACGATATGTATACTCTCTCTCTCTGCTCGTTCTTGTATAAGATACTGTTCTTCCGTTCATCCTTGCACAAAACCGGCTCACAATCCTACGTTACTGCGTTACGAGGAGAGCTCCCAATTGGTTCTCCAGGGGCATCAAGCCTCACCCTCCAACTTATCTGTGCTAACCGCAGAAACACAATGATGCGACTCACACCACACGATCTTCGACCTGGGGTACTCTGGCCAGTGAGGGACCCTGTATATCCAACTCGCAAGGACCAGTGCCATACTCCTGCTGAACATGAAGGACAACACCACAGCTCCTCGCAGCCGCTCTGCCTCCCCCACGCAAAGAAAGCCCTTGCCGAGCGAAACCACCTGCACCCGGCCCAAAGCGGAAACAAGATGTGAAGCCCTCTCACTTTTGCCAATGCTTTTGTTCTCCGTCGAGTTTACGGGGGACGGTGTTTCTCAAGGGGGTGCTTACCCCGAATTGTGCGAAGCGGAGCTGAGATCAGGAGACGGTGCGCGCGCAGAAGATCCAGATGCATCGACGTCCGGCCTGGATGCAAGGCTGGCTCTCTTTACGCAGAGAAAGATGCCTACCGTTGCAATGTTCATGGGACAAGAAGCCAACACAGCTCCTGAGGGGGGCTGAAGGAGCGCTGGATCTCCGTCACATACATGAGTACCAACCCAACCCTAACCCTAACACACCCCGTCCTATCAACACCCGTCTCCGCCCACCACGTATGCACTTGCACTTACTGTACGCCTGCGTAGGGTTTCCTGTTTGGTCGTGCAGCAAGCGCAGCTTGGCCGGATGCACAGTATATGCAAGTTGGCCACCATTTCCCCACGTCGACTGCATGTTAAGCCCGCCTCTCTCGCTGCCTCTCTCCGAAGCCGGACTAGATCCCTTCGGTGGAAGGCAACAAGCCACTGATAAGTTCCCAATGGCGTTGTACCGGTAAAGGAGACACGTACAACATATAAGAAACTGCTGCTGCCCGTGGTCTGGGGGATCTGTTCCGTCTGGTTTCTTATCGGGGAGAGAGAGCTGTCGTGTGCTTCTCCTCCTCCTCCTCCTTTTAAAACTTCCCAGTATCCATCTCCAGCTTTCCCACATTCCGAGCCCCCGAACCCCGCGGTTTTACTTCAAATTAACACACAAGAAACCGCGAGAAACCCCCGCGTCCAGTGAGACGACCAGGATCAAGCGACCTCAACTGTGTGTCTTCTCTATCTCCCTTTGCAGCTGTTGCTTCGGCTCCGGCTAATCGCGCGCCACCGGTGGCAGACTTACAGTGTTTTGATAAGGAATACGCACGGCTCCCACGCTGCAAAAGGTTGTGTGTCAGGACCGTGAAGATCTCCGCGCTGCACAGTACACGTCTGTGCGTCTTTTGGGCGTCCCAGCTGTCAGTTTAGTCTCGCTGGTGCTGCGTACTGTATTCTCGGTTGGATGTCTGTTGGAGGGTCTGACTTTCACCCTCTCTTCTTCTCTTTTCTCCCCTCATCTGGTTGTTCTGGCTTGCTGGAGTCGTGATATATATAGGTTCGGCTTCTCGTTTGTCTAGCACTTGGTCTCGGGTGCTTTTACTGATTCCCTCCTCTTTATCTTGCCATTCTCTATCCAACCACGACTGCTTATCTTGCGCTTTCACTGCTCTGTTCCACATCAACCCTAAGACCAACCCTAACCGGGAGGTGTCCCTCCCCCTCACGGCCTTGCCCTCTTCCGGTTGCACGATCCGCCCGCGATCGAGACCATGTCCTCGTCGCTGCCAAACCAACAGTCTCCAAGGAAGCAGCCCGTCAAATCCGCCCTGAAATCCACCGCCAAACTGCCCGTCAAGCCTACCCCGGCCGTGACGACCAGCTCCGACCGCAGCCCGATCCCCGAGATCATCTTCCACAATGCCGTGCCGAAGCGGTCGCCGCCGGGGACGATGCCGCCGCTGAGCCACGGCGCGCAGGTGGCGATTCTGGAGGACGAGTACTCGCTGATCCACATCCCGCGCAACCTGTACACGCAGTTCGTGCTGCCGATGATCCAGCTGCTGGCGCCCGACACCGCGTCGCTGAAGCCGCCGCGCGACGCCGACGACTCCGGCGCCGATGTGCCGCCCAACCGCCGCCACCCGTTCCTCAACGTCACCATCTCGCCCGCCGAGGTGTCGGTCGTGTGTCCGACCACCCAGGCCGACCGCTACTTCCGCCCCATCATCCAGAGCCTGCCGGCTGGCGATGCGGCGCGCATCACCCTCGCGGCGGACACTTACATGGTGCTCTCGGTCAACGGCGTCGGGATCGACGCCACCAGCCGCATTCTGGAGATCACCGCGCCGCTCGCGCTCGCCGCCGTGCCGATTTTCTTCATCACCACGTACTTCTGCGACTTTGTGTTGGTGCCGCTGCGCGAGCGGGACACCATGCACGTGACCCTCCTGGCCGCCGGGTTCGTGCTGGCCGAGGACCGTCGGAGCTACATGCCGAGGCAGTTCTGCCGGTCGACCACTAGTAGCGGGACCGGCACGCCGGGGACCGGGGCTCCCAGCAGCAGCAGCACCAGCAGCAGCAGCAGCAGTAGCACACCCGGTGGCAGCGGCCGACCACGCGAGTTCTCACCCCCGCCGCCGATCCCGCCGTCAGCGGTCCTCGAGGTCGAGCGGCGCGCGTTCGACCTGCTGCACCGCTTCAACGTGCACGCCGACTTCGACCCGGACCTGCTGCTGGTGCAGTGCTGCGGCAGCGGGCGCGTCGACCCGTACGGCGAGGTCGCGGCAGCCGACACGGCCCGCTACCGGCGCCGCGATTTCACCGAGTCGCCGCGCACGTGGGTGGACTTCGCCGACACGCAGCTGCTGGCGTGCATCGTCTCCGCGATCGCCACGGCCCCGCGCTTCCTCAGCCTCACCATGACCGAGGACGACCCGACGTCGTTCCTGATGGACGCGGCGCTGCTGCGCATCTTCACGCACCACGTGCAGGGCGACTTCAAGGCGCCCGTGGTGCCGCTGTTCCTCGACCTGGCTCGCCTGCCGCTGGAGATCACCGGCATCGTGTGCGGCGTCGCCGGCCGCCTGGTCACCGACATCCAGATCCCCGAGTCCGCCGAGCTGACGTACCTGTCGACTGCGCTGTGCGGGATCGTCGTGCTGCCGCACCGCATTGCCGACCAGGCCTACGAGGCGTTCGAGGAGATGGTGCAGCAGGAGCATCCGCCGCCGCCGGTCGTGGAGAAGCGCACGCGGTTTGATATCCATGCTCATGCCCGGCCGTTTCAGGGGAAGGACTTCGTTGCGCCGATCTACCCCCGCCAGTCCCGGCTTCCGGACCGTGGCCGCGCCCGGGAGCGGATGGCTGGCTGAGCGGGGCGCTTTACCAATTTAACGACTCTTGAAAGTCAGGGCGATGCTGGCACGCCCACCGACACATGAAGATCTATGGCCTGCTCATACGGCCATGGAGGTGCGACTCTTCTGATGCCTTCGGCCATTTTGTGGCTCTTTTCCTTTCTCAGTCTCACATGTAGTTCTTTCGGGGTCGGTTCCCCCCTTTATACCCCTATCTTCACGTTTATGGGAGGCATCAGAGTCAGTTTTTCGTCTTCTTTGCGAGCATATCTCGAGGTTGGCTTTGAGTTGTGTGTGTTATACTGGCTTTCATACTGCATACGAGGTCTAGTTTGTATTATTACTGCGTGAAATAACGGGATGGGGGACTGGGGCATTTCAGACATCTTGGTCTTTGGGTCTGGTAGGCAAATTGAATTTAACTGTTTCACATGTTCGAAGGCTGTGCGTTCTGTGTAAGTGTGCAATGGGTATCGTAGCCCGTATATTGTATCCAGGTTGTACTCTGTATGATCTAGGTCGCTATTGTATATGCCCAACTCTCAGGGGCAAGATGCTGTCTGAATGAAATGCTCTTAAATCGATCCAACACAGTCCACCAGAAGTGCCCTCACTTCTTCTTCTTCCCACTGACAGACGGCCCCTCCTCGACAAAGCCGCCCCGGACAAGCGCGTCCCTGGCGACGTTATTGATCAGGGCAAAGCGCCGCGGCCCCAGCTTGATACCGCCGAACCAGCGCGACACGACCACAACGACATCCCACGCGCCGGTCAGCTGCAACAAGTGCAGCAGCCGCGCCCCGGCCGCATCCTCGCCGTCGTCGTCGCAGTCCTGCACGGCCGTCGCCTCGCCGGCGGGACCGCACACGCGCCACGCCGAGATATTGTGCGTGGCCTGCGCGACCCGCCGGTCGGTGGCCACCAGGTGCGCGACGAACGCCGCGGCCTCGGCGGCGCTGGCCACGCGCGCCGCGCGCGCGAGAAACGTCGACCGCTGCTCGGTGACCACCTCGCTCGCCGCCCAGTCCGGGTCGACGGCGAGGTCGGGCTCGCTGGGGTCGGAGTGCGCGGCGGCATCGTCGGCGGCGAGCGTGACGGCATCGAACGCGTCGGGCGTGTCGAGCGCGGCCTCCGCGCCGGCGGCGTCCTGCTGCAGCCGCTGCATCTCCTCGATGGTGTCGAACAGACACACCTCACCCGGGCGGTACACCTCGCCCAGCGCGCGCGTGAACTGCGCGACCAGCCGCGCGCCCGCGCCGGGCTTGGCGGCTGTGCCGGCGCTGTGCACGCCGGCCACCGTCGGCGGGGCGTCCGGGTAAGCGGGGCTGAAGGCTAGCCGCAGCGCCGAGGCGGCTTCGCCGGGCAGCACGAGGATGTAGATGTCGTCCTCAGCGGCTGCCGGCCCGGCAGCAGCATCGGCGCCGGGCCGGGCGGCGGCCGTGAGTGTGCCGTCGCCGTAGATGGAGTTGATGGCCTCGACTTCATCGGCGAGATCGGTCGACATGGCTGTGGTGGCGGGTGCGGGGGGTTTTCATTGGAGAGAGAGGGAGACGGGGGTTGGATGGGGAGAATGATATTTTTGGGGTGTTGATGTTAAGGTGAAGAAACCCTGACTTGTTCATGATTTTCGGGGGAGATTTCGCGGGGAACTAAATGGGCTGTTAGGGTATGGATATAGGGTTGGCGTCAGGGTTGCTCCAGTGTGAAGCTGCTGTTACGATGGCCTTCTTTCGACCACTTGAGTGCTTCTCAGTTAAGAACCTGAATCAATATCACCGACGCCATATTCGGCAGCCCTGTTCAGTGTACTACTCTCTCAAACCAACACAATGCAGGAGGTTCTTTTCAGCTGTTTGTCGTGTGTGTCAGCCAGGGATCGCAATCCTTCGTTCCAGAGTTTTGGTCCAATGGGCGTGGAACATGTGTGGCACTGTTTGTGGAAGTTGTCCGAGTAAGTTTTTTATCCCTCTCTTCTTCTTTTTCTCTCTGGTGGAGTATTGCTGTTCTTCGTCTCTGGTCACTCCAAGTAACTGCTACTGTGTAGTGTAACCTCATCAGTGCGGGAGGAGAGCACCGTCTCCAGGAGCAATCCCGCGGCCCGAGGAATCCTCCCGCGAGGAGGCTGAGCACCAAAAGACCTCCGGGCCCTGATTAATTTGTCCCATGTTGAAGAAAGGCACACGAGTGGTGTGATTTAGCCGAATCTCCTCCTCCTCCTCCCATCCAGTCAATCGGACGGACCAGGGCGGCGCTCGAGACAGCGCTGGTTTCCCTGCCGAAAGCTGCACCTGGCTGGCCCTGGCTGGCAAGTGCCCCAGTCATGCAGCCTCCAGGCGCGTGGTTGGATGTAAAAACGGCATCTGGGCGAGATGGGGGGGGAAAAGTGCAAATGCAAGTCAGCCTGACTGCTGCAGTTCCATACTCAGGCGGGCGTAAGCAGCGGTTGCACGCAGAGCGTGTTTGAGACAGACGAGGAAGAACTCCAGCCACCGCACAAAACACACGCTCTGCGAATTGGACCACACATCGTGAGAAAGCCCAGCTCCCCTGCCCCGGATCCCCGGGACCAGCCGTCGATTCGTTGACACAGCGGGCCACTCACCGACACAACACGGCCACTTTCCCGCGACCAAACCAACAGTGGTATCTTCGCTCATGCGGGTGAGGTATTCTCCCACGCGGAATGGCCAGCGAAGTCGGCCGACCGTGTTCGTTTGTTTGTATTTTTTTTCGATTTTATTTCTCCATTGGGACGCACAGGGAAGGCATGGGCGGCTAGAAAAACGGCTACAAGGGCCCGGACCGGAGCTATTAAGCGGAGGATTTGGTTTTCTTTTTCGCTTCCTGGCGTTGGGGAGGGTTACTACCAGGCCAGCCAGGTTGTGGGGATGGTTGGCTGCAGATTTGGCCGTCAGTGGAAACTCCTCCGGTAAGAAGAAAAAAAGAAGAAGACAAAAAAACCAATTGGAGAGGGTCACGATGCGGGCTCCGCTCCACGATCGTGCAGTGGTGCAAGCGATGTGGCAATCGACGGCTTCAATTGGTGATGCTATAAACAGCGGCCAATTGGCGGCGGTTCCAGTGGGGCAGTTCCCGCTGCTCACACACAGAGCCTGCGTCTAGGGGGTCCAAAGGACTCTCTCACCACAGTACGAACTGCCTGCTGCTTACCAAAGTGGCTGTGTTTGTTGGACTTGGCAGTGTGCTTTCTATGTGCGATGCAAGGACTATGTAGCCCACCGTATCTCGAAGGATTGCGGGCCGCGGACTGAACATAGATTGCAGTGTTACAGTCTTCTGTCCTATGCTCCCTTCCACCCCCGGCACAGGAGTTCACAGCTTACTGTTTCACCCGTGCCTAGCACTAGACTGCAGGATAAGCCTGTGCCGCGGCGGGTGGGACACAGTCTGGGCGGCTCCGCCACATGCGAGCTCTCCATACAGTAAGTTCAATATATTTATTACATATCCAGAAGCCCCCGTGGCTTATGTGCGTCGAAGGAAGGATTCCCTTGTTCTTCCCATCCGTGCCTTTTTCTGTCGTTCACAATAGATTCTCTCTGTGGCTTTCTCTGCTGGGCCGGAGTTCTGTCAAGACACACGCCACTTCTTCCACCGCCTCTTCCTATATCGTGCTTCAGACACCCGCTGGAACCACTCTCCGGCCCGGTGACAGTGTTGATCACCTCGTATATATACCCTAAACCACCCCTCCTCTCGCCACAATGGCCAAATACCACGGCTACTCCATTGCCGAGCCGTTCTCGCCGCCGATGCAGTATGTCTCGCCGATGGACTACGCCCGCCCCAAGACCCAGGACCCGCGGGACCCCAGCCGCCCCGACCCCTCAGACTCCGTGTCCCCGCTCTCGCAGCTCTCCTCACAACCCGGCCAGCAGTTCGACGCCAAGCCGATCCTCCCCTCGCCGCCATCATACACGTCCGGCCACGCCGACGGCCCCTCGCCAGACCGCTTCACCCGCCGCCGCTGGTCGTGGAACTGGTGGCTGCTGGAGATCTCCGCCCTGGTGATCTGCTTTGTGTCGTGGGGCGCGCTGATCGGCATCCTGATGTGGATGGACAATAAGGACCAGCGCGTGTTCTCGTTTGTGGTCTCGCTCAACGCCGTCGCCGCCATCCTCACCGCCATCTGCCGCTCGACCCTGTTGGTCGTCATCTCGTCGAGCATCTCCCAGTCCGTGTGGCAGCACTACCGCAAGACCCCGCGGCCGCTGGTTGACATGGACTTGTTTGATGATGCCGGTCGTGGCTCGGTCGGCGCGTTTGTGTTCCTGATTCGCGTGCGCTGGCAGATGGCCAGTTTGGCCGCGCTGCTTACCATCGTGTCGGTTGGCATCGCTCCGCTGACCCAGCAGGCCATCCTGATCGAGACGATGACTCTGCAGCTTCCAGAAGGCACTGCTATGTTCAAATATGCAACTAATTACTATGGAGGAGGAGAATCTGATGCTTTTCAGGGTCTGCAAGGATTTGCCCACGGTTAGTTCACATCCGAAATTGCTTTTAGATAGCATTCATCCCAACACGATATTAACGGCTGAATGCTCAACGACAACAGAGACCAGCATGGACCTGTCGATGCAGGGAGCAATCGTGAGAGGACTGTTCAATCTCACACTCACTGAGCCGCTGGAGTGTCCTGGAGTTTGCGAGTGGGAGAGCCCCCCGATCTCGCTGGGCTTCACGTCCTCCTGCCAAAACGTCACCAGCGAGACTGTGGCCACACAATCCTGTGTCAAGGCCTACTCCGGGTCGGGAACCAACTGCACATATATCACGCCGTCAGGAACGCACCTGCGCACTCTCCATGTGCAAACGGACCGGACCACTGGAATCATGGTCAACGTCACCATGATGGGGCCGATCATCCCCAACGGGCAGAACCTAAGCCGGCCCGTACCGGCTGCAGATTTCGTGATGATCTCGATGATTAGAACCACAGGAAACCTAAATAGTCGGCTGGTCGAGATTCAAGACGCGGCGGAGTGCACGCTCAGCTTCACGGGCCTCAAGTACGCCAACGTGTTCGTCAATGGCTCGGACTTCCGGCAGGACGTCACCGAGATCCCCATCACCAGCCTTGGCGAGCTCTCGGAGAACAGCAACCAGTACCTGTTTGCCCCGGCGAACGGCCTCCCGTTTTTCAACATCTCCCGCTACGACTGGAGCGCCATCAACCAGTACCTAGGCTCCAACGGCTTCGGCGGCGAGATGGTCGTCGGGCGCACCGACCTAGATGACAGCAAGTCTGGGCTGGCCGTCTCGCCACTGTTCCGAAGCGAGAATGTCACCGCGCTGATGGCCAATGTCGCCAAGAGCATGACCTTTGCGCTTCGCGAAAATCCAAACGACTCTAACACCGTCTTCGGATCCACCGGGAGAGCGTTTGCTTTCGTCCATGTGCGATGGGAGTACCTCGCGTACCCGCTGGGTGTCACCGTCCTGGTTACCGTGTTGCTGGTGACTACGATGTGGTCTAACCGGAGACAGAACGGCCTGCCGCTGTGGAAATCGACGCCGTCGTCCTTGTTATTCCATAACGTGGGCTCCGACGGATCGATTTCCGGCGTATATGCTAATCCGCATGAGCTCGATCGCGAAACTTCGAAGAGACTGTTTTGGTTTAGTTAAGAAGTTCATTGCTACGGGATGGGATGGAGATGACCTGTGGAGGACATTTTACGACTTTATGACTCTGGATTTTCTGGTTTTGTTATTTACAGCATATAATGATGCGTGCCCCTCAAAGAAGAGAGCTAGCGACACGAGACTAACTGTTTGGTTGAAGAGCTGTCTGAGCTATATATATCAACGAATTAGAGCTTTTACACACGCCCCTAAACCTGTAATTTCAGAATCCTGTTGTAATTGTGACTCTCCCAAGAAAAAAGAAAGTGTTTAGAATGTGCATTATCGTGATTGCTGGCGGCTATTCACCTACCTGAATTGGTTCGAGAAACCTGTATTATTGTAGTGTTGATTTCTTTTCCCTTCCTAGCAGTCCCTCGAGGTTTGTTTTAAGTTTTGATGCCCAATGACAGCTAGCAGTTGTGGGGAATATCCGGCCAGCGCCGGCGGCCACCGGACCATGTTGGCTGGCCGGGTGGGGCGGGGCGGCCGCATGAACGGCCGACCCACTTCGGGTGCTGAACCGGATCGCTGGGAAAGCCAACGCAACCATGGCCGCGAAATGGGCTATCAAAATAAACAACGACCGCTCAACAAGTTGTTTCACTGTAAACACTGAAATCAAAGATACCACGGCAGATGCGAGAACTGAACTGAACTCATGAATGGTATTCCAACTGCTAAATGAGAAGGCAGATGCCTAAGAAAATGACTGAATATATATACAAAAATGAAGCGAAGATGAGGTATCACATGCCCGTGATATCCAATGTTATGACCGTTACCCGTCCCCCGACCGTACCCAAAGATGTTTTTCTTTCCTTTTTCACCCACTTAAACTCCTCTCCCAGTATGAGAAGACACATCGCTTAGATGCGCATCTTGGGACCGAGACGGAAAGAGCGCTTGCGGCCCTTGCGGCTGATGGTGAAGGTTTGCGAGACGCCGGGGGAGCAGGAAGTGCCAGCAGCAAGCGACTGGGTCACGGACCAGGTCCCGCTGCCGCAGCGCTGGAAGGTCGAGCCTCCGATGCAGTTCCACGCGCCCTCGTCGGTGCAGACAGTGCCAGCGGCAAAGGCGCTGCTGGTGGAACCCTTGGCCGGCTCGGCAGCCTTGGGAGTCTCGGGAGTGGCAGGAGAGGGAGTAGGGGTAGCAACGGGGGTGGGCACCGGGTCCGGAGTCGGAGCGGCAGCGCTGGGGGAAGAAGTCGAGGACGACGCCGGGAGGGGCGCAAAGACACCACCGGGGAGGGTGGGCTTGGGAGCAGCAGGGGCAGTGGTGGGGGCAGACGAGGGCACCGGGTTCTGCTTGACGGGGGCGGCAGTAGCGCAAGCACCGACGGGGGCAGCGAACGCGTTGGTGGCTCCGTTGTACTGGAAGACAACCTGGCCCGGATCGGGGAAAATCAGGTCGGTGCTGGAGGGAGTGCTGCATCCGTTACCGACATTGGCAACGAACATGTCGGGCAGAGCATCGAAGGTGGACTTGGAGCCTCCAGTTCCAGTGAAGCTGACCGGGGCGCAGTTCATGTACATCTCGCGGTTGCCGATCTTGTTGAACCAGGTCCAGGCGAGAGTGTAGTTGCCGGGCTCAAGGCCGCTAGGGACAACCCACTCGTACTCGTACGGATCAGCAGCATCGGCACTATCGCCCATGTTTCCGGCCTCGCCGCGGGCAACGCAGCCACCCTCGATGGAAGTCAGGACCTTCCAGACCGAGTTCTTGGTGGGCTTGGGGTCGTAGGTGATGGAGATCTGGCACGAGCCACCACCGTGGACGGCCTGGCCGGTGAAGGCAAGCTTGTTGCCGGTAGAGCCGATGGCGTAGATGTTGTTGACTCCGGTGGTGTCGTAAGCCGAGTTCTTGCAGGGGAAATCCGAGCCGTCAGCCTCCAGGGGAGAGTTGTTCAACAGACCAGCGAACGGCTGAGGGGTGTTCATCTTCATGTGGGCGCTGACGGCCGAGGCCAGGCCGAGGAGAGCGAGGAAAGACTTGGTGTTCATTTTTGCGGTTTTCGTTATATTGAGTTCAAGAAAAAAGAAATGAGAAAGTTGGTGAGTCGTGATATATATCAGTTCAGATAGCAAGTTCCGGACAAGATATCCTTAGGATATAGATATGCAATGAATGATTGTGTGAGTTGTCAAGAATGCTGTGTGTAAGCGCGTAGGCAGTTGATGATATTGGAAAACCGGTTCCAACAGCGTTTTGATATTTCTAGAATGGGACAGGACTGGAGCTGTCGAAAAAGCAAGACAGGTAGGTTGCGTGTGATAATTGAAGAGTTGTCTCTCTGCGTAAGGATCCAAAAAGGAAGGGAAGTTGTTTCTTAAGAAGAAAAACAAGAAAAATGAAGATATGGAGAGATGTTGTCGAAAGGAATGTCGAAACAACAGCAATATATCCAAAAAGGGCTTGAAAGTTCTCTAGCCAAAGCAAGCTTTGGAAATGAAGAAAAGAATGAAGAATGAAGAATGAAAAAAAGAACAAGAAAAAAGGGATCAACCAAGGAGTGTGTGTGAAGAGAGAGACGCAACCTGGCAGCTGGAGAGCAACAAAAAGAGAGAGAAGCTTTCCGACGATAGGATGAGGGAGACTCTTGAACTTTATAAGACTTCCTGGGAATGAAGAAATGAATGTATATGATCAACTAGTGGATCTAGTGGAAAGGGTCAGAAACGAAGAAAGGGTGGCGAGAGAAGAGAAGGGGTGTAACGAAGATTCTCCTGGACTCTCGTGAAAAAATAGAGGGAGGGAGGAGGTGTGTGGATAAGGAACAGATTCTCCCAGGCCGTAAGTTTATCAGGCGTTTGTCTTGGACGGTATAAGTGGCGACTGAAGGGCAACAGACAGAAAACTGGGCCGGATTCACTATATTTCAGTGGCGGTTAGGCGGGTAAGAAGCGATGGAGAAGAGAAGCTGTGTGGGTTGACGAAATAGGCCCGGCACAAGAGCGAGACACAGCGAATGAGAGAGGTCTCAAGAGATATTGGGAGAAGGGGGGGTGTGGAGTGTGTGTGAGAGTGAATCGGGAAAGACAGAGAAAAGAAGAAAAAGGCACAAATAAGGAATGAGAAGAAAAAAAAAGAGTGTGTAGTATAATTCCGGACACAGTGAAAACGAAAGGAAAGAGGGCGTGTAAGTCAGACAGACTTGACAACAAAGCAGGCGAGAATGAACGAACAAACAGAGAGGACAGCACGGCAAGACCTGAGTCGGTGAGGAGGGTAGAGAAGAGAAGGAAAGGGAAAAAAAGAATCAAGTGGTGTGAGAAGATGATGGCTTTTAGGAAGAACGGCTGGCTGGGGACGGACGAGCGAATGGCGACGCTGGGACAGGGGGATTACACAGGGACTGGGAGAGAGAGAGAGAGAGAGAGAGAGAGACTGAGCACCACCACCCACGGACGTAACGTACGCTTCTCTCTACGGGGACGGAGAGGGGGNGGGGGGGGGGGGGAATGGACTGGACTGGACGACGAGAGGACGAACTTTGCTGAGGGATCCAGTAAGGCGCAGTTTTCCAGGGGATCTGAGGCACGGCGGATCGACGTAGGATGCAGGGGTGCAGGGCAGAAAGAAGAGACACACAGAGAGAGCGAGAGAGAGCTGGCTGGGATGCAGGGACCACCAGAGCTTTGCAACTTGCATGCACACGAAGGTTCTTGTGGATGCTGCGCTTCTAATCCTTGTAGGACGACGTAAGGGTTCGAGAGAGGGAGGGCGTATTTGTCGTTTCAAGACGTGAGAAAGCAGGCGTGTGCTGGGCGTATTTTTACGTTATTCGTGAGCAACAAGAAAAAGAAGAAGAAGAAGAGAACAGAACTATCCCCATCGGGCTACTGGCAGGGGGGGCCAAAAGCAGGCCAAGAATTACACAAAAAACCCTTGCTGGTGATCGGAGGAATATTTACGTGGTGGGAAAATGCTACGTGGTGGACTCTCGACGTGGATGTTGTGTTGTCGTTTCTGGACGACGCGGCTGGGACTCTGGACTGCCTGCACGAAGAATGCAGACGCAAGAGAGGTGTCCAAGGGAGAGAGAGAACATCATGGCGGAGTCGACAGCTGATCGATGGAGAGAACGAAAAAGGTCTGAGAGAGGAATGCAGAGGGGGGGCAGAACAGCCACAGATTATGGATATACGAGTTTGAAGAGACATCAGACGGAATAGATGAGCAGTACTGTACAGTACTGTATAGTATATTGGAGGGGAAGGAGTAAAAAAACCACTTAAGACTCTAAGAAAACCACTATGAGTATTACCGGGGGTGGGAGGGTTCCACGGTATTTGCACACATGAAAGGGGAGGGAAACAAACGAGAGAGGGGGAGGGGTGTGGGTAAGACGAAGAGAAAGAAGTACTATCACACACAGCAGAAACCGAAAGTTTCACAATCACAGCCGAAGTTGGTGCTTCCCTCTGCAAACCTGGGTAAAGAAAGCACATTGGCTGGTGGGAGGGGGAAGGGGAGGGGAGGGGGGCAGCGGAAGAACCGAGAACGTGTGTGTGCTTGTGGGTGGTAATATGTGGAGGACAAGGCCCGGAATATACTGTACAGTACACGCAAATGCAGGTACCAGATAGCATAGATTAAAAAAAAAAGAAAAGAAAAACAGAGAGAGCATGTATGTCCCTTCGGTGTTGGCTGGTGGTTCTCGGTATGTTGGCTTGCGTGGGAAGCGGCGTACCTTGCATAGGGCACACAACATACAACAAGACACTATCCGGCACATAACAGACAACATGCAAAGGGGCCCCCGGAGATGAGCGGCCACAGGCTGTACGTACATGTGCATATGTGGCAGTGAATGGCCGGAAGGGAACATACACATACACACTCAGGGCCAGCACATACACCAGGAACAACGAGGCTGGATCAGAAACTGTGCCCGACCGAGACACATTTTCCTGCTTCCTTTCTTTGGATACCCAACACATAATACCTATTACGTTTTTTTCATGCAAACTTTACACAAGAGCCCAGACCAGCAGCAACCGAGGTGACCAGAGATTACAGAGACAAGATTTGAAGGATTGTTGATCGCCGGGGACTTTATCGCCTTGCAGTGAGAGAATCAAAACGACAAACGCCACTGAGGGGAGCTGCGCCGTACCTTACATTAGTCGGGGCAAGAAACGAACGCGAAAGGAAAGCGAAAGGAAAGCGAAAGGAAAGGGTGGGTGATCGACCGCCAAGTTGGGCTAGAAGACCAAAAAAGGTGTATATCAAGATGGGGGTTAGAAACGAGGGGAACGTATGGTCGGTGGTATGCAGGTACAGCCCAGTTGTGCCGCCGTGTAAGTGAATGTTGTAGTTCGTGAGCAGTATGGTGATGTGCATCTTCCCATCCATCCTCGCTTCTCGCCAGTTGCCTATGCCGGTTAGATACCGCTTCCCAGCCCTTCTCTTTTATTTCGGTTCCCCTCGTCTCCATGTGCTTCTTCGATGCGGAGCAACGTCTTCGGCAATCATCATCATCATCAACCTGGTAAGTTGTATACAGTACTCCTTCTTAACGTTTCCCCCCTCTTCTGCATCGTTCCAAGCACCTTTTCTTCTTTTTCTTTTTTTTTTCTCTCCGGGCACGGGCCCGCCAAACGGCCTCTATAGGAAAGGCCCCCCCTCCTCTCCCTAGAAACATGCAGAGAATAGGAGGCGAACCCACGTTAACGCAGCCTTCTTCTTTTTTTTTAGGAAGTCCGGAGCGCCCTGGTCGTATGTGTGCTGGACTGTACTGTATGTGTGTTTGTATGTTGTATTCCTCTTGTCTGTACCCTTGAACCCTTCCCTTCGATCCGCTTCCCTCTTCTCTCCCTCCAGTAAGCTTATGGCGAGCATGCATCCGCTTTTTGTCGTCTCCTGGTGCCGCCGTTACTTTGTTCCTTCGCTCTAGCTTGTCACATCTTCATTCTTTTTTTTTCTTCTCCTCCGGAGGCTTTCTCGATTCCTGACTGGGCCGGGGCCCCTGACCCGATGGCTGGATGCAAAAAAAGAACTAGCAGGGCTCCATCGCTCGGTACGGCCATTGGGAGACGTTCTCTTTCGTCTCTGCGAGCACAACTGGATTCTTCAACCCCTGCCACTTTGTCTCCTATTCTCAAATCCCCAATACTCCCCCTTCTGGAATAGCCTTGCCTCTCCCCCTCCCCCCGCTGGGATCTTTCACTGAGGGCCCGGCTGCGCAGGCTGATTGGCTGCCGCCGCCGGTTCTGCCCCCCCAGACCACGAAAGGGCAATAGATAGGGTGTTTCAAGTGGTTGTCAGGTTTTCAGCCGAGAGGACGCAAGGCGACGTTGCGTTTGCGTGCCTTTTTTGCGTGCCTTTTTTGGTTCTTCGTCTCCTTGGCCGGGGAGGGTTTTTGGGGGAAGCTAGCGACAGACATCGTGATGGGGTTTCCGTAGAGAGCGAGAGAGAGAGAGAGGTGAAAAAGGGGGAGGCAGGCTGAGAAGGGTCGGGCATCACGCATTGAAGGGCGACTACGCCGGGAATAGCTCTTTCTGCTGCACGGGTGCTTGCTTTGCAGGCCCTCCTGTGCTTGGTGATCGCGGGAAACCCTGCTGGCCAATGCATGCGGTGCTGCTCTGGCTCGGCGATTTGTGGTCGTGAGTGACACACCCACCAGCGCGGGTGCTTGCCGACTGGGATGACAGGAATTCCACACTGGTAAGACCACCACCAGAAGATGGACTCAAGCATCAGCAGCAGCACACAAAAGAGAGCCTGGTTAAACCCGTTGCACTCTGGGATCTTCCCTTGCCTTTCCCTCCGTTCCCCCTCTTTGAGCACGGTGGTTGTGGCTTGGAGGATTTTCACTCGACTCCTCAACCCTGGCCGGCCAGATTCATGCGTTGTGCTCTCTCGTTCTCTGTCTTTGCGAAAATCGCCGATGCGGCGACAGGGGGGGTCTTTGTGTGTCCACTGATGGGGCCTGGCGTGCTCAACTGAGGAGGCAGCCAGTGAAAACTACCTGACTCAACTGCGACTTATCGTGGAATACGAGCACGTATACCAGCTGCGCAAAAAGCCTTCCCCGTACCAACGTGGAGAAGACGTCCCCTCCGCCGGGCTGTTCACATCGCCACCACCAAACGAGCAGGCTTCAGCGGAGCTTAGGGAGGGGTTCGCAGTGGAGAAATAGGGGAGGCAGGGAGAGAACCCAAGAGAGAGAGTCAACGTGGGAATACGACGGTGAGTGCAACAGGCTACGGACTGTCTACTATTTTTGTGGGCGTTGTCGATAAGATCTCGCATCGGAAGTCAGACACACCTAGCCAGCGCCACGAGAGGGAAGGCCGATCATGGCTCCTCTCTCTCTCCCTCCCTCCATGTCGCCAGGTGGTGGAATGTTCGTATAGCTGGCGATGCCGTGATATGGCGGGCTGGGTGGGTTTCTTTGGGCTACCACTTTCTTGCTGCACCACTTAATGCCAGACAGGGGAATCTACAGTGGCTGCATGAGCATTCCTCGCGCGCTCTCTCTCCACCGACCACCCACCCACAGCACAGACCACGCGCATGAGTAAAGTGTCTTAGCACTTTGCCGCTGCGCTTTGTAAAACTACGGTGGATGCCGGGAGATCTCGCTCTGGAAGTCGTCGAACCTGCCTTGCTGTGTGCTGATATTCTGGCTTTTCTTTTTTTAGTCTGGGTGATCACAACGATCCTCATACCAGGAAGAGCCAAGTGGACTTGTTTTCTTCTCTCTTCTCGAACCAGACAAACAGCACAAGCTTCCACGCTGAGTTCTTTTTCTTTGTCCCTTTTCTTTTCTTTTTTTCCTTTTTTTTCTTTTTGCTCAGCCGAAAAATTAAGGTGCGTCTTGGTGGCGTTTGGCAGATCTCTTTAAGAGCTTTGAAGAGCCAACGCCGTGCCTGACACCTTAGAACAGACACTACTTAGCATATATAGTCTGTAAGCTTACAATATAGCTCCCACCTACCTATAGGTGGCTAGTAAGTTCTTAATGCGACCGACCATAATGGAATGCGGACCTGGTTCCTGGACACCATTGTGCTGTTCAGGGGACACTCGGACTTAGCAGCAGGGACACAATGCGATAGGTGACCGATTACGCGTGGGAATACGGCGGTGGTGGCGATGTACTTCTGGAGAGGGTCCATTTGTGTGTGCCGTGCTGTCAGATGCCTCTTCCTCGTATGTGGACTCGTCACTCGTGCACTCTGCTCTCTCTGGGCGAGGCAGGACACATTCCAAGCAGCAGTTCTAGATTTCCCAGTTCCAGCCGGCCCATGGAATGCACGCCAGGAACTCCTTGAAGAGGGAAGAGAGGCAGAAAGGGGAATCAGTCAGCTTCAACGCATGACGAAGGAATCGAGGCCCATCATGTGTTCCCACCGAGCTCGTTCTCGCCCCCGACCGATCCAGGCAGGCCCAGCGACAGGGACTTTTTCCGCCGTTTTGTTTCCTGCTCGCCTTTTGTTTCATCAATTCATCCAGAGCCAAGCAGTGTGTGCGCAGCCGCTCGGAACCGCAACACGGCTCGGGTGTCGTGAGACACGCAAGGCACAGAGCACGCAGAAAGAAGGCTGACTTCCTGACGAATTGAAGAGAAGGGGACCGGGCCACCGTGTATATAGCGGGATGTTCTCTGTGTGGTTTGAGTGGTTGAGTGTGTGATGCTGGTGCGTCGCAGGTGCGCTCTGTTGAGTGGCATTTAGCCGCTGGTTGTGGTGTGGACGATGAGACGGAGAGGGCTGTTGAGCCAATGGAGAGTGCGGTGCAGGAGGCACGAAAATATCACCTATCACGACGAGCAAACGTATTGGACTTCTTCTTTCATCAGGCTGTAACCAGTCGCGTCGTCGGGGCTTCCCACCAATTACCGAGCACACGTAGTAGTAGTGGTCGTCCTCTCCATATAGGAAACCCCCCGAACTGTACGTGTCCCAACCGGCCGGCCTCCTGTGACCGCCCAACCCCAACCCTGGATATCGCCTTCTCCCGCCGCCTCGGGACGTGATTTGACGGGAGCGGACCACCATTCGTAGCCCACTCCACACGTCGGCCCCCCTGACGTATTCTTCTTCTTTTTTCTCTCCTTCGGGCTTCCACGAAGGAAAAAACCGCGGTCGCGACAACAGGCCGCTGTGGAGGGCACGAACCGTTGGGCTGCGTCCATCTGGAACACCCGCTTTTTGGGTGCTGTTCGTTTATTCCCGGTGTGTTTGGGTGGTCGCGACGACTGGTCGCGGGCGGTCTGGATCACGAGAGCGGTGCGTCCACATCAGGAAACAATTTTTTCTTATATGCGGTGTCTTCGTGCCTCCGCTACATACAGGAAGTGAGTGCCACAGGACACTCCCGGTTGAAACACGGTGTGATGGCGGCAGCAACCACAAGACGACAATCGGATGGCACCAGCTTGTATTCGATAAAAAGAAAGAAAAAGTGCGGGTTGTCAGAAAAACGTGAAACGCCCACCGCCCCAAAACCAGGGCGAGCAAGTCCAGCAACAGCACATTAAAAAGGGGCATCGCGGTGTTTATTTTTCCTGCACGACGTGGCACACCCTTTTTTGTCCCTTTCTGGTGTGTCGGATCTCCCTAAAAAAACACCATACTAGACTCCAGAACCTGCAGCTTGCGAAACACGCCGGTGGAGGAACCACATGCGGGCTTTGCATCGTGATTGGAGCAGGGCCACGGTTAAGGGGGGGGGGAGAGGAAAAACTGGTGAACAGCACGGATCCATTCGTTCCTTTTTTTTTCTTTTTTTTTTTTCTTCCTCCTCCTCCTTGTTGGTCTGTGGGGAAGAGCACCGGCTTCCATCGACCGGATTGGGTGGATGAGAATCGCCCTGCTTTTTTTGTGGTGGTTGTTTCGCGCTTTGGGTGCATATCACCAATTCGATCGCGAGGCGAGAGAGAATGCAGCGGACGACCCAGTGTGATGGAAGAGAGAGGGGGGCGTGTGTGTTGTCTGGACTTCTGGTAGGGTTTCCTTTCTTGCTCTCTCTCCTCTTCAACCTAAACTGGATGTTCAGCCTGCCCGAAACCTCTCGTCACACTCTCTCGGAGCCCGGCGCATGGCCGCCGGCCAATCGCGTCTCTCGTCAGCCTGCGCTCTTGAGTCGCTTCGGTGTTTCTGCCTGACTGACCCTCTCTGCTCTCTTTCTCTCTCTCCTGTCAGACAGGCCACACCACGCTGACTCTGTGCCTTGAAGTCGGAGCGAGGCTGGCCTTTGTGCATCTTTGCGTGCGCTTGCTGGATATTGCCTTGATGGCAATGGCCCCCGGTTGTGCGAGCCGGCTACGGTGGTTCTCCCGAGACAAGACACCTGCTGACAAGAGCACAACGAGACAAGACGTCTGCTGACAAGAGCACAAGAGAGATTGTGGACTGTGTCGCCGTGTTCCGCCCGGCTGTGATGGTTTACCGAAGAGGATCACAGCCGAGACTGAACAACGCCCAGTCCGACACCGACCAAAGCTACTTATACATCCATCGCCGTCATTTGCACTAAGCGGTGTATACACACTTACGGCCATCTCAATTCTCAACGATGGTTGATATCCGAGAGCTCTCTCATCCAAGCTGGAAGCTTCCGGTCCTAGCATGAAGATCGCCGCAATAATCTCCTGTTCGCAGGTCGAGAGGAGAATCGCGGCAACAAAAGCCGCTGGGGACGCTACGCGTGTGCTGGCGGCCTGGCGCTGCGGTGGACTCGTCGATCCCAGCTACACATCATAAAAGCGTGAGCTATCCTCGTGTGTGTCGCGAGGCTGTGTCGGACTTCTTTTATTCTGTGGGTGGGCCGCTTATGGCCGATGATCGGCGGGAATGACCACGAGGTGTCGGGCGAGAGCCTTTCGCGTTCCTCCACCATGTGCTATGCACGTTCTCGGCGGACGGAGTGTGGTGCGGCCGGCCCGGATGGACGTGCCTGGGGGGAGGGACCTGCGGATCGGCATATTCTCCGTATTTGACGCCGGGGCTGCTGGCACGATGACATGTCCGGCCTTCGTTAGGGAGACCTGTTGACCGTGTGTCTGCGCGCGGTCGTCAAAACGGTGGTGTGTGCCGTCTGATACCGCGTCACGCCTGGCATCCACGGCGGTCTAGGTTCCCGTGGGACCCGATCCACCGCCGGCTTCCCCGACCGGGATACATGCTCCGCTCCCGGGTTCTCGCATGTCGGCGTTTGCGTGCGCTGTCCGCAGGGCTGTTGCCAACCACGGAAGGGTTAGGCAGCCGAACTCGTACGGTTTCTCCTCTCGCTTGCGTTAGTCGCTAAATGCCTGCCAGAATGCCACCTGGTTGACCTTGTGGCTGCCTTTCGGGCGTCTCGACGGGCGTGTTATTAGCTTCCGGTTGTCTTTCTGATTGTGGTATTCTCTGAGCTCGTTTGTAGCCGTGGATGCATCTTCCATGGTAGTTTACGGCCGCCGTTAGAGTGCCGTTCCCCCGTCGTTTGCGGTCACCGCTGAACAGCACTCTCATGTCGTGCCACCCCATCCGTCTTAGATATTCTGCGTTGTCATCCACCGCCCCTTCTTCTCTGTCTGTTGATCGCAAGATACCCGAACATATCCACCTCCGGGTTGACCGCCCATGCTGTGCAACCGCCAGCACATATCACCCCCCGAAGTGATGCCCCACACGCCTCACGGCTATGCGAAGGAGACTCACTCACCGGATAGCTAGAGTCGACATCTCAGCAAATCAAGGCCGGCCGTGACAGATATTATGGGGACGGTGGTCCCGGGACCCGTGTCCGCGTTGGCACGGCCGGCTACCTGCCTGAGGTTGGAGCGGTGAATGCTCTGGGAGTTGGGCATTGGTGGGCATCTGTAGACCGTAGAATGTGTCTGACTCAGGTCTCTCTCATACAATTCCACATGTAGAACCAGTCGGTTAATCGAAGAAGTGTGAGCACTAGTTGCCCCTCACGCCGAGCAAGTTCTTGATGGAAGCCCGCCACGTCCATATCTCTGTCAACCACAATCTCGGTGACTCAAATCCCCTCTCCATTCGCTGTGCAAAACGGTGACTCTCCCAACCCTAACACTGGAAAGCATGACCCACCATAACCCTAATACCGTGTATGGAACGTGTATTTCCCCACTTTAATCCACCAATAGGAAGGTGGTACTTTGCCAGGCTGACCAATCGGTGAAAAGTTAATCCCATTCCGGACCATTGGATTTCGCGTTCAGGGCTTCCAGCTCGAAAAAAATTGAGAGAGCGAAGGTATTACTTTTTTTTTCTTCTGTGCTCAGAACCTGTGATAACTACACCTGCTTGCAGTCCTCTCCAAACGTCCGCCTCACATTTCCTCTTCCCCACCTTCACACTTACAACCAGCCTACGAAGAAACGAACCGCCATCACTTTCTCTGCCTTACCCTTATCCTCCAACCGCGCTTCTCCACAGTAGTGAATACTTTGTGTCGGATATCTTGTTTCTGATGATCTTTTTCACGTCTGCTTGGTGTCATTGCTTCTTCATCCTGGCCTTTTCAACCTCATCTCTCCCTCCTCGAAAAGACCATATCCAGCCTTCCTTGCTTTGAATGCTCCGCCGTCTCTTCTTCCTGATATCTGGAGCTGTATCGACGCTTTCCTCATCTGTCCTGTCATCTGTCTGGCTTTCACCGCGTATGCCTAACTAGCCTGGGGGGACATTCTTACCATCCTCACTTCTGCGGGTGGTGTTCGCCATCCGGCCACCTGCTCGGTTCCCAGCTGTCGCATGGGAAATTGGCCGAGCCTCAGTGAGGCGCTTAAACTTTGATCATCATGGCCGCAATCGATGAAGTGATCCAGCGGCTGTCATCGGCTGATACTGGTATGTCAACCCTTGATGCGACGCGATAGCTTCCTTGAGAGGCCTGTCGCCTCCATCTGCATAACTCGTAACATCACGAGTATCGCCATTGCACATGACTGGTGCGACAGGAACGTGCCCTGCTGACACAAAACAACCTCAATCACCATCTAGACCCTCGAACGAAAGCCGATGCAGCTGCTGCCCTCCGCGATGTCGTCGATAACTACACCACTGGCGCCATCTTCATCAAGTTTGCGACGCGCATGATCCCTCTTTTCCTTAACATCCTCCGCCATCCTCCCAACTTTCATTCTGGTTCCCACGAGCAGGTAAGCTATGCTCCCTGGTTATGCGCTCTCCCTGTCTCTCTCTGGAGATGTGGCCATAGACCCTCCATCCATCTGCTACCAACCCGCTCTGCCATGAGACCTTGTCGTGTAGTAGCTAACTCAGGCCTCTTCCCTAACCCCTCTACAGCGCCTCCGAAACTGCATCCTGGAAATCCTTCACCGTCTCCCTAACTCGAGCGCTCCTCTCAATGCTGTCGAAAACACTGCTCCCGATGCCCTCGACCTTCTCATCCATATCGTGCGCACCGACAACGAAGAAAATGGCTTGATCGCCATCAAGGTCGCCTTCGACATGCTGAAGAACCCCAACACTGCCAAAATCCTCGAAGACAAGGTCCCAGCCTACCTGACCCTTATCCTCGAGTTGTTTGAGCAGATGGATCGCATGGTTCGCGACCAGCTCGACAATGCCGTGACCCCCTCCACAAACCCCGCTACCATCCCTAATGCTGCCGCCAGCACCAGCACCAGCGCCGCAGCTGCGGCTCCATCCACTCCTGGAAGCACTCAACCCAGCTTCCAGTCTCCCCGTCCAGGATCTCCAGCCTCGGTTCCCGAACTTGGAGACCATCCTCCACAACAGAACCGACAGCTTCTCAAGGCGCTTCAGTCCTTCCGTGTCATGGCCGAGTGCCCCATCATCGTGGTCACCGTGTTCCAGAACTACCGGTCAGTTGTGCCCCAGAACGTCAAGGCACTGATCCCCGTTCTGCGCGATGCGCTCTCTGTACAGGCTGCTGCCCAGAAGCAGGCCCACGACGAGGCTGCCCAAAAGGGCCAGGTGTTCACCGGCATCAGCCCCCTGATCAAGAATCGTCCTGCCTTTGGCGAGTTTGTTAATGCCCAGATCAAGGCCATGAGCTTGCTGGCGTATCTTCTGCGCAACTTTTCGAAGCAGTTTGGAGACTTTCTACAGACCATTCCCGACATCGTTGTGCGTCTCTTGCGGGACTGCCCGCGCGAGAAGGCTGCTTCGCGCAAGGAGCTTCTGGTGGCAGTGCGCCATATCATCTCATACAACTTTCGGGGTATCTGGCTGCGCAGACTCAACGACTTGCTTGACGAACGGACCTTACTGGGCGAGGGGTTGACTGTTCATGAGATGATGCCCCCGTTGGCGTACAGCATGCTCGCCGACCTCATCCATCACATGCGCGACTCTCTCGGTCCCGATCAGATTCGCAAGACTGTCGAGGTCTACACAAGAAATATGCTTGATGATTTCCCCAGCACGAGCTATCATACCATGAGTGCTAAGCTTCTGGTCAACATCGCCGAGAGCATTGCAAAGATGCCGTCCAAAGTGGACGCCAGACATTATCTCATCATGATCCTGGATGCTGTTGGTGACAAGTTTGCCCTGATGAACCGTGTCTACTCCAACGCCGTGAAACACTCTAAGCAACACTCCAAGAACCTTGTTGACCCTCCCCATGAGTCCTTCCTTGCTGATCTGGAGAACCCGCCCGAATGGGACGAGGTTGACATCTTCTCAGCCACCCCCATTAAAACCTCCGTCCGGGCGGCCGACCCGGTTGCCGAGAACAAAGTTCTCTTCCGTAACATCCTTACCGGCCTTAAGACTAGCATCTTCTATCAACTTCGCACTTGCAACCATAGTATGTCATTTGACCCAAAGAACGCTCCCAAGCACTGGCATGAGGCCTCCTACGGCTTCTCGGCCGAGGAAGTCAAGGTCATCAGCAAGCTGTTCCGTGAGGGTGCCTTCGTCTTTCGCTACTACGAGACGGAGAAGATCTCCTCAGAGCCTGTTGCTGCTTCCACTGTGGAGTATATGGCCAATGTCTACATCAACACCACCAGCAAGGAGGAAAAAGATTTGATTGAGTCGTTTGCCACCGTCTTCCACTCCATTGATCCATCAACCTTCCACGAGGTTTTCCAGAAGGAGATCCCACATCTGTACGAGATGATCTTCGAGCACACCGCGTTGCTTCACATCCCCCAGTTCTTCCTTGCCAGCGAAGCCACTTCTCCCAGCTTCTGTGGCATGCTCCTGGATTTCCTCATGGAACACATGGAGGACATTGGCACGGCCGATGTCAAGAAGGCCTCGATTCTTCTCCGGCTGTACAAGCTTGCCTTCATGGCCGTGACGCTTTTTGATCGGCAGAATGAACAGGTGCTTCTTCCTCATGTTGTCAACATCATTACCAAGTCCATCGAACTCTCCACCAAGGCCGAGGAGCCCATGAACTACTTTCTGCTCCTGCGCTCACTCTTCCGTTCTATTGGTGGCGGCAAGTTTGAACATCTTTATAAGCAGATTTTGCCCCTTCTTGAAATGCTTCTTGAGGTGTTGAACAACCTCTTGATGGCTGCCCGCCGCCCGGCCGAGAGAGACCTCTATGTCGAACTGTGTCTGACCGTCCCCGCCAGGCTTAGTAACCTGCTCCCGCACCTCAGCTTCCTGATGAGACCTCTTGTCGTGGCCCTTCGATCGGGCCCGGATCTTGTCGGTCAGGGACTTCGGACCCTTGAGTTGTGTGTCGATAACCTCACAGCAGATTACCTTGATCCCATCATGGCCCCCGTGATAGATGAACTGATGACCGCACTTTTCGATCACCTCAAGCCGCATCCGTACAACCATTTCCATTCACATGCCACCATGCGGATTCTCGGAAAGCTTGGCGGCCGGAACCGCAAGTTCATGACAAACCCGCTGCCCTTGACCTTCAAGGACTATGCCGACGACCCGTCAAGCTTTGAGATGAGACTGATTGGGTCCAAGCGCGATCGCGCGTTCCCTGCAGACATTGGCATTGAGCTTGCCATCTCCAAGCTGATGGAGATTCCTCGTGGATCTCGCTCCTCCCAGGTCCGGCAGTCCGACCATTACTACAAGCAGCAGGCTCTTCACTTTGTCAAGTCCCAGATCAAGCTGCGCATCGGTGTCGATTCCATTCCCGAAGATGCCGCGCGGATTCTTCGTCTTCAGGCCCATGATCTTGTCACCCAGGGCGACAACATTGACTTCACCCCCTACAACATCTCGGCGCGTGATCGCTCCATCAACAAGCGCGACGAGCAAGAGGATATCCTGAAGCGTCTGCTCATGGCCATCATGTATGCCGAGTCGATCGAAGAGTTCAAGGATGAGGCCCGGGCCTTCATGGTCGGCATCTGCCGTCATTTCACTCTCGTGGAATTTGGACGCGCCCTCGTCGACATTCGTCGCAGATCTAATGCTTTTGACCCTAAGGCCGGCGAGGGAGATCTCAGTGTTGACCCTCGGATTTTGGCTGACGCCATCCTGGACTCATTCTCGTCGGATGTTGCCGAGGTCCGAGATGCGGCGCAGGTCGCCATTCAGGAGATCTACCAGTCGGCAGCTATTGTGATGGGCTCTGACCGTAACATTGGCATGCTCCCTTTCTTCACCTATCTCAGCTCGGTGTTCTGCCATAGCTGCTACGAAGAAGAGTGGTTTACCAAGACTGGCGGAACGCTGGGTATCAAGTACCTACTGACAGACCTCAATCTGGGCGATGCTTGGGTTCAGTCTAAACAGATTGATTTCATCCGCGCCTTGATGTACGTGGTCAAGGACATGCCTCTGGATCTTCCGGAGAAGACACGTCGGTCGGCCCAGGTCACACTCGATATCCTTCTGCGCCGGATCACCAAGAACATCACTCGCGAGGACCTCATTCAGCAGCTCCCTCCCACCCCGCAGCAGCCGGCGCCTGCGCAACCGAGGCCCCCGGCACGCACATCCCGCCTTCCCCAGATCTGCGCGCTTCTTTACGCCGACCTGTCGCATATGAACCCTCATGTTCGGAAGACTGCGCGCGAGTCCCTGGAACTTATTGCCGAGGCTGGCCAGACCACGGTCTGGGAGCTGATCGAACCTAATCGGGATCGGTTCCTCCAGTCGCTGTACTCGAAGCCCCTCCGCGCTCTGCCGTTTGCCATACAGATCGGCTTTATCGATGCCGTGACGTATCACATGCAGCTTAACCGTGACTGGGTCAAGTTTGACGAGTCGCTGATGCGGCTGCTAATGGAGTCGCTTGCGCTTGCGGATGCCCGTGACGAGTCCCTGGCTAGCAAGCCTCTCGAGTTTAGGACACATGAGCATATCATGAACCTCAGAGTTGCCTGCATCCGCCTTCTTAGCTGTGCCATGAGCTTTGAAGAGTTTTCCAAGGGCCCGAACAACCCGACTCGTAACAAGATTGTGACGGTATTTTTCGGGTGCTTGCAATCGGATGCGAAGCCCATCATTGACGCGGGATACGAGGCTCTTAAGGGCGTGCTTTCACCGACGGCGAAGTTGCCCAAGGACCTACTACAAACGGGCCTTCGACCTGTCCTTGCAAACCTTCATGACGCGAAGAAACTGACTGTTGAGTGTCTTGAAAACCTGGCACGACTGCTCCGCCTTTTGACGAGCTATTTTAAGGTTGAAATCGGCATCAGGCTACTGGCCCACGTCCAGACCCTGGCGGATGCAGCGTTCCTGCACCAAGCTTCATTCACGTTGTTTGAAGCGCACCCGACCATCAAGATCATTGCGCATCTGTTCAATATTTTCCACCTCCTGCCGCCCGAAGCAGAGAAGTTCAAGGAGGCTCTGCTGGATATCTTTTTTGACTTGGAGAAGCAGCTTCGGCGGACGTCGACAAGCCCGTTCCGCGAGCCGATCTACAAGTACTTGAACCGCTATGCTAAGGATATCTGGGCGATGTACTTGAACAAGATCGACAATCTGAAGTACGGCCGGCTGATTTCGCAGGCGCTGTTGGATCCGTCTAGTGAGCCTCTGCGGGAAGCTGCCTCTGGGGCACTGGATGTGCTCCTTGTCAAGTGCAACGAGAGCATGGGCCAAAACCGGGAGAACAAGTTTGCTGTCATGGTCAATGTTATCAACATCCTTGACTCTCTCAGTCAGTTCCCTGCCCAGGCCACCTGGCTTGCCAAGCCGGACGTTTTCACGTGGCTCAAGTCGGCCAGCCGCGCCATCCAGATCGAGATCCGCGAGCAGGACAAGCCTCAGCAACAGCAGCGGCCCACTATGCTGCCTGCCAACCTCCGGCTCGCGGCTCACCAGGCCACTGTGCAGATCATGGCGATGCTGGTCAAGTCTCTCGACAAGAGCCCCAACCAGTTTGAATGGCTTTTCAACGTCGTCGACGGCATCTCTAACAAGGATTTGCGGCCGACGCAGTTGCTCTTCACGTTCTTGTACGAGAAGGTCATTTCGAACTCGTCGGCCGAGTTCCAGAAGCACGTGGTGCTGAAGTGTCTGGACATGTACAGCACCAAGTCTGTGTCGCAGCGGACAAAGTGGTTCTTGCTGCATTACGTGGTGAATCCCATCATTGCTATGGATGCCATGCGCACGTGGAATAGCGAAGGAGGTGGCTCCGACACGCTCAAGCTCCCGACCATGACGTCGTCCAAGCTGATTGACCGAGCGGTTCTGGAGGCTGTTAACACCAAAATCTGGAAATACCACCAGGACACCAGCGCTGATGACGGCAACATGCCTGGTATCGACCACACACGCTTCGAGGTGCTGCAACTGTCGGCGATGCTGATCAAATACTACCATACACCGCTGCAAGATTCTAGAAAGGACATCATCAAGTTTGGCTGGTCGTTCATCCGCCTCGAGGATATGATTATCAAGAACTCGGCGTACGTCGTTATCGGCTACTTTATCGCCCTGTACGAGACTCCTGCGAAAATCTGCAACCAGATCTACATGTCGCTGCTTCGGCTTACCCAGAATGAAGGCCGTATTCTGGTGTCTCAGGCGCTGGAGATAGTCGCTCCGGTACTACCGAAACGCTGTGGCGGCAACCCGCACGACCGCAACGCCCCTTGGGTGCTGGCACTGCGCCGCGTGCTCTCGGAAGAGTCCCAGAACACTCAACACATGGGAAGCATCTTCAACTTCCTGGTCAAGCACCCGACGCTGTTCTACGAAGGTCGCGATAAGTACGCCACTCTCATCATCTCCATGCTGCACAAGATTGCGCCGCCCAACTCTTCCAATGATAGCAAGAGACTCGGTCTCAACCTGATGTGGCTCATCTGGGAATGGGAGAAACGCCGCGTCGAGGGCAAGCCGGCGGGCGAGACTCGGGATATCTCAGAGTCGCCCAATGCCACGAAGCGGCGGATCGAGGCAGGCGGAGGCGGCGGTGCTGCAGCTGGAGACAATCCGACCAGCTCACCCCCGACCACCCGCACTCCCGTGCCAGCCCCGGCCGAAAGACCGGAGTACTTGATTCCCGCGGCCTCGAGACTGAAGATGGTCCGCCACCTGGTGGATTTCATCACCCAGCTTCCGGAGCGGTTCCCACTGCCGTCCTACAAGCCTGACGATGCGCACGGTGGATCCAACTTGTTGGCGTCCGCCCTCTTGGTGCCGTCGACGTCGACGCAGATGTGTCGCAAAGCCATCAGTCTGTTGTACAACCTGCTGCAGCCGCATATTTGGGGAGACCTGGAGGTTGACCTGTTCCAGCCGTTCATGGCCCAAGACGATGTGCTGAACTCGGAGAAGTGGGCGGCTGTTCTCTCGGCGGAGGCTGATGAGAAGGAGATGAAGTCGGACACGAAGAAGAAGATTGTCACGCCAATCATCAACTATCTCCAAGCCAATAGAGTGATTCTCCATTTCAAGGGTGATGAATGGATCCAGCGCAACATTGGCTCCATTCTCCGGTCTCTTGATAAGTGCTTCAGATCGGAGAACCCCGAGATTCAGGATTGCCTGCATCTGAGCGACAAGGAAACCGTTGACGAGGGCCGTGAGCTGTCGTCGATCTCGGCGCGGATTCTGCAGTCGGTGCCGGAAGATGTCGTTATGATGGACGAAATGGATCCCGATGGCGAACAGGAAGTGCAGACGTCCGAGACGATTGCTGCTCTGTCGTCGATCGCTTCCGAGACCATGGCTGCTGGCCACTACACTGCCGGCGTTAATCTTTTGTGGGCCATCGGCCAGCGTAAGGCTGGTGTGGTCGACTCCCACATCCCAGCGCTGATGAAGGCTTTGCAGAGCCGCCTGGCGAAGGACCATGTGCAGCATTACACGGCGAAGGCGGCTGCGCAGGCTGCGGTTACCGGCCGTGCCAACACAGAACCACCGGTGCAGCCCCCTGCCTCATCGGAAGAGATGTCAGAGTACGACTTGAAGCTCCAGACGAATCTCATGATCAAAGCCATCAAGGTTGTGGCGCTCCGGATGGACATTCTTGGCGACAACCGACGTCCGTTCCTGAGCGTGTTGGCGACGCTGGTGGAGAAGTCGATGCATGTGCCTCTGTGTGAGGAGATTCTCGCCATGGTGGAGCGCTGGGTGTTTAGACAGGAGGGCACATGGCCAACACTCAAGGAGAAGACGGCAGTGCTGCAGAAGATGCTGTGCTTCGAAGGCCGCGCGGACACCTCCTCGCCTATGCTTAGCAAGTTCCTGGAACTGGTGCTGCGAATCTACGAAGACCCCCGCATTGCGCGGACCGAGCTGACAGTCCGGATGGAACACGCGTTCCTGATCGGAACCCGGGCGCAGGATGTGGAGATGCGCAACCGGTTCATGGCCGTGTTTGACCGCAGCCTGTCCAAGACCGCCTCTCAGCGGCTTGCCTACGTCATTGCCGGCCAGAACTGGGATAACCTGGCCGATTCGTTCTGGTTGGCCCAGGCATCGCATCTGCTCCTGTCGTCAGTGGAGATGAACTCGACGATCCAACTGCACAGCGAAGATTTCCGCACCATTCCGCTGTCATACATGCTGGCGTCAAATGCTAGCGATATCCGCGACCCCCCGGCCGTGGCCGGAGCTGCCAACGGAGCCGATGTCACCTCGTCAATCCCGGCTGGCTCTTTCGACCAGCTGCTGGCGTCGGAACGCACGTTCTTGTCCGACGTCGGCGATGTAAAGATCCGCGATCTGATCGAGCCGCTGGTGCAACTCCAGCACACCGACGTCAAACTTGCCCACACTCTGTGGGTTGCGCTGTTCCCGATGTTCTGGTCCGCTATTCCTCGCGACGACCAGCCCGAGCTGCAAAAGGGCGTGGTGGTCCTCCTTACCCGGGAATACCATGCACGACAGATGGACAAGCGCCCGAACGTGGTGCAGTCTCTAGTTGAGGGTATCGCCAAGACGTTCCCGGAGATCCGCATCCCACCGCATGTATTGAAGTATGTGGCTAAGACCTACGATGCGTGGTTCCCAGCTCTCCGACAACTCGAACAGCTTTCGGTCCACCCCGACATGGAATCGTCGGCCACGGTGCGCGAAAGTACCCAGGATGCGATGATTGATCTGTACTCACAGTTGCAGGAGGAGGACATGTTCTACGGAACATGGAGACGGCGGTGCCAGTTTGTCGAGACTAACGCGGCGCTCTCGTACGAGCAAGGCGGCATGTGGGACAAGGCGCAACGCATGTACGAGGCGGCCCAAGTCAAGGCGCGCACGGGAGTCATTCCGTTCTCGCAGGCCGAGTACATGCTATGGGAGGATCAGTGGGTGCGGTGTGCGCAAAAGCTCCAACAATGGGACATTTTGCAAGAGTTCGCCAAGCATGAAAATTTCCAAGATCTCTTGCTCGAATGCGCCTGGCGAAACGCCGACATGTGGCAGGCGGCCGACCATCGCGAGGCCTTGGATAATATCATCAAGGGCGTGATGGATGCGCCGACGCCGAGACGACTGTACTTCCAGGCGTTCCTGTCGCTGCTGAAGGTGCACAATCACCAAGAGACGCAGCCCGAGCTGTCGCGTGTGTGTGACGAAGCCATCCAGCTCTCGATCCGTAAGTGGCATCAGCTGCCGGCTCGGTTCTCGAACGCACACGTGCAGCTGCTGCAGAACTTCCAGCACTTGGTTGAACTGCACGATGCCAATGTCATCTGCCAGAGCCTGGCGGTGACCACCAGCGCCAACCTCGATGTCAAGTCGGGCGAGCTTAAGTTGCTGCTTAGTGCTTGGCGTGATCGTCTGCCCAATGTCTGGGACGACATACAGGCGTGGCAGGATCTGGTGACTTGGAGACAGCACATTTTTGTGTTGATCAACCAGACGTATCTTCAGCTGGCCCCTCAGAACACGTCCAACACCAGCAATGCGTCGTATGCGTACCGTGGATATCATGAGACGGCGTGGATCATCAACCGATTTGCCCATGTGGCGCGGAAGCATGGACTCAGCGAGGTGTGTATCAACCAGCTCAGCCGAATCTACACGCTTCCCAACATCGAGATCCAGGAGGCGTTCCTGAAGCTGCGGGAGCAGGCCAAGTGCCATTACGAGAACCCGGAGGAGCTTCGGGCCGGGCTGGAAGTGATCAACAACACCAACCTCAACTACTTCACCTCGCCGCAGAAGGCTGAGTTCTACACACTGAAGGGCATGTTCCAGGAGAAGCTGGGCGAGAAGGAGGAGGCCGATGTGGCGTACGGCACGGCGCTGTGGTTCGACATCACGGCGGCCAAGGCGTGGGCCGAGTGGGGCCGGTTCTATGACATGCGCTTCAAGGAGGACCCGACCGATATGAACGCGGCGCGGCTGGCGCTGGTGTCGTACCTGCAGGCCGCCGGCAGCTACAAGAACGCGAAGAGCCGCAAGCTGATCGCGCGCATCCTGTGGCTGCTGAGCCTCGACGACGCTAAGGGGTCGATTGCAGCCGGCATTGACGACTACCGCGGCGAGATTGCGGTGTGGTACTGGATCACGTTCATCCCGCAGCTGCTGGGCAGTCTCTCGCAAAAGGAGGCGCCGCGGCTCCAGCCGATCCTGCTCAAGATTGCCAAGACGTACCCGCAGGCACTGCACTTCCACCTGCGCACCACGCGCGAGGATATCATGAACTCGAGAAAGCAGGCCGAGACGCAGGAGAAGATCAGAGCTCGCCAACGCGCACAGTCTGCTGCCTCTAATGGTAAGTCGCTGAACACATAATGCTGGTGTATATGCATGGTACGACCGGAAGAGTTATACTAACAGAACCCTCTCTTTCTTTCTCTCTTCTATAGGAGCGGCATCTACTGATGGTGCAACCGAAGGCGCTTCTTCCAGTTCTGCCAACGGCGGTGCCGGTGCCAAGCCGGGTGCTCCGGCAGCCCCGAACCCGGCACTAGCGGTCTCGGGCCAAAACTCCCATGCCAACCCGGCGGCGGCGGCGGCAGCGGCAGCAGCCGCTGCTTCAGCCAATGGCCTGCCACCGCCGGTGGCTATGACTCCCGGACAGCGCCGGCCGCTCATTGAACTCATCGACGAGCTCCAGTCGTCGCTCAAGACGGCATTCCCTCTGCTGGCGCTGTCAATGGAGACCATGGTCGACCAAATTCAGAAGCAGTTTAAGTGTCCGCCTGATGAAGATGCTTACCGACTGATTGTGGCGCTTCTGAACGATGGACTGGCGTATGTGAGTAGAATGCCACATTCTTTCGCCAAGGACGTCAAGTTGCCTCCGGCCACGGAGCAGAATATCACGCGGTTTGCCGACACGATCCTGCCTACTCATATCAAGGCTTCGTTCGAGGCAGACTTTGTGCGTGTGAAGCCGACGATGTACGAGTACATCCAGAAACTGCGGGTGTGGCGGAGCAAGTTTGAGGAAAAGCTTGACATGCGGCAGTCGCATGTGGCGCTGGAGACGTTCTCGCCGCATCTGAGTGAGTTTAGCTACCAACGACTCGATGATGTGGAAATGCCTGGACAGTACTTGCAGCACCGGGATAAGAACCAGGACTTCATCCGGATCCAGCGATTCCTGCCGAATGTCGACCTGGTGCGCGGCATCGGATGGTCGTACCGGCGTATCCGCATCCGCGGCCACGATGCCAGTGTGCATTCGTGGGCTGTGCAGCACCCAGCGCAGCGCCACTGTCGTCGGGAGGAGAAGATTGTGCAGCTCTTCCGCAGCCTCAACGAGACGCTGCGGAGCAAGAAGGAAAGCCGGCGGCGCGATCTGCAGTTTACACTGCCGTGGATGGTTCCTCTGGCCCCGCATATCAGATTACTGCAGGAGGACGTCACGTACGTGTCGCTACAGAGCGTGTACGAGAGCTACTGCCAGCGCAACAGCATCGCCAAGGACGAGCCGGTGCTCTTCATGATCGAGAAGCTGCAGGCCCTCCTGGATAGCAAGGGAATCAAACCGGGCCAGACGACAGCCGGCCAGAATGAGCAGATCTCGACGGCGCGGCTGGAGGTGTTCAATGCGGTCCAGGCCCGGTGGGTGCCGCAGACGGTGGCGGTGGACTACTTCACGCAGATCTACGCGGACTTTGAGCAGTTCTGGCTCTTCCGGCGGCAGTTCTCGTACCAGATGGCGACGGTGTCATTTATGACGTACGTGCTGTTCATGCACCACCGGCACCCGACCAAGATGAACATTTCGCGGTCGACGGGCAACATCTGGGCATCGGAGCTTATTTCGTATCTGAGCCCGACGAAGCCGTTCTTCCACAGCGTCGAGCCGATCCCGTTCCGGCTGACGCCGAACCTGCAGACGCTGATGGGCCCGCTGGCGACAGAGGGCATCTTCGCGGCGTCGATGCTGGCGATTGCGCGCAGCCTGACGGAGCCGGAGCTGGAGCTGGAGCACGCGCTGACGCTGTTTGTGCGCGACGAGATGATGTTCTGGTTCTCGTCGGGCCACCGCCAGACGCCGCTGACCGAGGCGCAGCTGCGCGAGACCGTGCAGGTCAACAGCGACAGCATCGTCAAGCGGGCGGCGGCGCTCGCGTGTCCGGCGGTCGGCAACCTGCCCGCGTCGCAGTCGGTTATCGACCTCATTGCGAAGGCTGTGAACCCGGTCAATCTGGCGTCATGCGATGCGCTGTGGATGCCGTATCTGTGAGCGGAGAGTCGAGAGGGGATTTGGGGGGAGGCGGTGGGGGATGTGGCTGCGGTTTCTTTTTTCTTCCCCTTAAAATGGGCTTTTCAGTTTATTTTCTGCTACCAGGATGGGAGGAGTTTATCGAGGTTTTGAAGCTCGGGAATTGTTGCTTTTTTCGTTTCTGTCTTGTCTTTTTTTTCTGCGTTCTTCTGTTCTGGAATCTCTTACGGTCTTGTTTCTTGTATGGCGGGCACTTCTGTATTTTCTATCGAGAGCTTCTGGCTCCATGGGAGTGGGCATTTTCGGTGTGAGGGTTTGCCATTGCCGTTTATATTTTATTTGCCTGTGCTCTTTCATGTTTGTCAGTTTTAACGTTGTATGAACATGGTATTCGTATCAAGTTATACTACGTGTATGGGTGATGTGTCGAAGATGAAGCCGGTGTGAGGCTGGGAGTGAAATGATATTCGAGTAGCCGGGATATGTACTAAGCGAGGATATGCACATAGAGAGGATATTTCGGAAGCGAGGCGAATCGGTGCTGCTGTTTTGGTCAGGTGGGCGGCTCTTTCCGTGTGTCTTATACACCAGCACTGTCAATTTCCATGGATGAAGCTATCTCGACAATTCTCCTTACTTATTCCTTCGGCATTTACCAAAACCCACAGCCACTTGTTTGCTTGCTCCCGGTAACACTGTGCTGCATCCTTCGGAAAGCCGACAGAGAAGCGCAATTGGCTGGACTCAAGCCCGGCTAAGCACAGTAGCTGCAGGTTTGGTGGCTCTCTCTTTTTTGATTTTTATTTTATTTTATTTTTGCCGTGGCTTGCTGCATGATGCATGCAGTGAACAAGGGACAGCCGTGAAAATCGGGGTTCCGGTCTTCTGACTTGGATTTCTAGGTTTGGCCTACGTTTGTTTGCTTTTTTCGGTGAGACATTGCTGGGGAGAGAGGAAAATACAGGTTTCGTTTCTACCGTTGATTTCACATACTCGTGCCGACTTTTCGCGATCGTTTGCACTTCCCCTCTTCTTCTCGCCGAGATATACACGATTTGCGTTGGTAGTGAAGGTGTACTTCCCCCGGATTTATTGGACTTTTGCCGCGGGACTTTCAATACCAAAGATGGAGATCTCGGCTGCTGTGCCGCGCAAGCTCTGGGAGCACCCAGATCCGCAGAACACCGGTATGGCGCGGCTTATGCGGGAGATTAACCTCCGGCACGGGCTGGAGTTGAAGGTGAGTTCACTTCATCTGCCGGAATACTTCATTGGTGAGGGTTACGGTCTACAACTCTCGTTCTGACCCCGGCCGGACCAGACGTTCCGGGAACTGTACACATACTCCATCCGCCACCGCGCCCAGTTCTACGCACAGCTGTTCTCGTTCCTGGGCATTCTGCACACGGGGAGCTGCGATGTGCCGATCGACGAGAGCCAGCCGATCTCGGCGGTGCCGCGCTGGTTCCCGGGCATCAGGCTGAACTGGGCCGAGAACGTGCTGATGGCACGTGCCGGGTCGGCTGCGAAGCCCGACGGCGGCGTGGCGGCCACCGAGGTGCGCGAGGGCAACGTCGACGTGCGCCACGTGACGTGGGCGGAGCTGCGCGAGCGGGCCGCGCAGATGGCGGCGGCGCTGGCGGCGCGCGGGGTTGGCGAGGGCGACCGCGTGGTGGTGGTGGCGGCGAACGACGTAAGCGCGCTGGTGGTGTTCCTGGGTGTGACCTGGCTCGGTGGCGTGTTCAGCAGCTCGTCCACCGATATGGGCGTCGACGGCATCCTGCAGCGCACGGTGCAGGTTGATCCGAAGTTCATCTTCTTCGACGACGCCGCCGTGTACAACGGCAAGACCGTTGATCTGCGCGACAAGATGAGCGCGGTGGCGGCGCAGATGCACGCCCAGTGCCGCGACTTCGTCGCCGTGGTGGCGGTGCCGCGGTTCGCGGCCGCAGCGGACATCAGCCAGATCCCGCGCACGGAGACGCTGGCGCAGTTCCTCAGCACCACGCCGCGGCCCCGCGCGGCAGACCGCGGCGCCTGGCCGCCGTTTGCCCAGGTCCCCTTCCACGCGCCGTTCCTGATCTCGTACTCGTCCGGCACCACCGGCATCCCCAAGGCCATCGTGCACACGGTCGGCGGCGTGGCCGTCAACATGGCCAAGGAGATCGCGCTGCACGAGTGGCGCGGGCCCGACTCGGTCGGCCTGCAGTACACCACCACCGGCTGGATCATGTACCTGGCCGGCGTCGCGCAGATGCTGCTCGGGGCGCGCGCCGTGCTGTACGACGGCTCGCCGTTCTGGCCCGACCCGGCCGTGCTGGTGCGCGTGGCGGCTGAGCAGGGCGTCAAGAAGCTCGGTGTGAGCCCGCGGTGGTTGGGCGAGTTGAAGCGGAGTGGGGTCAAGCCGCGTGATGTGGTGGATTTGTCGGCCCTCGAGGTCGTTACTTGCACCGGCATGGTGCTGTCGGATGAGCTGTTTGAGTGGTTCTACGACGAAGGGTTTCCGAAGCAGGTGCACTTGGCCAACATCTCCGGAGGAACGGATATTGTAAGCTGCCGCCGCCTCCCAACCGTGAAGTGACAACACTGACGCCAGTCAAACAGGCCGGATGTTTCGGCTTGGGAAACCCACTGGAGCCGGTCTACGTCGGCGGCACACAGGGCCCGTGCCTCGGCGTCGAGATCGCCATCTACGACTCAACCCTCCCCGACGGCCTGGGCCAAGCCCTGCCCATCGGCAGCGCCGGCGAGCTCGTCGCACCCGCCGCATTCCCCAACATCCCGTGCTTCCTGTGGGGCGGCCCACGCACGCCCGGCGCCGTGGCCGCCCCGGGCACCAAGTACCACGCGGCGTACTTTGCGCGCTTCGCCAACGTGTGGGCGCACGGCGACTTCTGCGCGATCCACCCGGTCACCGGCAACATTGCGTTCCTGGGCCGCGCCGACGGCGTGCTCAACCCCAGCGGCGTGCGCTTCGGGTCGGCGGAGATCTACGCGGTGGTCGAGCGGTGGTTCGGCGACCGCGTGGCGGATTCCCTGTGTGTGGGCCGCCGCCGGCTGGGCGGCAAAGGCGCGACGGTGGATACTGTGGACGACGACGAGGCGGTCATGCTGTTCTTGCTCATGCGGCCCGGGTGTGCGTTCTCGGCGGCGCTGGTCGCCGAGGTCAAGCGCGCGGTGGCGCGGGATCTGTCGAAGCGGCATGTGCCGCGGTTTGTGTTTGAGACGCCTGAGATCCCGGTATGTCCCTATCCCCGCCATCCTCTTTGAAGGGGGCTTTCGTTTTTCTTAACACCTGTTTCTGTGTCCATAGACCACCGTCAACCTGAAGAAGGTCGAACTCCCCGTCAAGCAGATTGTGTCAGGCCACGTGGTCAAGCCGAGCGGCACGCTGCTGAACCCGAAGAGCCTGGACTATTACTACCAGTTTGCGAAGGTTGAGGAGGAGGGTGAAGTGTCCCTCAAGAGCAAGCTGTAGCGAGGGGACATAGATTCGCCAGAGATATCTTGATAGAGGTGGACACGCATGGTTTGGAGATGATGGTCTCTCGTGTGGCGATATCTGATCACTGGCTGAGAAGGTTCCGGAATTGAAGTGCCTATAATATGCAATAAACCAGCTTAGTGAAAAGAAGCAAGAAAAAAAGTGCCAAAAAGAAAAGAGAAAAAAAAAGAGAAAAAAGAAGTTCGTGAATCATCGTCGTCGATAGTCTCCGCCCGCTTGACGCGCTTTTACACGCGCTCAACGGCGGTACTTCGTAAGTACCAAGGCTGCCACGTATCTACCCGCACAGATGAAGTACACACTGTGTATCTATATTTTAACCAATCACAGCCGCCAAATGCCTCGCCAACGATCGCCCAATACTGTACTTTTTTTTGAGCCTCGAACATCATCAACCTTCTTTCCAACTTCATTCTTCCTTGTGCACTTTTTCTCTTTCTTCCTCTTATCTATCGAGCATCAACACCTCGAATCAACCGCCATCCGCCGATTTCGTTTTGTTATCTTTTTGTCGTCGTCCTCGGTCTTGACGTTCCTTTCATTTTTTTCTTCTTCTTCTCCTGTCCGTCTTTCTTCGGTCTGGCTCTGGCTGTTTGTCGTTCGGGTGATCCTAAGATCCAACTTTCCTCGATGCTTGCCTCGTTCTTGATGATTTCGCCTCTTTGACGCTTCGTTCCTTTTTCCCCGGCCGGCTCTCTGGGTCTATTGTTATCCTACAGCATTGATATTCACCTTCGGTATCCTCGACTCTCTTCCTCCTCGGTGTTCGGTCAAACCCTGGGCACATCTCACGCAGCCTATCGCAGCCCATCGCCGAGATCCACCGGCGCCCGAACCCACCCTACACACACCTTCTCTCCGATACCCGATACGCGGTGCCCAATCTAGCCGATCAACGCAAACCGCTCTACCGCTCGCGCCGCAGTAGCAGCCATGGAGTCGCAGCAGGCGCACCACGCCTTCGCTGTTGCGCACCAGCGGCCTAGCTCGAGCTTCGTCGGCTGCTCGCGCATTTCCGAATATGACATGCTGGAGAAGCTCGGCCAGGGCACCTTTGGCGAGGTGTACAAGGCGCGGTCGCGCAAGACCGGCAGTCTGGTGGCCTTGAAGAAGATCATCATGCACCATGAAAAGGACGGGGTAAGCTGCCTCTGTGAGATAGCGGCGCGGCCCGCAGCTGGGCTGGGCTGGTCATCCTTGTTTTGACATGTTGACGTACTGACTTGGGCATGGCTTCTAGTTTCCTATCACCGCTCTTCGCGAAATCCGACTCTTGAAACTCCTGTCCCACAAGAATGTCCTCCGTTTGGACGACATGTCTGTCGAGCATCATACCCAGAGACCAAGTGAGTTCCCCCGGTTGAACCCTTGCATCCAACAATCACATGTAGCCAACCTGTTGCTAACCCCCCTTCCAGCCGATAAACGGAAACGCCCTGTTATGTACATGGTGACTCCGTATATGGACCACGATCTCTCCGGACTGCTCGACAACCCCTCGGTGGTCTTCACCGTGCCGCAGATCAAATGCTACATGCTCCAACTCCTCGAGGGCCTGCGATACCTCCACGCCTCCCACATCCTCCACCGCGATATGAAAGCCGCCAACCTCCTGATCAGCAACCAGGGCATCCTGCAGATTGCCGACTTCGGTCTGGCGCGCCACTACGACGGACCGACCCCACGACCAGGCGCTGGAGCTGGCGAGGGCCGGCGAGATTACACTGGCCTGGTGGTAACGCGCTGGTACCGGCCGCCCGAGCTGCTCCTCCACCTCCGGAAGTACACCCCCGCTATTGACGTTTGGGGTGTGGGCTGTGTCTTTGGAGAGATGCTTGTCGGCAAGCCGATCCTGTCGGGCGAGAGCGATAGCCACCAGCTGGATCTAATCTGGGACCTCGTCGGTCCGCCGACTGAGCTTTCGATGCCGGGGTGGCGGTCATTGCCGGGTAGCGAGGGCTTGACCCCGCCGCAGCGGGAGGGCAACCTCGCCGCCCGATTCCGAGAGCACGGCCCCGAAGCGGTGTCCCTGCTGCGGGAACTCTTGAGACTGGACTGGAAGACCCGGGTCAACGCCATGGACGCACTTAGCCATCCCTACTTCAAGACCTATCCGGTGGCAGCGGCACCCGGTGACATCCCGACGTTTGAGGACAGCCACGAATTCGACCGCCGGAAGTTCCAGGACCGCAAGGCTGCCCTACCGCCCGCCCCCAAGGGCGGCACCGTGGGCAAGGGCCCCGAAGTGGCCGCGAACGGATCATCGACTGGTATGAACAGCGAGATGTACAACAACGGCGGTCGGAACGGCAGTGTGGTCGGGCGGTACCCGCCGCCGACGCGCAACGGCGGCGAAGAGGTCCGCCAGCCGCCGTGGCAGCAGCAACCGCCCCAGCAGCAGCAACAACAGCAACAGCGCGACGACTACCGGGACCGCGACCGCGACCGCGACCGTCGGCCGCGTAGCAAGGGCACGTGGCGCGACGACGCGGACTCGTACGTCCCGGGCGACGACCGGCGGCAGCGCAACAGCGGCGGCCGCGACGAGCGGGATCGCCGCAACGACCGGGACCGGCAGACGCGGAGTCGGAGCCGGTCGGCCGGCCGCGAGCGCGAGCGCGATAGAGAACGCGACCGCGACCGGGACCGGGACCGAGACCGGGATCGCGATCGCGATCGGGACTACACCCGGTCGTGGGATGCGTACCGAAGATGAAGATGTTGCCTGGACAAACGCACTGAATATGGCGTGGACTTGGCTCTTCTAATGCTAGTATCGAACATGGCTGGTGTTTTTTTTTTCTTTTCTTTTTTTTTTTTGGCTTTCTTCGGGATTGGCTTGGGCATGACGGAGTCTTTTGTGGAGAGTTTTTACTCGCTCTCTCCCTGGTTGGGCGGGATTCACGGAGGTTTTCTTTTCTTTTTTTTCTTTTTCCCTCTCGATCTCTTTTGGGCGGTTATTACATGTCGTTCAAAGTGGTGGCAAGAGACGGGGTCTACTGGCAACCCTCTTGATGTATGCTACTCCTTTTAGAGAGGACTGGATTCTGGTTGTATTTTTCTGTTTTCCTAATATACTCCTCTAAGCGTCTTCATTCTGCGAATGCCTTGAAGATCCAGGGTTTCCAAGTGATCATACTTGCATGTTCATGAAGGCACGGGTGGATGTGGTCTGAGAAGAGGGTGTCAGTTATATAGTATATGCATTGGGGGGTCTGGGCGTCAACGCCTAGGGTATCGCTGAGTTCTGCTAATCTGACAAGAACGGGGGGGAGACATTATGATAAGAATACACATGTATGTATATAGGACATGTATGTAACAAAAGAAACGGACAAGTCTAGGGGGGAGAATACACTGGTAGAAGGAAAACGGATAGGGGGGGGCGGATCTATGTGTGCCCGGAGCTGTAGTTCGACGATATACCAAGATAGGAAACGATCAAAAAGAAACAAAAAGAGAGGAGGTTGGAGTGTTAGATTCGTGTGTGCTACCGCGACTCTTCCGACTCCTCGGCAATGGTCTCGTTGAGCAAGCCTTTGCGCTTGCGCGTCTGGCGGGACTGCACGAGATACCAGCGGATATCCGCGCGGGGCACGGGGGCGGGCGCGATAGCCCCGGCGGGGGATTTCGCACCACTGCCGGCTTTGGAGGCGGGGTAAGCGTACGCGCGGGACGACGAGACGGCCAGCGAGGACGGTTTGGTGGGAGCGCGCCGGGATATCGGCGTGAGAGAGCTTTTGGACGGCCGTTGTTGTTGTTGTTGTTGTTGGAGTTGTTGTTGGAGTTGGACGGGTGTGGCGTCGGTGATGGGCTCGGTGAGGCCGAGGAGGATGGACAGGCCGCTGGAGATGAGGAAGAGGATGGAGCCGGTGATGGAGCCGATCAGCGCGGCGGTTCCGAACTGTGGAGTCCGGAGGGTGGAACACCCGGGAGTTAGTGTGGGGTGGGGGCCCCTTTTTGCTACGGGGAGACTACGGGGTAGAGTGGAGCTTATGCGTACAAATGTGTAGAGCGGCTAGAGCACAGCATCAACAGTTAGCCTATCATTCTTTCCGCGTGTTCTTGTGATCCTCAAGCATTGCATGTTGTGTGATCTTGGGTGCAGTGTCATCGGCCGGTTTACCTTTAGAGAGTAGAAGATGGCCCAGGCGAATCCAACCCACGAGGCGAAGAAGCGGACAAGCTCGATGGCCGGCGAGGCGAGGAAGGCGGCCAGGTCGATCAGCGGGCCGGCGGTACGCACGAGCAGCGTTGCGCCGGCGGACGACAGGTACGCGATGCAGGCGAATGCGGCCGAGATGGCCGTGGCGAGGGGGGCGGACATTGTCGGGGGGTGGGCATGGCCGGGGAGGAGAGGAGAGAGAAAAAAGAAGGGAACGGGGGAGGAAGAGAGAGGGCGCGAGAGAGAGAGAGAGAGAGGACAGAAAGAAAGAGAGTGGCGGAGACTCGATGCGACGATGATGGTTACAGAGAGAGGAGATGAGGGAGAAGAGGCTGATAAGGGGGGATTGACACAACGGTACGGGAGTATTCGTGTATCCGGAATATTCAGATAGGGAGGGCAAGGAATGTGGTGCATCTAACCGGGCTATTCACTCGGTGGGATGGAGGGAAAGAACCGATAGGTGCATATGCTCGGTACAAGAATACGGGGCAGCTCTTCTCTTCCTTCTTCACTGATGTTTGTGCTCTACCAGAGGAGAAAATGCAACCCGGCGATGCGATGCGAGTGGCGCTTGAGAAATTGCAGGTGTTTGCGGAAGCAAAGTCCTCTTTCGGTGGAAAATGCGCCCGTGCAGGTCCGTCGAAAAGCAGCACACCAGCACAGCGATCCAATGATGCCACTCTGGCGTCGTCGTGGGCCTTTTCAGAGAGGGCACACACAGCACAAAAAAAAAGTGAGGCGGACACGCGCGCGCCTCCAAGCAAATCCAGGGTACGCATGGTGTGTATTTTTATTTTATTTTCTTTTCTTTTCTTATTTTATTTTCCTAGTTTAATCATCTCTTTTTTATCCTGGCTTCTGCCGTGCTTGGCCAGCGCAGCCAACAAAGCATGTGAGCAGGAGCCAACAATTTACTGGATTAGGGTTAGTGGAGGGGCGGTGATGATGAAAAGCGCAAAATGCCAGTGGTGGGGCTTGTCGCCATAAAAATAAAAAAAAAGTTGGGAAGGATGGAGGGGCGGGGATAGAAAAAAAAGAAGAAAAAAAGTATAAGGCAAAAGTGTAAGAGATGTGAGAGAAAGAAAACAAAAAATAACAAAAAATAAAGCCCGACTTTATCTGGCTTGTCATATAACGAGAAAAAAAAACCCTTTTTGATCGTGGTTCCCATATAAAAAATTTGTTTGTGTCCATATTTTTCCCTTTTTCTTCTTCTCTCCTCTTCCTCTTCTTCTTCCGTTTCCTTCTCCCTCCATCTTCATCACTTACAGTCATAAAGAGCCACTCTTTTGACTTGTTCCAGATACTGTGAGTGCGGCATGACTTCTATGAGGCTGATTCATGAGTGCCGCCTATAAAAAACATCCTACCAACCAACTACTAACAACGTTTTCTTTTTCCTTTTCCTGCCTACCCCACCTTCAGCACTTGTTCACCCACCAACTTTGTTTCCTTGGAGATTCTGGTATGTTGGCAGAAGACGTCCAGGTTCTGGCGATAGCTTCACATTTTCCGCGCCAATAAGCCGTGTGTACTGACTTTCCGCCGTCTCTCTACTCAGATCCCCATCCCCACCGATCGAAATGGAGCCCATCATCACTGGTGTCCCGCTGGGAGAGCTCACGGAGATCGAGAATGAGTTCCGTGACATTGACATTGAGCTGAGTGCGTGGTTTCCCGCCTGCTTCACGTTTCCAGTTCCTGCTTGGCCGTATCTAACCACCTCCCACCGTTTTTCTTTTCTTCCTAAACAGCCCGTTTCCAGTGGAAGCTCTCCAAGCCGGTGTTCGAGAAGCGCCAGAAGGTGATCGAGCGCATCCCCGGCTTCTGGCCGCTGGTGTTCGAGCAGGCGCCCGAGGAGTTCAACGACAAGGTGCTCCCGTCCGACGCCGACCTGCTGAGCCACGTGACGGCCATCACGGTGACGCGCTACGAGCTGGAGGCCGACCCGGTGAAGGGCGACCCGCGCAGCGTGGCGATCCGCTTCGACTTCGCCGACAACGAGTACATCAACGACAAGTTCCTGGAGAAGAAGTTCCGCTACCGCCAGAGCACGCGCGGCTGGGCCGGCCTGGTGTCCGACCCGGTCAAGATCTCGTGGAAGGACGGCATGGACCTGACCGAGGGCCTGATGGACCTCAACCTGGCGCTGTTCAAGGAGGACGTCGAGCGCGTGGCCAAGGGCGCCGAGCTGCGCCCCGCCAACGGCACCGCCGCCCAGAGCAAGCAGAAGAAGCAGCTCGAGTCGGCGCTCGCCAACCTGAGCTTCTTCAACTGGTTCGGATACCGCGGCCGCATGGTCTCGGATGCCGAGAACACTGCTGCCATCGCCCAGGAGAAGAAGAAGCGCGAAGAGCGCATGGAGGCCATCCTCAAGGCCAAGGAGGCCGGCCAGCCGCTGAGTGCCGAGGACGAGGAGGAGGAGGAGGATGAGACCGAGGTCGATGTCGACGACCTGGACTGCTTCCCCGATGGCGAGGACATTGCCATCCTCATTGCCGAGGATCTGTGGCCCGAGGCCATTGCCTACTTCAGTACGTCTTGGATTCTTTTTTTTTTCTTTTCTTTTCTTTTCTTTTCTTTCTCTCTTGCGTTTACACTTCGACTAACATCTCCCCACTCTCTCTCTCTCTTCCCTCCAGTTGGCGACGAGTACTCCGACGAGGAGGATGACGAGCACGACCACGATCACGATGATGACGATGATGAGGATGACGACTAAACGACCCTCCCTCAGGAACACAAAGCGGGAACCCCCCCCTTTTTTTTTTCTTTACAAGAAGTTACAGTTAATTCAACGGGGTCCATCCGTTTTTTTTTAGACATGGAATCCGTTGGTGGATAACACAAAAATGAGTTGCAGAAAGAAATAAACCAGATGGTCCGAACCTCCCCCTCTCTCTCTTCCGCAGGGCTCAAATGCCAATTCTGCTTCTTCCTTTTCCGTTCCCAAATCTCACTTATGTGCCCCCGAATTACAGTTTCCACTTTGACAGCCCGCTTTATATGTCCGTACGCTATCTTCTTGTGATTTTCTGTTTTTCCTTTTCGTTTGCGATTCTTCCAGAGAGGCCACTTCCCCCTATTGGTGAGCTGTGAGAACTACAGTGTGGAGACGGGGCGGTGTGCCTATCTTGCCTTCTTGTCCTTTCTATTCCCCTTAGACAGTTTTCGCGTCCCCTACAAATTCAGTCAAATTTCCCCGCCTTCATGTCCTTATCGCCGGAGTGTAAATGTTGCTTCTGACGGGGAAATGTCCGTGAGAAGCTAGGGTCGCGAACCCTAAGGTGTGCCGGATCCCGGAAACGCGCGCGCCTCTATGTGAATCCACTCAGCCAACGACATACAACCCTCAGCTGGGGCTCGGGGCGATGTCGACGGCCGTAGTTAGCAGAAGACCTGCAGTGCGTGTGAACCACCTCCGCCAGGCAACCGATAACTGCAGTACACGTGAAAAAAGGGTGAACGACTTGTGACTTGCAGATGTGAAAACCAACGTGGAACCAGCCAACGTTCCCGGCTGCTATCAACCGCACCGGTACCCACTCGCACGTGGCGGTCAGGCTCTTCATCCGCGGAAGCTCGCTCGGCCCCCACCCCGCCCACCGAGCTGGACGCGCTGGTGCGCGTACGCGACGGCCGAGCGCCGGACCACGCCGGCCGGGACGCGCTGCGGCCGCTGCTGGACGCGTTTTGTCGAGGCCGGGCCGGCGGGGGANGGGGGAGGGGGGGGGGGCATGCACTAGTGTCTGGTGCACCCGGCGCTAGGCGAGAACATGCGGGCGTTCCTAGGGCGGAACCCGATCGACAGGCTGCCGCCGCCGGTGCTGGCGATTTGTCCTGCACCGCGTGTTCTCGGCGCCGGATTACTTGCACAGCCAGTGTGGGCTTGTGCATGCCGGTGAGCTGGGTTGAGGACATGTGCCCCCAACTAACCAAACTGCCCGAACTCACCACACAGGAGCCTGGAACGCCGGCATCGAGCTCCCCCGGCGCCCCGGACCCTCGAGTCCCTGGAAACCCCTCTCGACGGCGCCGACAACGAGCTGTTCCCCGATATGGTCCGCGGCATGCTCCAATGGCGACCGGAAGACCGCAACCCCTCGGCAGAGCTGGCGGTGCACCGGTGGGCTGAGAAGCAGCTCTCCTGCCGCTGGTCCATACGTAAGTCCTGACTCACCACCCCCGTGATATCAAAGGGGCCGCAACTGCACGCGGACTTACGGTGGACGATGAATCAGGCATCCCGACATGACTAACCTCTCTCTTAACATGAGGGGTAAGTGTGTTTTAGAGCATTCGTCCCCTCTCCGCTTGCTTGCTCTCTATTTCTTTCTTCCCTCCCCTCTTTCTCTCTTCTCTTTGTTCTTCGCGATTCTTCCTCCATTGCCTATTGCTCCAAGGCTTTGTGTTTCTATCTTCGCTTTCCCAGGTCCCGTTTTCTTATCCGTCACCTCATCTGTCAATCATATCTTCGCAAACTGACTCTAGATATCCTTCTCTGCCATCATGGATTCAGCCTCGCTTTCCGATTCGGGCTCCATCCTGGCCGACGCCGTCATGGTCTCCCGAGAGGATGCTGCGTCTCCGGGAGTACCTGGAATTGTGGGCAGCGCCACCTTCCAGCTGGCCCCTCCAGCTTCTTCTCCTCCTCCTCTTGCCCCGACTCCGACTCCTGCCCTTGCCCCCGTTCCTGCTCCCGCTCCCGCTCCCGCTCCCTCCTCTGCTTCGGCTTCCGCCTCTGCTCCCGCCGGCTCTGTCCCGATTGCCGACACTTACGGCCTTTCGGCGCCGGAGCTCTCGCTCGGCCTCCTCTTTGATGACACAGTCCCTCAGAAGATTCCCGCCGCGCGGGTCTTCTCGCACTGCCGTCCCTGGGGCAAGGGGTTCCGGCTCTTTGAAGTTACACCCGCGTTGAAGGGCGTTCTGGTATGCCTTCCTCGCAGAATTTCCTTTTTTTTCCTCTCTTTCCCTGCTACTCGCTTTTTGGTGTTCGCACTTATGCTAATTTGACCCTCTCCTCTCTTCCGGGGGTTGTGGCTTGCTAGGCGTCTCTTGGGTTCAACTCCAGAGACCTCGAGCACATCCCCGTGCTCGTGGCAAACCCCGCCAAGATGACCGCGCTCGTCGCCCGCTTCCCGGAGGTCGGGCCCACAGCGGTCCCGCTCACGCTGGAAACCGCCATCGGGATCCGCGAAGCGCACGCCCGGAGCATGTTCCAGCGGGAGCAGCTGTGGCTCGCACAGGAGGGGCGGCTGCGGCTTGCGTACGAGGAGCAGCTGCGGCTCGCACAGGAGGAGCAACTGCGGCTCCTCCGGGCCAAGGCCGCTGCCACCCACCAGGCCGGCGCCGCCGCCGCCGCCGCGTGCGGCCAGTGCGGACGCTGCGGACAGTGCCAGTGGCTCGCGCTTACCCACGCCACGTTGACCTCCCGCAGTCCGGTGGACCGGGTCCCGCCAGGCGTGTACAGCCCGTCGCTGTCCCAATCCCCGCACCCCCCGCGTCACCCTGCCCAGTCCCCCACCGGGCGCGATTGGCAGCTCGGGGACGACCCCGTCCGCGCCGCGGAGGGCAGGCGGGAAGCGCCCCCAGTCCCGCCCGGGCCCCTGACTCCTGTCCAGCTCAATATCCAGTATATGCTCCAGCAGCGGACCCAGGCGGAGGCTGCCGCGCAGGCTCGGCTAGTCTCGGAGACCCACATGAGCCACGCCGCGCGCCGCGCCGCGCGCGGCTTGCCTCCCTTGGTCAATCGTCTCGGGTGCCCCGTGGTGGATGGTTCCTGTGACCGCGCGGCTATGTCCAACCCGGGCCCGCGTCCGGCACCTCAGTAAATGGCTTCTTTGCTCGTGTAAGATGTCGTGTGCAACTTTGTGAGTCCATTCTGGACGTATCACAGATTCAGTTAGGCAGTTTAGTTCAAGATAAATGAAAACAAATAAGATCCTTCACCTCCTTGAAATCAAGTTCATAACCGCCCCAAGACATCTCTCTCAGTATATCACGGGCCTGTGCACCTTCAAATATGAAGAAGATACAGCAAAGCAAACACTTTTTATTGTTCTGGAACCCAGAGACTAACCAACCAAGCCCATCAACTCCCGAGAAGAACAAGAAAGCAATGCAATAGAAAAAGCTACGACTACACCCTATACAGCGAACTACTCCAGTCCTATCCACTCGTCCTCGCCATCGCTGCTATCTAGAGCCCCCACCATCAGTTCATCCACATCGCGAGCCGGTGTCTTGGCTACAGAACCGCCGGCCTCCAGCTGCTTCTGCTGCTCCTGGCGGTGCTGCGCGCCGAGCAGGTACTCGACCGTATACACGTTCTCGTCGGCCAGCCGCCGAATCTCATCGCGCATGCGCGCCACCGCGCGCGCCACCATCCGCAGGTCCACGTCGACCTTGGCGCGGTTGGCCGCGAGCCACACGCCGTGCGCATCGACCACCGCGCGGATCCACCGCAGACAGAACTCCATGTGCGGCGAGTCCTCGGTCTGCGCGGCCACGAACCGCAGCAGCCGCGGCACGTACGTGACCGGCAGGCCCGACACCACCAGCGCAATGTCGCGCGGCGGCACCGCCTGGAACACGTGGCGGATCAGCCGCGCGTCGTTCAGCCGGAACGCCATCACCAGCGCCTGCAGGTAGTCGGCGTGCTCGCGCAGCACCGCCAGCGTGGAGGCCGGCGTCACCTCGATCGACAGGTCGAACGGGTCGAACGAGAGCGACGACTCGATGCTGAAGATCAGCAGGCCCTCGGTCGACGCCGCGCAGAACGCCGCCCCGTCGGGCGAGAACGCGACCCCGCTCACCCGCACGTCCGCCAGCTTGCGCCGCGCCGACGGGTCGCCGCCGCGCTTGGACCCGGGGAGGGTCAGGTCGGCGCGGTCCTCGCGGTCGGATGCCTCCTGGTCGTCTAGGAGCGCCTGCGCGCCGGCCTCGGTCAGCAGCTTGCTGTTGAGGAACTCCTGCGTGCCGGACAGCGACAGGTTGATGCTGACAGTGAACTTGCGCAGCAGCACCATGGTCGAGACCGAGTACAGGCAGATGTACTTGCTGGACCCGGCGGCCAGGAGGCACGTGCCGTCAGTGCTGTAGCGGATGGTCGCGAAGCTCTTGGACGAGTCAGACGAGTTGGCCGCCGTCCGGCGGTCGGTAACTTTGCGACCGCCCGAAATGTCGCGGCGCCCGTCAATGGTCGCAACTTGCCGGCCATCGGCAATAGCCCAGAAGGACAGCTGGCCGTCCAGCGTCGCAATGGCCAGCTGGTCAGAGTCTGGTCGGATGGCTAGCGCGACCACGTCGGCCTGCAGCTGCACGGGCTCGCTGGTCTGCGTGCGGCTGAAGATCGACCAGATACGGGCCGTTCGGTCCCAGCTGCCGCTGACCAGGTGGGTGCCGTCGGGGGAGAAAGCCAGTGTCGACACGGGGCCCTCATGGCCGGAGAGTCTATCGAGCAGCTGGCCGTTCTGCACACTCCAGATATGCACGTCAAACGAGTCGAGCGAGCCAGCCGCCACCACCTCGCCGCTGGGGTCAACTGCGAGGCTGGAGAACGACAACCGAGTCGGTGCTGTGAACGTCCTGAAGTTGCGGAACCGGATCAGGTCCCACGCCCGGATCGAGCCGTCAAGACTAGCCGTGAAGAGCACGTTGCCCTTCTTGGCGAACTCGCATGCCGTCACGCCGCTGGTGTGCTCGGTGAACGTCACGATACAGAACCCCGAATCCACGTCCCACACCTTGATCTTGCCGTCATCGGCCGTGGTGACCACGCGCTTGCCGTCGGGCGAGTACACCAGCGCGTTGATCGAGTCGAAGTGGCCCTGCTGCTTGAGGATGTACGACTCCGACTGCCACTCCCACACGAGCAGCTGGCCGAGCTTGGACGCGCCAAACGCCAGCCACTCGCCGCTCTTGTTGATGGTGACAAAGTCAATGTCGTTTTGCGAGATGCTCAGCTTGTGGATCGGGTTGAAACCCGGCATCTCGTATAGGCTGAACACGCCGTTAGAGAAGCCGGCCACCAACAGCCCGGACTCGGCGTGGTAAGTTGCGCACCGCACGTGCGCACTGCCCTGCATGAAGTAGTGGCGGTTCACCACCCGCCAGCGGAACTTCTCCGCTGCCATGTCCTCATCGTCGTCGTCGTCGTTCCCACTTAGTGGTGCGACGTACTTCCATTCGAACACCGCACCGTCCTTGCTGATCGTGTATATTGTTTCCTGGTCAGCCGAGAAGTACGCGCCAATCACCGACTGCTTGTGGCCCGACAGCACGGTAGGCACAAACCCCTCTTCGGCATTGACACTCCATATCCGCGCAGTCAGATCTTTCGAGGTGCTGAGAAAGAACCGCGAGTCGCTCGACCACTCCAGGTGTAGCACGTCGTCGAAGTGCTGCGTGTGTCGGTGGTGCCGCGCAAACGGCGCAAACTCCACGGTGCCGTCGGGGTTCGAGTCCGGGGTATCAGGCACGTGCCAGACTTCGATCCGCCGTCGAAGACCAACGGCAAAGTAGCGGCCGCATGGCGAGAAGGCAACGGCGGTGACGGGGGATTTGAGAGAGAACTGGTATATCGAGATGCGGCGCGGGACGTTGGTCAGAATGGCAACGCCGTCTTCGTCGATCGAGAGGAGGAGGTTGCCGCGCGGAGAGAGGCCGATACGGGAGATGTTTTTGCGGTGGGCGAACGGGAGGGTGTAGGATTTGTTGCTGAAGGTGCACAATGGAAGTGTCAGTAGGTGATTCTCAAGATGCACGCATCAAGGGTAGTTTAGAGCAGCATACTCGACGAGGTTGAAGACGGAAACCCGGTTGCCGACCGGAGAGAACAGGTGTGTGCCTTCAGGGTCAAACAGCAGGTTCCCTTGGCAGTATACCGTGCCCAAAAGGTTGGAAAACTGCAAGCCGTGTTAGTAGAGGAGACTCAAGAACTCTGCGGTCAAGCACTAGAGATACGAACCTTGAAATCGGTCTTCATTGTCCCGATACCAGCATGCCGATGACAGCTGAGGAAGGGAGGCGTAAAATAAGGTGCCCTTGAAGATATAGAAGAGAGTATGATCGGCAATGACAGTTTTCAAGGTTGGTTAACTTCAGTTAGAAGAATATGAGGCTCGCTAGAGATCGTGATAGTCATTGAGATTTAATATCCCAAAAAAAAAAAAAAAAAAAAGCCTGCCAAATTGAACCCTTCGCTTATCGATAAGACCCAGAAATTTTCAACTTCATAGTGGGGCTTTTGCTTGCTTTTATAGAACAGCCGCCACCAGCTGCCAGCGTCTGGTCACAGCTGCCAGCAGCTGGCAGCCTCGTAATTTCCCAGTCTGCAAATCAAGCGCCAATCTCAAGCTGAGTCAACCTGGCCTGTCTGAGAACTGCTAGTCCCCTTACGGTTAGCCGCAAGGCTACGCCACATCTGGTTAACTCGATTTCTTGTCAGGAGTCGCACAGTCTACACAGTGTACTGTGCATTTCCTCCTCCGTTGGTGTGGCGTCTGTGAGGCGTTCAGGGACCCGGCCCCAGGATTCCCCTTAAACGGTCAAGTTAAGCACAGTACGACCTTGCACGCAGCATTTTAGTATAGGGGAAAGCTGCAGAAAATTGGGGAGGTGGTGTCTTTTCCTTCGATCCTCGCTTTATTTTTCCTTTTTCCCCCTGAACGACTTCCTTGGAAAATCAACCCCCCTTACTCTTGAATTGAACACTTCAGACCCTGTCCCACCGTGTTCATCATCTTAAAAACTTCTGCGAAACGAACGAAACAAAAATCCAGCTCAACAGCCTATTCTATTCTTTTTGTTGTTTTGTTTTTCCTCTTCTTCCTCCTTGACAATTCCCCCCTCCGCTTCACATCAGACGAAGGTTTCTTTTCTGACGTGCCCCCTTTTTTTCCCCATCGTTTCTTAACGGTAATATATAATTGTTCGGTCAGACGGTTTTCTCGTTCCCCTGACCTTTTTCCTGCTGTTTCTCTCGCCAGACCGCACAAACGTCCGCAAAATCATTCTCTCGGTTTCCGTGATTTCCCCCCCTGAAACCTCTCCACGATGGCTCCCTCGACTGCCGAGAGCGCTTCGGCGATTGGTATCGCCAACCTGCCCAACCAGCGTCACAAGATCGTGGCTAAGCGCGGTGCTGCCTTCACGATTATGGTCAGTGACTTCTTGTGTTCTTCTCGGACCGGACCCCATTGATCGGGCTCCCCTGAATCCCGGGCCTCACCGATTGTCCAGGGACCGGTACATCAAAGCTAAGATGAACTTGGAACACACCGTAAACTAACACGTTCGTATCTGTATTGTCTGCGCTCAGGTTGCTGGAGAGTCTGGCCTCGGAAAAACCACTTTCATCAACACGCTCTTCTCGACGACCATCAAGAACTATGCCGACCACAAGCGCCGCCATCAGAAGCAGGTCGACAAGACCGTTGAGATTGAGATCACCAAGGCCGAGCTTGAGGAGAAGTTTTTCAAGGGTAAGGGCGATCCGGGGTCTCGTGTCCATTGGAGACATTTGGTTTTGTGTTCTCGGCGTGCCATCCTCAAACATTCGGTTCACCCTCACTAACAGCATCGCATCTCTTCGTTCGTGTCTCCAGTCCGCCTTACCGTTATTGATACCCCTGGATTCGGTGATTATGTCAACAACCGTGATTCGTGGATGCCCATCATCGAGTTCCTCGATGACCAGCACGAATCGTACATGCTTCAGGAGCAGCAGCCTCGTCGCCAGGAGAAGATCGATCTGCGAGTTCACGCCTGCCTGTACTTCATCCGCCCCACCGGTCACACCCTGAAGCCCCTTGACGTCGAGGTGATGAAGAGACTCTGCTCGAGAGTCAACCTGATTCCCGTCATCGCCAAGGCCGACACGCTCAGCCCGGCTGACCTGTCCAAGTTCAAGCAGCGCGTATGTTTCCCGGCTCTTGTTTTACCTTGATACTCTGTCTCCACGGTTTCTATCCGGTTTGCAAGAAACGACGACAAGCTAACTAACCCTAACTCTTCTCCCTCAACTCTACAGATCCGCGCCGTCATCGAGGCTCAGAGCATCAAGATCTACCAGCCGCCCATCGAGGAGGATGACGAATCGGCTGCCCAGCACGCCCGCAGCCTGATGGCCGCCATGCCTTTTGCTGTCATCGGTTCCGAGAAGGACGTTAAGACCGGCGATGGCCGCATTGTCAAGGGTCGGCAATACTCGTGGGGTGTCGCTGAGGTTGAGAACGAGGACCACTGCGACTTCAAGAAGCTGCGGTCCATTCTCATCCGCACCCACATGCTGGATCTCATCCACACCACCGAGGAGCTTCACTATGAGGCCTACCGTGCCCAGCAGATGGAGACTCGCAAGTTCGGCGAGGCCCGGCCACGGAAGCTGGACAACCCCAAGTTCAAGGAGGAGGAAGAGGCCCTCCGCAAGCGCTTCACCGAGCAGGTCAAGATCGAGGAGCAGCGCTTCCGGCAATGGGAGCAGAAGCTGATCGCTGAGCGCGACCGCCTTAACAAGGATCTCGAGCAGACGCATGCTCAGATCAAGCAGCTTGAGTCGGAGTTGGAGGGTCTGCAGGGTGGTGCCGTCCGCAGCCACGGCCGCCGTTAAGCCAAAGAAAGTTCGAGCGAGAATGGCTAATACCCTACTTTCTGCTTTTGTTTTTCTCTTGTTCTTCTAACCACGACGACATGTCCGCAGCTAGTATTTTCCAAAAACCTTCTCCCTCTTCCCCTTCCCCTCCCTTTTTTATCATTTTACTTCGTTTCGGGATATTGTGTTTCTTTTTCTTTATTCTTTTTTATTCTCCTGCTTTTTCCCGCCTCTTCTTCCTATTACTTCTTCTTTTCCCTGACAGACAATTATATATTGACTAATTCTACGATCGCGCGCGTGTGTTATTAATATTGATTTTGTTTCTGTTTCTGTTTCGTTCGCTCGCATACCCCCAACGTCTGGCGTTCGTTCGTTTCTGTTGCTGTCGTCCGTTCGTAGTCTTGGAGAATGTGTAATCTTAGTCAGGCTTAACCAGATGTGATAATTCTTATTTTATTTCGTTTCCTTGCTCAGTTATGAGGATCACATGGCGCAAGTTATTTGGTGGGAAACCGCAGATGGGAACGGGGTGACGGGATAAAAGTGCAATTCTCCTCGGGTTTTTATTGTTTGTCTTCTGTTTTTTTCTTTGTCCTCTTCGATTGCTCGCTTCACAACTTCGTCCTCACGATTCTGTTCTCTCGGCTGCTCGCTGGTTTTTTTGGTGCTGGTACAAGAGTTGCTCGGAGACGCTCCGCCTTCGTTAACTTGTACTCGGGAGATCAGCTGGTGTCTACTCTTCGTGTTATCTCTCAAGTTTTCCCTTAGTTCTCTTAGGTTTGATGCAATTCGATGTGTTACTGTTAATACCGATGTCGGCGGCTGCCGTGTATTGTTTAATTCTGGGTGTGAAATCCTGGAGGAATCTCACCGATTCTGTGGGTGAAGATAAAGTTGGACCTGAGTGGGGTTCACTAAATCTTAGGGTTACTAGCGTAACCCAGGCCCAGAACACGAAAACTTCAGGGCTTCCATGACTCTTAATTCTCTCGAAAGCTGTATCTCAGCCTTGATGTCTTACCTCGACACACTCGGCAATTCTCGAAAGTCTGCCACCTTGTGTTCACTGTTTCTTACCCTTCCGCCTTCACGAGTACAAGAGTCAGCCGTATAACTTTTTTTTCTACTATGGCGCTCCGTCACGCCGTCAGCCCGCTCCAAGCTTGGAGCGGCGGCGTGGCCGCGCAAAGACGACTGCTTGCCAGCTCAGCAGCTTGGCGGCCGGTATCGGTGTTGGACGAGTAAGTGTGTTTTGAGACGTCGCAAGAGTTATTATTCGAGCTTGGGTGTTCCGTGTAGCTTGAGAAGGTGATGGTATGGCTTGTTTGTTCGTTTCTAACATTGCTGACTTGCCTTTCTCAGATGGGTCGCGAAAGAGGCGAGGTCGATCAGCCTGCGCCAGTTGATGGTGTTCGGCAAGAACCTCACGGAGGCGCGATTGATTGACTCGGCGAACTACCTACGAACAGAGCTGCCCACACGGTAAGTCAACAGCCCAACTCACCCCTCTCCGACGGCCTACTCCGCCCGTTGAGACACAGGTTCCCCTAAGCTTGCGCCGAGGCGGCACGTGCTAACGCCCTCCGCAGAATAGCGCACCGGATCCGCGACATGCAACAACTCCCCTACGCGGTGGTCTCGAATAAACACATCAGCGAGGTGTACGATCTCTACTACACGGCCTTCGACACGTTCCGCAAAATCAAGCCCATCACAAGCACGGACGAGAATGACGAGCTGTGCAAGGTCATCCGCAAGAACCTGCGCGCACATCTTACAGTCATTCCGAAGCTGGCCATGGGCATTTTGGAGTGTGACGGTCTAATGGACTCACAGGGTCTTGACAAGTTTATGAACACAATTCTCCGATCTGTGAGTATCGGGCCCCCCAGCCAGAGCGACACTCGGTATCAGCGAAATACTGACCATGGAATCTTTCTTGGTACTACAGCGCATATCGAGGCGAGTGATCGCCGAACAACACCTGTCGTTGACCGAAACATTCAACGCCTCGTGGTTTACCCCGGGCGCCAAGCTCGATGCATCAGACTACATCGGCGAGGTGTTCATCAAGTGCATCGCCAAGGACGTGGTTGAGCGGTGCGGCAAGGCTGTGCAGGCGCTCGCGCAAGCGACGTACGGACCCAGCGTGATCGTGCCCGAAATCAAGATCGAGGGCCACCTAGCAACGAACTTCCCGTACATCCTCAGCCACATCGAATACATCGTCGGCGAGCTCCTCCGCAACTCCGTGCAAGCGGTGATCGAGCGGCAGCAGAAGCTTGGCGGCGCGGCGGCCCAGGCCACGCCGCCACCGATCGAAGTGACGATCTGCGAGTCCGCGCAGCACGTGGTCATCCGCATCTGCGACCGCGGCGGCGGCATCCCGCGCGACGACGTGGCGTACCTGTGGTCGTTCGGCAAGGGCCCGAAGAGCAAGGCGCGGCTGGAGAACCTGCAGAAGGTGCCGCTGATGGCCGCCACCATGCAGGAGCTGCAGATGCTCAACGAGGAGCTCGGCCGCGCCGACCTGCGCACTCCGGCCAGCTACAGCACGATCGGCGCCGTCGAGGGCACCCTCGCCGCCACCACCACCACGGTCGCCACGTCCAGCGGCTCGCTGTCCAGCCTGTCCAGCCGCCCGCCCAACCTGCGCCTCGGCATGGGCCTCCCGCTCAGCCGCGTGTACGCCGAGTACTGGGCCGGCTCGCTGAACCTGCACTCGCTCGAGGGCTACGGCGTCGACGTGTTCCTGCAGATCTCCAAGCTGGGGAACAAGAACGAGCAGCTTGCCACGCGGGCTTTGATGGATGGTGTTTAAACGTGTAAGGGGTCTCTCAAAAGTGCTTTATTGAGTGGATTTTAGGCTTGCTGGAGCTCTCGTATCCTTGGATCTGTCCTTTTGCTTTTGGGTTCTGGCGTGTGGTCGGATGGCGTTCTACGGTTAAAGTTTTGGCGATACTCACTTGGTCAGGATGCTAAGTAGCTCTATCCTCGGATCATTTTCATTTCTTGTCATATATCAAGTTGGTCTTTTCAGATACTGTTGATAACTATCAAAAAAAAAGTATAGTCCAACACATAGGCCATCCAATGTACAAACGGAGGAATTGAGATGCGAGCACATGCAAATGCACTCCCAGCCGCCCTAACCCCAACCCTAAACCTTGGGTACAGGCCGCCGTGGCTAGTTGCACGACAAAGACTGAGATTTGCCCCGGAAACTGAGGCCTCGAGATTGAAGTCTGCTCTATTCACTTTCACAACTCTCGTGTATAATTAGCGAATATGAGTATTCTGTATAATCTCGATTTGCAGGAGAGCGCCTAAATTTGATGCTTGAAGATACTTTATTCCCCTCCAGTTCGGAGGCCTCGCCCAGAGCATGCAAGAACAACGCCTGACGCGGCGTTCTTGGTGCCTCCGTCTCCCCGCACTGTTCATATATTTTAGACACACGGAGAAGAAGAGTATCGCGCCGGTTGGGCTGCAGGTAGAAGTGACCATGTGGTGTCGTGCTCATCTTACTAGACGGGCTGGCCGCACTGCTTGAGTGCGGAAGGGTCGTTAGAGCGGTGTAGCACCTAAACGGAGGGCTGTATAGCGTGGGTTTTAGTGATTCATGACGCTGGAGTGACAGCTTGATGGGGGAGAGAGGGCGCCTGGCTGGAAAGTACAGGTACATCTTGATGCAAACGCGGTGCATTATCTGGAATCCTTCGGTGATTTTCAATGTTAGGGTTGGGGTTGGCACTTATACCCAGACGACAGTGCTGAATCATGAGTCCTGAATCATGTTCTGATTTTGTGGCGAAACGCCTTTCCTTTATAACTCCCGTGAAACCCATCTGCTCGACCGTTTTGCTCATATCATACACACCTGCTAACTATCCACATAATATAGAATATCGTCCCACCTAGGCTCATAGGTATTCTGAACGGCCCACCGAGGCATAGAGATTATTGCAACACATTACAACCACATCCATCCCAACCTGGAGCTTTAGAACACTCGCCAAATTCGAGTTAATAGATCGGGACACACTATCCTACACTCCACCACGACGTATGCCTCCACCGTAGAAAGACAAGCAAGATCTTTATGTTATGGGCTGCCGAGCGCTCCCAAATTGGTTATCCGAACATCATCCGAGCCCTAGCTCCCCTCCGCCGCTCCGAAACGACCTCCGCCCAAGATTATCGGGCCCCCTCATATAGAATGAGGAAAGCCGAGGAGGGAATCGCCCCAACTGAGCCCTGAGCCTAGGTTTCGAAGAAGAGAAGCGTATCCTGGCCTGGACGAGACGATTCGAGCTTGCCAGAATAATCTCCTTCACTCTGATGATTTCACCCAGCTTGGAGATCGAATTATCGGCTGGATCATATCTTCTCCGGGGTAGACAATCTCTAGAGACAACCGATTGACGCTCTTGGCTCCGGGCTTTAGCTTAAATATCGAATTATCGGCTGGATCATATCTTCTCCGGGGTATACAACCTCTAAAGACCACCGATTTACGCGCTTGGCTCCGGGCTTCAGCTTGAAGATCGAACTATCGGCTGGATCATATCTTCTCCGGGGTAGACAATCTCTAGAGACTGCCGATTTACGCTCTTGGCTCCGGGCTTGAGCTATCTTCGAGACCGGCTTGCCTCCCGCAGACGAGCACATAATCAGCCGCCGTGGGATCTGTATGTCACCCGTCCTCGAATCCGAGTTAACCAAGTACGGTGCAACGACCGGATTGAGCGTGGGGGGGGGCTCTTAACTTCCGTTCAGTCGCTGGTGCGAGAGAAAGAGTTTGTGCCTGAGGAGTGCTGCGTGATTGCGGCTGGGCCGGTGCGTGGGATCTGGGGAATGTCTGAACCTGGCGGCTTGGACGCGCCTATGATGTTACATAATTTATTTATAATAACCCTTTGATATATATCAGTCATGATAGGGGAGGCACCTTATAGGCTGATTTTACTGATACCAGAGGCTTGGGGTTGCAGTTTGGTCACAGCAGTTAGGGTTAGGTGTACCATGTCTGGGTTAACCTGCTGTAAACTATTCGATTCAGGGACCTCTGACTTCATTGTAGGTCCTCGTCGTGGCACTCTGGTGATTACTGCCTGTATTTTCAGGCGGGAAGCCCCTCTTAGAACCCTAACAGCTACCCTTGTAAAAGTACATGTACCTCAGCTTCTTCAGCAGGCTTCAATGTGCCAAAGCCTCTTAGCCCCTCTTTTTCTGGATTTTGCTTATGTGTGTGGCTTCTGCTTGTTAACTACTTTTATTTTCCCTACGTTTTTTTTTTTCCCTGACACTCTCTCTATCTTTCTAACCTGCGTTCCTTCCATGCCAATTCATATCCCACAATTGATCGTGGCTCTTGTTTTTTCTTTTTTTTCTTTCTCATGAGCCCTTCATAGCCACGATACTTTCTTTCTCTCCCCTCCTTTTTCCTTTCTTTTCTTCCGTTATTCCTTCATGATCATTCCTCCTCCTTCATTTCCTCTCCCTCCGTATTTCTCTTTGTCCATATTGAAGCACTTATCGACTCTGTCCCCCCACCATTATCGCCTCTACTCAATACCGTCATTTCTTTATCACTCCACCTACGACTCGAAGCAGCCTCCGAGTATTTAATCCGTGATATCTTCTTGGATTTTTCCTTTTTCTCTCTCGACATATATTGGGAGGCTTCTTGACCTTGAGTGGTATGTATATGTTATGCTCTTCTCTGGAGTCTGTGCTGGGCTTCCTGCTATTATGATTTCAACCAAGTCCTCCTCTCCACCAACGATCTTCAAAGCTCAAAGAGAAGAGAAATTGAGATCTCTTCCCCTTCCCTTTCTATTCCGTCTTCTTCTCCTCTCTTTTTCTATCTTATAGCTTCTCCCTCGTGCTCCCTTCCTCCACCATCTATCTATCGTGCCGATCTTATCCTTATGTTCTCTGATGTCATAGGATAGGCTCTCTACGTGTCTGCACTATTATGCCAACCCCTCCTCCCTTCTGAAGCTGTTGTCCTTTCACGATGTGCTTTGTACCTCAGTCTATTCACTTATTTTTGTGTCCTCTTCACTCTATACTTACTTCAATTATGGACAGAGGCAGGGAGCACTCGTTGGCGAACCCAACTATACCCCACCATGTCTTTTTCTCCAGCTCTGTTTCTCTACTGACATTTTCTTCTTCTTTTCTTCCTCTCCAGAGAGACCGCCTGCGCAAAATGCAGTCTCCAAATGACATGATGATCGATCCGGAGGATCTGGTCGGGATCCCGAGCGACCCTGAGCACGACCCTATTACGATCATAACCCCCGATGGCGATGGCCAGAGCGAGATTCACGATGCCATATTGGCCACCGATTGTACGACCACATCTCTCAAGTCCTTGGCCACCTTTCTGCAATAGCTTGTCTAAAATTTCCCGCCTCGGCGATCGGTCCCTCCAGAGACTTGATACATTTCCTCAACTGAACTGATCGGAAATTTGGGCTAACATATTTTTTTTTCTTCGACGGATTGCAGTTGAGGCGATGAAGGAAATTGTCCTACCACCTTTACCCGAAGACCCCGTTATTCTTAGCGATGCCGTTCACACATGGGCTATTGAGGCATGGAGATCCATGGCCAAGAAGGAGCACGGTCCGGTCTTCATGGCTGGCGGGTTTCCCTGGTAAGTCATTTTTGTTTTTTCCCTTGTCGCTCACGGTTATGCTGATTCTGCTCTTCCTAACACCGTTTGATTTCACAGGAGAATTCTTCTCTTCCCCCATGGCAACAATGTTGACCAATGCTCGATCTACCTCGAACACGGCTTCGAAGCCGCTGACCTCCCCGAGAACTGGAGCTGTTGTGCCCAGTTCGCCCTTGTCCTATGGAACCCGAACGACCCTTCCCTTTACGTTCACCACACCGCCCACCACCGCTTTACGAAGGATGAGAGCGATTGGGGTTTCACTCGATTTATCGAGCTGCGGAAGTTGTTGAACGTTCCGTGGGTTGAAGGCCAACGGCCCATTTGCGAGGACGACCGCGCCAATATCACCGCCTACGTTAGAGTTGTTGAGGACGAGACCGGAGTGATGTGGCATAGCTTCAACAACTACGATTCCAAGAAGGAGACCGGCTACGTCGGACTCAAGAATCAAGGAGCCACCTGCTACCTCAACTCCCTTCTGCAGTCGTTATACTTTACTAACGCTTTCCGAAAGGTAAGATACTCTCACAACCACCAATCCCGCTTGGAACGCGAACCCTGGAGAATTCGACTGTACTGACGTCATACAAAACACATCACGTTTTTGCAATTGTATAGGCGATCTACGAAATTTCCACTGTCAACGACGAAGATGTCTCAACCAACAGTGCCTATGCTCTGCAGCGTCTGTTCTACCAGCTCCAGACATCCGACAATGCCGTCGGCACGAACGAACTCACCAAGTCTTTCGGTTGGGATACTAAGCAGATTTTCGAGCAGCAAGACGTCCAAGAGCTGTCGCGCAAATTGATGGAACGCATGGAGCAGAGGATGAAGGGTTCTCCAGCCGAGTCTGTCCTCCCGAAAATGTTCAGTGGAAAGATCAAGACCTACATCAGCTGCATCAATGTCGATTACGAGTCGAGCCGCATAGAGGACTTCTGGGACATTCAACTGAACGTGAGCGGCAACAAGAGCCTTCTCGACAGCTTCCGGGATTACGTTCAGGTCGAAAAGCTTCAAGGCGACAACCAGTACTTCGCTGGAGAGAAGTTCAAGCTTCAGGATGCCAACAAGGGTGTCATTTTCACCGCCTTTCCTGACGTTCTTCATCTGCAGCTCAAGCGCTTTGAGTACGACATCCAGCGTGATGCTCTAATGAAGATCAATGATCGCTACGAGTTCCCCGAAGTCTTCGATGCCGCGCCTTTCCTGTCGAGCGATGTCGAGGTCACCGACGAGCCTTGGACATACCAGCTGCACGGAGTTCTTGTTCACAGCGGTGTGCTCGATGCTGGCCACTACTACGCGTTCCTCAAGCCGGAAAAGGACGGCTGGTTCTACAAGTATGACGACGACAAAGTTGTTAAGGCTACCATGCGTGAAGTCCTTGAAGAGAACTATGGTGGCGAATACCTCACCCCCCCGAACCAGCGTGGCCCTCTTGTGGCCCGAAAGACGCCCGTGCTGCGAACCAACAGCGCCTACATGCTGGTGTACATCCGACAGTCAAGAGTGGACAAGATCCTCGCTCCCGTGACGCTGGACGATATTCCCCTGCATCTCCAACAGAGAGTGCAGGAGGAGATTGCCCAGAAAGAGATGCGGCGCAAGGAGCGTGAGGAAGCTCACCTGTACATTACCGTTCGTGTGATCACAACGGAAACTTTCAAGCATCACGGTGGCACCGACCTTGCCTTGTTCGACTCCCAGAACGAGCAGGACCCGGCGGCTCCGGTGTCTTACCGTGTCTTGCGCGCCATGCTGATGGAGGACTTGATCGCGATGATCGCTAAGGATATGGGTCAGGATGCCGATCGCGTCCGTCTGTGGATCATGGTCAACCGTCAGAACAAAACGATTCGCCCCGACCAGCCTCTGATGGATCTCTCACTCAGCGTTGAAGAAACCTTCCAGCGTAGCACTGCGCATCGAGATCCTACACTGAGACTGTGGGCCGAGGTTGCCGATAAGATCGAGGACGGGGTGGCTGTTTGGCCTACTCACCAAGGACAAAATGGTGTGGTTATCAAGAATGACCTGATTCTTCTCTTCCTCAAGTGCTTCAGCCTGGAGGAGCAATCTCTTCGTGGCGTGGGACATATCTACATTAGCAAGGAGAAGAAAGTCGATGACTTGTTCCCTATTATCATGAAGATGATGAACTGGGGCGAGAAGCTGCCGTCTGATGACAAGGTGCTGCTTTGGGAGGTGAGTCAGATGAGAGCCGCCTCAATACTTCGCACTCGTTCTCTCCTTATCTTCGGCTTATGAAACTAACTTCCGGTTATCTGTTATCCAATCTATAGGAGATTAAGCCGACAATGATCGAACCGCTGAAGTCTAAGCAAACTCTCAAGACGGCCGAGCTGATTGATGGCGATGTGATTTGCTTCCAGCGAGTCCATGAGCGGAAGAGTCTGCTTCCTGGCCGCCTGGGTGGCTCCTCGGAGAAGGTTTCAGAGGAAGGGTATGTAATCTTTTGTGTCTTCTTATTGACTAGGACGGTTCCGTATCCGGCATGGACAGACGGTAGCTAACGTTTCTTTGAACCAACCCCCCATGCACAGTCTTCGGAAGGCCGCCTTCGACCATTTCGAGGATGCTCGGGAGTACTATGACTTCTTGCACAACAAGAAGACGATTCGGTTCTATGCCCACCCGAGCCGGTGTGATCCGGTCAAATACCCGACTTTCGAACTCACGCTTAGCTCGAAGGCCAATTACGATACTCTGGCTAGCCGAGTTGGTCACCATCTCGATGTTCCGCCTACTCACCTGCGGTTTTGGACAGTCAACATGCTTACGGGCAATCCCAAGGCGACTGTAAAGCGCAACGGAGCGTTCAGCATTCATCAGATCCTGAATCCGGCGTTTTATCCTCAGGGAAATGGAAACCAGAAGGTGGATACGTTCTATTTTGAGGTTCTTGACATGAGTTTGGCTGAGCTGGATATGAAGAAGAGTGTCCCGGTGACTTGGCTCAGCGAGGGTGTTTCGAAAGAGGACACGTACGATCTTCTGGTCAACAAGAACAGCACTGTGGTCGACCTGATTAAGGCTCTGGTGGCCAAGGCACAGCTGCCCGACGAGACCGATGCCGGCATGATCCGCGTTTTCGAGGTTGCCAACAACAAGATCTTCCGGGAGCTGCAGCGCGATTATCCGGTTATCAGCCTCAACGACTACACTTCGGTGTATGCGGAGCGGATTCCCGACGAGGATCTCGGAGCTGACGAATTGTCGATGATGCAAGTGATTCATTTCCACAACGAGCCCAACCGGGTTCATGGAGCCCCGTTCAAGTTCCGGCTGGTCAAGGATGAGCCGTTCTCGGAGACCAAGAAGCGTTTGGAGAAGCGGACGGGGTTCAAGGGCAAGTCCTTTGAGAAGATCAAGTTTGCGCTGCTCCGGCGGTCGCAGTACTCCAAGCCGCAGTATCTCACGGATGGTATGTTCCAGTTTCCCCCACATTACATCAACGGTCTCTCGACGCTTTACTAACACCGCTTCTCTACTCAATAGACGACATCCTGTGGGATACGGCTCGTCCTGAAGACGATCTTCTGGGATTGGACCACCCGGATCGGTCGAGAGCCGTCAGAAATGGCGGAGACCTTTTCCTGAAATAAGCGCAAGTCTTGAGTGAAGCTTCTCTGGAAGCCATATTGCCAGCTTAGGTAGATAGCAGCAGTAGTAGCGCAGATGGTGGAAGAAGAAATGAATGGGAGGGAGTTTATTGATTGCGACCTTTTTTGGGGGGGGATTGTTCCTGAGTTTCAACGTCTGTGAGGTTGGCTGATTCCTTGTTTTCCTGTTGTACTTCTTATGGCTCTTACGCATGTTATCCCATTCACTGTTTGTGCGAGCATGTCGCCGTTCCGGATTGGTTTTCCCGTTTTCCCCGCGTTGTTTCGGGGTGTCTTTTTCTGTACTGGGCATTCCGGGTTTCTTTTCCACCATTGGCGATCTTCGTGCTTCTAGAAAGAATGGTTTTCTGTGCAATGTCTTCATACGTCCAATATTCCAACCAACGTTTTGCTTTGTTTCTTCTTCCGTCTTTGCGTGCCTTTTTTCTTGCTTCTTATACATATCTTCCCGTGTTGTTCGTTTCTCTTGTGTCGCGTGAGCAAAGTACCTTTCTTCTACGGGTGAGGTACTCGATTCGCTGTTCTGCTTGCTAGTTTGATTTGTGATTGATTCCCCTGGTTTGTGGTTCTGTGAGGGTTATCTTGCAGACGAGTATGTTTCGTTCTGGCCTACTCTTGAGTAGTTCAGCTAGAGATGAGATCTCAAATTTGTTGCCGTATCAGACGTAGTGTTGCACACAGGGGATATACAGCATGAGAAGCATGAATCAAGGGGCATATTTTAATGCTTATTTAAAGTTGACTTTGCAATGGTTGCTTTTCTTATTTCCATCTTCCATCCTTTCCTTACGCCCCCATGAACCCAGCACCGACGGTCAGCAGACACAACACCATGATAGCGAGCTGTGGGGACATGGACAGCGCCGAGCCGGGGAGACGGGTGGGAGTCGGCACAGCGCCGACGCCGGTGCCGGAGGGGGTAGCAGTGACAGATTCAGCGTTGGTGACGTTGAGGAAGTTACCGGCGATGACACGGTTAGCAGCGAGGCCGCCGGCAGCGAGCACGGCGGAGACGTTGAAGCCGCGGCGGGACTGGGCGGCGGCGGCGAGGGCCTGCACGGCCTGGGCGGAGATGCCGGTGTGGTTGACGAGCAGGAAGGTGTAGCGGTGGCTGAGGGGGATGCGGGCGGGCGGGTTGGGCCCGATGTACGAGGCCAGGACCGACGAGTTGGCGGCGGCGGAGCCGGCGCGTGCGCCCTGCAGCAGGAAGGCCGGCCGGCTGGACGAGGCGTTCAGCGCGCGCGACGACGTCGTCGACGACTCCAGGCCGGTTTGCAGCCAGTGCAGCAGCGTGCTCGTGGCCGGCGGGGCGTCGGTCGGGATGTCCAGGTCGATCATGAAGATGGCGAACTGGCCGGCGAGGCGCTGGGTGGTGGCGATGACGGGCTGGACTTGGGTGACTGTTTGTGTGGTGAGAGTGTGTTAGATACTAGGGTTGCCTTAGGGTCTGGGTCCTGCTGGTCTGGGGGGGCTGTTCTCTTCCCCCAAAAGCACCACCGCCACGAACGGCGGATAGGAAGGAAGATACACGTACAGTTGCGCGGCAGGACATTGCCGTTCTGCACGGGCAGGTTGCCGTATTGCACGAGCAGCTGGTTCTGGGTAGCGGGCTGGAAGCCGGCGGGCGTGGCGGCCCACGAGACCGACGCGGCGGCGAGGAGGGAAGCGAGCTGGAACTTCATTGTTGCTAGCGGGTTTTCTCGGAAGACTCTGAGACTGTGGTTTTCGGGTTCCTATCGATTTTAATGAACGTGGATAGTTGGAGAACTAAATTCGAAGAGGATCCAGTCCTATATTAACAGAAAGACACACACGCACAAAAAAGGGCGATCAACGCAAGAAACGAAAACGAAGTTTGATTAAGGAAAGCACAGATTCTGAGAACCCAAAAAGAAGAAGAGCAAAAAAGAAGAGCCAAACCAGGGCCTATTGTAGAAAAGAAGAGGAGGAGAGAAGGAGAGGAAGAGCCCGGATACACCAGCAGTGAAGATGAAGTTGATGGTGGGTTGAAACGAAGAGGAAGAAAAAGAGAGAAGAGGAAGGGGAAGGGACAATAGAAGCACGGGTAGAACAAATCCGGGAAGCCTGGACGAGCGTGCTACGGTGTGTGTGTGGCTGTCAAAAGTCGTTTAATCTTACGAGAAGTCCAGGGTGGTTTTGCATTGTGGGTTTGGTGTTCCAGACTTGCTGTGGTGATCGCCAGGGGTTCGTGCATCGGGCGGGAATCGGGAGTTTTTTTTCTATCATCATAGATCTGGTGTATCTTTTCTCGGGTGAGTTTTGAATGTGATGGGTAGATACGCGGTTTTTTCTGCTTTTTCTTGTTTGCCTTTCTCATGAGAGAATGACTCTCCTCGGGCCGGACATTCAGGAACAGCAGGATAGAGTCTCTCTCTACGTAGAGTCCGAACACGGAGAGAACATATCCAGGGGCCGGGACTATGGGGATCCATGCAAACGGCCCAGCTTCTCGACTCCCGTCCATCCAGTACAGGAAGCAAGAGCAGAAACAAAACAAACACACATCGTCAACCAGGATTTCTGGCGAGCTCCAAGAAAATCGCCGAAAATACCGACGCATCGGTCGACGGCTACCGACCGTGCGCGGGCCAACGCCAGGAACCGCAAGAACACACAAACGACGAAGACAGGCACCAGAAAAAAAGCGGAGAATTGCCCATGCACGATCCCGTTACCGGCTCACGGAGGCCCCGAGTGCTGATTAAGGACGAGCAGCTCGAAGCGCGGTGCGGTGGTATTCCAGGACGCAAGCTCGTCTCACGGGCTTTCATTTCGTCGGCGAGAGGGAAGCCGTTTACAGCAGATACGCAGAGTGCCTTTTCTTTCGGCATGTTCGGCTGGCCCAGTTCGTTGCGGTGCCAGAAGGTTCAACGATCGTGGGAACTATGGCGCTGGACGGAGAGCAGGTGTTTGGCATGTTTTGAGCTGTTGGGGTATACATGGAACCTGGCCGTCATTCTCTCCAGTGACACCACCGCTCCTGGACTCAAGTAGTCCGAAAGTCCACATCCACCGAGGCTAGCCTGGGCGGGTCTTTTTAAATGTGAGGTGAGTTGTGTGTGTTTCAAACACTTGCCGGTCCCCATACACATCATGCGTTTGCAAAATTAGGCTTTTGCGTGTTGGCCAGGGAAGTGCGGGAATGTGGTCATTGGGGGGCGAACCAGCTTTGGAAAAAAGCCCGGCGGCTTAGTCTCGATCACTTGGCGCTTTTTTATCTTCTTTCTTTTTTTTTCCTTTCACTCGAGGACACTGACTCTGTCCGCCGCGACTAAAACCGCATGGCCGAAGAATGTGGGATGGGGCCACTGCCCAAGTGGGTGGAAAAAGAAAACCCGGCAAAACGGCTGGCCACTCCTCAAGAAAGGAACCTAAGCCTGGCGGCCAGCGCCGGCGCCCGAGCCGGCCCCACTCCGGCGCCAACGGACCCGGCGGGGAGTGGGGCTGGAACCTGGCCGTGGGCGTTCGGGGTGGGCGTGCACGCTGGAATGGGGGGGAATAAGTGCCTTTTTTGTTTGAGGGAATATTTTACGGAGTATACTGCTGGGACCTGGACTTATTTGTTTTTTTTTCTTTTCTAAACCCAGCACTCTGGAAATGGAATCCATCTCCCGTCCATATTGGAATTTCAGCACACAGTAATGCGCACTGGCCCGGTGCGTCTGATTCCAGTTTTCCCGTACAGTCCCGGCTGTGGCGAAGAGTCTGCCAAATACGCGCTGCATTATTTGACCAAAAGCATATATATACATACCTGTGTCTGCGGCGCCGGGGCCGCGGGAGAACGGGCAAACAGATACCCCCGGCGGCCCCGGACGTGTGGCTCCGCTTCCATGCACAAAAAACCCCCACTGGCCGACCCTAAGAGATGGCCCCCCCCCGGCCGAGGGTTACGACAGAGACCGGCGAACCGAGGATGGAATCGCCATCCATGATATCATTTCTTTTTTTCGGGGGTTATTTGTACACGCGCGCACCCCCTAGCCGCTTTTTTTTATGGGCTGTGGCGACCATGGATGTACCTTTTAATATGTCTCCCCCTGTAGGGTCAACGCCAATGCTGATGCACTTTAGCGGCGCCGATGATGTCAATCTGATGAGATATGCCCACCCACAACACCGGCGACCAAAAAATAAAATAAAAAAATAACATAAAAAAGAGGAGTATCCAGTCTCCCCCGTTTCTGCTGCTGTTTTCTCACCTGCACGGTAACATTGGAACCGTTCCGCATGACTCGAACAAAGATGCAGTGTCTGGATATTCAAGGGCGGGCCTGTGGGGACGTGTTTTTGTTTCCTGTTCGTGAAGCGCGGAACCGACTATATCGGCTGTTTAAACTGAAGGAAAGAGGACGTATATCCCTGAAGATGTGCGTGTGTGTGTGTGCCGCCTGGTTGCGAGAGGGTTTCGCCACCAGCCTTTTTTTGCCGTTCTCAAAGGGGTGCAGAAGCTTAGAAAGCTGCATATCAGGCATGGCCACTCCAGGGTCTTTGCATCCCCTTATTCTGCACTCGGACAGAGAGAACCCCGAATATCCAAGCTGGCTGAAAAGAGAGAAAAAAAAAAGATATCAGAAGCTTTGTGTGCCCGAGCGAAGAGAAGCAACGAACGTCCCTGGGGGAGGGGCGGAAAATGAAGTATCAGAGAGAAGAAAAGTGATGTAACTAGCACGAATCGCAGAAAAGGGTCTCCCCCTCCCCCCTCTAAAAAAGGAAAAAAAAAAAAAAAAAAACATTCCACACCAAGACATATGATGATGATGTGTGTGTGGGTTTTAGGTGTGGTGGTGTGGTGCCGCTCAAGTCTCCAGTACTTACACCGGAGGCCGCATCTGCGCAACGGAGACGTGAACACGCGAGTATCGGTGTACATGGGAGCCAACTCACACTTCGTCTTCTTGGTGTTTATTATATATATATATATATATATATATATACTGGCGTCTGTCGTCTCGTTCCGCTGCACTCTCTCTTTCCTCTGCTTTTTGTGTTTCTTTCTTTCCGTTCACCCTCCACGGCTTTTCTTTTTCTTTTTTTCTTTTATTCGCCACATCCCACATTCCACTGCATGATCCTCGTTTCACCACACACTTCTCTCCTCACTCTTCTCTCAATCTGTTTTAATCGCGGGGCGCGCTTGTGTTTCCCGGCACAGCTTATTTTTACATTTTACTTCATCTTAATCTAAATTATTATCTATTTATTATTTATTCCTGCTTCTTTCCCCCCCCGGTTCCTTGGGACAGAAACATAGCCGCCTTCCCAACAATCTTGCGCGGGTTTTAAAGCCTTCCTCCCCCCACGCCGGCCGCATTTCTCTTTTTCCTTCTTTTCTTGTTTCCTGCTCCTTGTCTCTCGGAACCTTCCAATCTCCATATATCGCCGGTTGTCTCACCCTTTTTAGATTGCTTTCTATCTCCCGAGGATAGGAAAAAAAGAAAAAGAAAAAAACAAGAGGCTGCTCCTTGCACCCTCACCCCCTCCGGCCAAACAAACACACACATATAAAAAACCCAATGGCCCCGCCCCGGACCTCCGAGCCCCGCTCCCCCGCCGCCGCCCGACCGCCCAGCATGCGCGCCGCCACCTCCTCCTACCTGCCGTCGTCAACCTCGTCTTCCGCCGCCTCCCACCACCACCACCACCACCATCACCGCCACCACACGCCCTCGGCATCGTCATCCCCGCTGTCCCCCGGCGAAGCCGGCCCCAGAATGCTCGCTGCGGCCGGCACGTCCGCGCCGTCGTCGGCCGGGAGTGGTGCCGGCGGCCCCGGCGCCGTGGCGTCGTCGCCGGCCGACATGCAGTCGTACGCCGACTTCATGCGCGAGCACACCCTGCGCCAGCTGGAGCGCGCGCGCCGGCTGAGCGACTACCAGGAGAACCTGCGGCGCACTATGGGCCGGCTGTCGCTGACGAGCTCGCACTCGTCGACTAAGTGAGCAGGGGAGAGAGGCCGTGGAGGCTTGGTTGTCGGAACGGGCGTGGGCCTCTTCTTGTTCTCTCTTCGGGAGGCCGGGCACCCCCGGGCTCTCCGGCCACCGACGCCGGCTGGTTCTCTCTTACAGTTATTTTCCTCCCTTTTTCTTAGTCTCTCGCCGGTTCTCTCTCTTTTTCTTCTTTCTTTGCTCTCTTCCCCCTGACACCTCACAGATCTTTCCACCCGTTTCATCCACTCCCCGGTTTTCATACTTTATTATATATCCATTTCAAACCCTTTCTTCTACGGCTCTGTCTTTTTTTTTTTGGCTGGCGTTGTTTCACTTCTTTTCAGGTTAGAGGATTTTCCATCCTCGTTTTTTCTTTTCTTTTCTTTTACAGATATGAATGCCACCGGTTTACTTATTCTAGTAATTTTTGCCTCTCGGCCCGTTTGGGCTGATTTTGAAATGACGGCTTGATGACGCGTAAAGGGGAACAAGAATCTTTGCATCGCCCTAGAAAAGGGGTTTTTTTGACATATGAAATTGCTTCGTTAATCATTAAATCAGACTCGTTTCCAACTATGTATGCTGTGTGGATATGCCCACATGTCTGCCCTCCCCGTGATCTGTAAAGAAAAGAGAAAAAAAAAAGGAAAAAAAATATGTGAATCCTAAACTATGTACACCTGGCGGCTAAAAGAAGATGAACGCCGTAATTGTGTGCCGCTATTGACACAGCTGCCCGAAGCCTTACACGAGTGACGGCTTCTTCTTGATGCCCAACAACGCACTGTGGTCTTTTTTCTTCTTGACCACCCGCTTGAACGAGGGCATCGGCATTGCTGCTGCCGACGGCGTCGGGGCCACCGATGCTGAAGTCGATGCCGAGGCAGAAGCCGATGGCCGGTCGGCCGTGCTGGCGGTGAGTCGCGGGCCAACCGAGCCATCGTCCGCATCCAGAATCTCGTCTTCAACCGTCTCGCTACCAGCGACGAGAGCACCACTGGCACCCGGGGCCGACCGCAAAGCCGCAAACGCGCGCTTCGCCGCCTCCTCATCCTCCAGCTCCTGCTGCAACAGCTCGTCGTCCTGCATCTCCACGACCGCAGCCGCAAGGTCGACGCCGCGCTTCTCCGCCCGCTGGATCATGGCGTTGCGCTGGCGGATGGCGTCGAGCGCGTCCGCCGCCTCCATCTCGCGGCGCGCGTCGGCGTTCTTCGCCTCCAGGTCGGCCATGGCGTCGTGCTCCTGCTCGCCGGCCGCCTCGGCCTCCTCGCGCTCGAGCCGGTCGAGCCGCTGCTCCTCGGTCTCGTTCTCGTCGCCAACGCGGCGCCACGGCTCGCGGTTGCGCACGGCGCCCTTCACCATCGCGTAGTCGTTGTTCTTGGGGTCGGTTCGGAAAGTTACTTCGGCCGAGCATCGCGGGCATTTCATCTGGATCAGTAAAGACACAAAGGTTAGTCATGTTTCGCTAATCGCAGGGCGGGGGGTATGGGACTCTAGACGTACATGAAAGTAATATATTTGGATTCCGAGGTATTTCTCGTTGAGCGGTGTCTCTTTCCGTGTGTTGAACTTGCGGCCTCTGTAGATGAATTCTCCGCACGTCGTGCATCGCATCGAAAATGGAGCCTGTCGGGTGAGAACGGTGTTAGCAGGAAGTTCCGGCCATGGTGCATTCAAAGGGCCTGTGCTGTCTATGAGACATACCATCAGTCGAACAGCTTGGTTCTTGACTCCGGTCGGTTTCGGCCCCTTGCGGCGGGTGATCGCCGACGGGTCGAAATCCGCCGGGTAGTATTTGGCTGTGAGGACGAATAGTCAGTACAGGAAGTCCACGGGAGGCAAACGCAGAGGGCGGGAACACTGGGGGATAACATACTCAAAACTTTACGCTCCGACATTGTGAGTAGCTGCGAATATCGATAATGTGTGCAGAGAGAAAATAGGCAGTTCCGGAATCAAATCTGTAAAGGGAGGCAGGTTGAAATAGCGAGATGATGGGAGTTGGTTGAAGTTCAAGTTTCTAGTCCGTTCTAAGTTGCAAATAAAGCGTCGCGCCTATCGGGCTTATCTGACTCACCGCTTATCTTATCAGCGCCTTGGCGGCAAAATTCCCAGTACTTAGCGGCAACGACAGCCTTCGATTCAGTTCGATTTCCATTTTCTTCACGAGCACAGATTGACTCTCCTTCCTATATCCACGCCCATTCGACTACTCTTTATTCGCCGTTTTCCCCGACACGTACCACCCAAAATGCCGAAAGCCGAGGTCGGGTCCGCGAAGTACCTCGCGAACCGCATGAAGCAGAAGGGCCTCACGCGGCTGCGATGGTACTGCCAGGTGTGCGAGCGCGGCATGCGCGACGAGAACTCGTTCAAGCAGCACACGCTGTCCGAGTCGCACGTGCGCAAGATGCTGGTGATCGGCGAGGACCCGAAGAAGGCCATCAACCAGTTCAGCGACCAGTTCCTCAAGGACTTTGTCGCGCAGCTGCGCACCAGCCACGGCGAGAAGCAGGTGCAGATGAACCAGTACTACCAGGAGTATGTCGCGCCCCCCTTTCCGCCTCTCCCCCGCTTTACTCTCTGGTATCTGGCCACTAACGCATCTGCTGTTTGCTCTTGACATAGGTACATCGCCAAAAAGGACCACCTGCACATGAACGCCACGAAGTGGTCGTCGCTGACCGAGTTCGCGAAACATCTGGGCCGCGAGGGCATCTGCCGCGTCGAGGAGACCGACAAGGGCCTGCACATTTCCTGGATCGACACGTCGCCCGACGCGCTCAAGCGCCAGGAGCAGCTCCGCCGCAAGGCCGCGCAGGACCAGGGCGACGAGGAGCTCGAGCAGAAGATCATCGCGGCCCAGATCCGCCGGGCGCAGGCCACGGCTGCCGCCCAGGGCAAGCCCGCAGCCCCTGACGGCGAGGACGGCGCCGACGACGGGGAGCATGCGGACCGCGAACTCAAGCGCACCGACGGCGAGAAGATCGTGCTGAACTTTGGCGCGAAGCCCGCCGCACCCGCCAAACCAGACGCCGGCACATCCGCCACCAGCTCTACCACCGCAACTCCCGCGGCCGATGCACCGTCCACATCCACATCCACACCCGCCGCCGGCCCCGCCCCCGCCCCCGCCCCTGCAAACCCCGCCAGCGGCTTCGGCGGCGTGTCGCTCAAACTCGGCACCGCGAAGCCGCAGGGCTTCAACGTGTTCGCGCAGCAGAAGAAGAAGAAGACGCCGCAAAACGCACTGGCGGGCGCCGGTGCCGCCGCGCCGAAGAAGTCGGTGTTTGCGCCGCCGAAGAAAATCAGCGAGGCGGAACGCATCATGAAGGAGGAGATGGACCGCAAACGCGCACGCGATGCTCGCGGCGGCGGTGGCGGGGGTGAACCGGCGGCAAAGAAGCACCGGCCGGGGTTCTAGCGGTAGACTGTGCAACACGGGAATTCTGTTGCTTGTTCTCGTTTGCTTTTTTTCTTCTTGTTTTTCTTTTCTTGTTTGCTTGCTCTGGCGGGTTTCTTACGATTTGATCACGACATTCAACTGTATTTCATGGACGGACGGTTGGCGTTACGGCATTTCATGGTTGGGTTTTTTGCTTGGGGTTTTAGGATATATCATTGTACATATTCAAGGTGTAATTCTGTTCTTCTTTTTTTCTTCTTTTGAAGCTGCATTTTCTTCTTTAACCAGAAAGTGAATCCAACTCAAGGCTCATCCCGAAAATGTCATTTGACACAATAAAATCGACAAAAAATGCAATTTAAAAACAGGAAAGCTGGATAACTCCTCAGACGCCCCGGGTCTGTCCCAACGCCAAACGGTAACAAATTTTCTTTTTGTGTGACAGCGAGTCAGATGTCAGTCCCTCATACCCCCATCCGATTGAGGTTTCTAGCTCTCCTCCTCCTCGGCGGATCCATCGCGACTGTAGACAACGAGAGAGTGTTGTTAGTAGCGAACCCCACAGGGATATGACGCGCCTACTGGCCAACAGACCACGGGAACGGTTGTAGAACAAGGTTTAAAAAAAACATACGGAATGTACTGGATGCGGTACTCCTCCTCGAGCATGGTACGGATATCCTCCGGCAACTGCCCGCTGACCTTGAGCGCGTACACGCCGGGCACATACGAGTCGAGCCGCTGCCAGCGGGCGACCCAGCTGCCGGCGGGGTTCGCGAGCGAGATCACGCCCTCAAACACCTGCGACGTGCACGTTTCGATCTGGTCGCTCGAGCCGGCGTAGTGGAGGAACTCTTCGCAGTTGGGGCAGCCGTCTTCGCGGAACCGCTGCAGCAGGGAGAAAGAGAGAGTGTGGGGGTTAGTCGGACACGTTGCGACTGCCTGGGGCGGGGTGTTTTTATTTTTTTGCGTGTACTGAGAGAAAGCTGCGTACCGTCGAGGTCTGGATGATCGAACACACCATGCAGGCGCGCAAGTAACGCTGCTGTCCCGGAGCGACGAACGCGCTCTTATCGGCCATCGTGAGGAATCGAGAGATGTCGGACTGCAGATGGGATGCTGGTGACGAAGAGGTATGTGTGGTGATAAGTATGAGGGAGTAGGCTAGTGGAGGAGGAGGAGGTGGGTGATAAACGGGAGGACAATCACAACCTAGGATTTGAAGAAAGGAAAGAGAGAAAGAAAGAAAGAAACCGGAAAGGCGTCGTTTGATTTCCTGGGATATAGAGAAAAATAGGCGTGAGCAGGGATCACAGAGCTTTGACCAATCAGAGGCTGATAAATCTTCATGGGCTTGGCAAGGCTGCGGGTTTTGAGGTTAGAGGGGCAAGGCTGAGAAAGTCAGATTCTTATAGTGGGGGGGTGAGGTCAGTTGGGCTTCAATGTCAGTTCACTCCTCATTTTCTGGTTTTAGTAGTTTCTGATATCAATCTTCAAGATTCTCCTGCATGAAATCAGGCATTTTAAGTAACTTGGGTTCCCTCAGATATAAGTCTCATCAGGCCTATCAAATCTCTGTATATACGCCCATCCCACACCATACCACCTCCATTATCACCACCAGTACACACAAACCTCACCCAACATGGCCACCACCGAAACCACCACCACCGGAACCACCCCCAAAGCCCTCGAACTGCGCACCCTGACCCTCCGCGCCCCGCCCTACGCCTACGCCCACCTCGAGCTCGTCTCGCCGGCCTCGCTCCTCCTCCTCACCGCCTCCTCCTCGTCCTCCGCCCTCCCGCCCGCCCCGCCAACCCTCGACCCCTTGCTCGTGCGCTCGCTGCTCACCACCGCCCTGACGCGCTTCCTGGGCGCGCGCGGCGCCGCCGTGCCCGTCGACGTGGTCAGAGTCGCCGCCGCCCACGCCTGGGTGCGCGTGCCGCGCGAGGACCTCGCCGCCCTCGCCGCCGCCGTTACCGCGTGGTCCGGGTCCCGGGATGCCGGGGTCGAGGCCGTGTTTCGTGTGCGCAAGTGCTCGGATTGGCTGGGCAGCCTCGTCGGCCAGGATGGCCAGGAGAAGCTGTGGTATTCGCCGCCGCCGGTGGGGGCGTGAACACATGCAAACCACGGGAAAGGAAAGGGTGAATATAGCTCATGTGTTTCACGATTTCTACGAAATCTTAAAGGCATGTACATCACGCTCAGCTGCCGTTGGCAACAAGAATACACTACACCACGTCTTCAGCAATTTTTTTCCTTTTTGTAGTTCCTTATGCCCGTTGTATTGCACGCTCGTAAACACCGTGCCGGCAGCATCTACCTTGTGCTACCATGAAAGAAAGAGAATCTGGTTGAGGGTATGGAGAAAACGCCACAAACACCCTGCTGCAATGCGACATTATCCAATGCAATCCCATGCTGTCTCACCCCCCAACACACCCTCGAGTCTGGTCGGCCTTCCGCGGAAAAACGGACATGCTCCTTTTTTTCAAGTTTCGCTGCGGTTCTATCCGCGGCTCGTACAGTGGTGCCGATTACAAGCCCTGCATCAGCGAGTTCTGAGCATATGCCTGAGAAAAGAAAAAAAGAAAAAAAGGAGGACGAAATGGTTAGCCTTGAGTGAATCTTGGATCATGAAGAACAAGAAAGTACATACCATGGGACGGATGTTGGGGTGAGGAACGGCATCGAACTGGTGGAAGTCGAGCTTATACTCCGGTCCGATGTTGATGAACGCGCCCTTGTTCTCAGTCGAGTCGCAGTATCTAGGCGCCGAGAAGACTGCACGAAAAAGAAAAGGAGCGAGGAATTAGCACGTGTCCAACAGGATTATCAGAAGATTCCATCAACAACTCACCCGTGATGCACCGTCCGTCGTGCTGCACCTCGTAGCCGTCCATGCGCACTTCGTGGCTACGGATGATAGCCTCGAGGCCATTGCGCTCGCAGAACCGCTTGGTAATGTCCGGGCCAAACTGGAGGCCAACTCCTCTCTTGCTGGGACCACGACCAGGCTCGTCCTGGGGGTCGGTCCAGAGCATTTCCATCATCAGACCCGACTGACCAGGCTGGCGCTGGTTATGGCGGTTCAGCTTGCGGATGTCGTCCAGAGTGACCTTGTCGTCCGAGAAGAGGCCTCCGTGAAGCACGAAGTACTTCTTTCCAATGAGAGTGGCCAGCGGGAGGGCCGAGAAGCTTTCCGAGAAAAGCAGGAAGATCCTATCAATGACAAGTCATGTGTTAGAGCGGAAAAACGTAATTGAAAACGCAAAAAAAGTAGCGTTATTATGGGGCAGGGTGGAATGGTGTGTTTCGCCTGTGACAACAAGGAGGAGCACAAAAAGTGTAACATTGGGTGGAGAGCATACTTCTCGTTGTACTTGGCCTTGCATTCGCCCTCAAAGCCGTAGATCCGGTTCATGTCGTCGGCTTCGTGGTTTCCGCGGTTGATGAAGAACTTGTCGGGGCGCAGCCACTTGTTGGCATACAGAAGCAGGGCAATTTCAGTCGACCACGAGCCACGGTCAACAAAGTCTCCGTTGAAGAGGTAGTAGTGGTCGTCACTCGGCTTTCCGGCCAATCTGAACAGCTCCAGCAGATCAAAGTACTGGCCGTGGGTGTCGCCGCACACGGTGAGCATCTTTCCCTCGGGAATGTCGACCTCGACCATGGTCGGCTCGTCGTACACAATCTGCTTGACCGCCAGAATGATCTGGTAGACGTATTTGCGGTGCAGCTTCTTGCCAGTCTTGAACCGCTCGACCATGTCGTCAATGAACTCCTGCGTCATTTGGTCCCCGAGCTTGACGCCGTCGTACTCCGGCTCAACCATGATAGAGTCGACATCGAGGCCCTCGGCGGCCGAAGGCGCATCAGCCACCACGATGGCGTCAAAGAAGACCTGCTGGCGCACAACTTTTTTACATTCCTCGAGCTTTATCCGCGCATCCTTGTTGTTCGGGTCGAGCTTGACGCATTCGCGGAAGTCTTTGAGGGCATCTTTGGGACGGAGGACGGCGGCTTGCGCAAGACCGCGACGGAAGTAAGCCTGTAGGAGGGGTAAAACGGCGTTTGCACGTCAGCCACATGTCGCCACGCCAGAACATCGCTGGGAAGGTCCACGAGAGTACGTAGTTCACGCCGGGATGGCATACTGGGATATGCTTACCTTGACAAACGAGGGGTTCAACTCAATGGCCTTGGTGGCATCAGAGATGGCGTATCCGTACGCCTCGGTCTTGATGTTGGCCTGTGGCACGAAATGCATATGGCTATAGTTAGGATGAGTTCAAACGCCAGAGTTGACACTCGAGTTTCTTTCATAGACAAGACTCACCTGAGCTCGATTCGAGAAGAAAGTCGGCTCGTTGGGGTTCAGGTTGATGGCCGCGGTGTAGCACTTGATGGCCTCGGGCCAGTTGTGCGCGAGAAACGCCTTGTTGCCCTGCTGCTTGAGGAGCTCGGCTTCCTCGACAGGAGACATGGTGAAGGAATCAATCGGGTTACACGGAAAAGGTTGAACACGGGATAGAGAGAAGAGAGACGAAGCGCAGAGAGGTTGTCGCGATGATGTGCTTAGACGAGGCTAAGCGGGGGAGAATCTCGAGACAGGATGAGGAGGGTCTTCGGAGGGGTTCGGAAGAGAGGGAAAAATAGACACAGGAAGAAGTTTTCAGGACCAGAGAAAAAAGCAAAGACACTCGCAAGATCAGCCAAGTAGAAGTCAATTCATATACTCGAATGTCTGGAATATTATATGGACGAAGAAAGGACCAGGAAAACTTCAGGGTATGAGGCAAGCGGAGTCGGTGGTGGTCAATATAGAGCCTAGGTCGTAATTTTTCTTTGGCTGTAAGCCACCATAGCACAGCGGTATTATAGTCGGAAGCCAGCCCTAGATTGCTGAGCCATGGGTGCCTGAGATCAGATAGTGGCAGATAATGCTGCTGCACGGACCCAGTCTTAGGAACCAGGAAAGGAGGATAGGAGAATCAAGTAGACCCTTCTGGCCATATAGCGCGTGACACCAGATATGCAGCCTTGCATGAAATAGGAATGTTGCAGTTTTCTAAGACGGGAGGGTTACGCTGATCTGATAAGACATAGAGGAATCAGAAAGGAACCAGTAATGATATAGAGATATAGGAATATATGGAGATAGTAGACGAAGTATAGAGTGTGATATATGGTCGGGTCGAGATCTGGAATGAAGTTGTCTTGAAGCCGAGACACAGGCCGGAGTCCAGAACCGCAAATGGACTTGCAGCTGGCAGCACCTGCAAAGCAGATCGCCTCGGCCCGTCAAGAACCGCCCCACTTATTTGTCCATTTATTTTCCATGTACCTCTCAATCCTGGTTCTTTTTTTCATTCCTCCCATTCTCATAGTCACACTCAAACACACAACGAACACCCATATCTTCATATTGCCATCATTGACACAACTCCCATTTCATCTTGTGTATCGAAGTTATTTGCTGCTCGCTTTTATCCTTGTGTATTTGACACGATGTCTCCTTCCTCTCAGGATGGCAGCAGCCTCCAAGAACGACATGCTGTTGCCATCGCCAAAACTGACGCTGAGCGGGCGCTCATGCCGCCTCCGTCTGCACCGATCCCCAAGCGCATGAAGCGACCGAGAGATGTTCTCACCGAGGAATCATACACCTCGACTCTGTCGAAGATTATCGCCCGCGACTTCTTTCCTGGCCTGGAAGAGGCTGAGCTCCAGCAAGACTACATCAACGCTCTGGACTCGAAGGACTCCGCATGGATCAACAGCGCTGCGCAGTCGCTGTCTGACTTCCAGACGCGCGGCCAGAGCACTGTTGGACGCAATATCGCCCTCACCCCGGCAAGCTCTACCGTTGTCGGCGCCACACCTGCCAACACTGTCTCTGGGTCTCATGATGTTGCAGACACCCCCGCATCTGTTGCACGGAGCACCATAAGCAGCGCATCGACTACCATGTCCGGCACCATCCCCTTTGACAACACCCTCAGTCTCTCGGGATTCCAGGCCAAATACACGTCGGAGGACAACGAGAGCTACTATGCCATGATGGACGGCCTGAACCGCAAGCGATCGGAGCGCAACGCGTGGGTGTGGAACGGAAACAAGAAGGACTCCAACCGCGTGACGAAGCAGCGCGAAGTGCGCCAGCGGCTCGCCGACAGTGGCAAGCTGGTTGACGACGGATACATGAAGCGCGACCGACTTGCCATCCTCGGCGGCGATGACCGGCCCGCACAACCTGACACGTGGAAGCACAAGCCGATGAATGCTCTCATGTTCCCCGTTGAGGGGCCGGACAACGAGAACCTAGAAAGCCCTGCTGAGCGCGCCACCCGTCTGTCGTCCATGCAGCCCAAGAAGATCCTGCACGAAAACACCCGAGTGCCCTCTGATAGATCTACGCTAATCGCCCGCCCGCCATCACCTACGCTGTCCGCCATCCGTGATGCCGTGGCCGGCAAAGTCAGAGAGGCCTTCCGGGACACTAGTGCAGCAGGGAGTGCAATTTCTGCAGGCGACACCCCGCGCGTGGCTGGCTACGCCTTTGTTGATGACCAAGATGACACTGCCTCGGTTATGTCAGAAACCCCGTCAGTGCAGCTCCCCAGCGCTGACGACGGACTAAACCCGTTCCGGCTCCCGGCTGTGCGGCGACGGGAGCGCCTCCACCACGCCATGGTCGACCAGATCGTGAAGAAGCGGACTGAGGCGACACGCAACGGCTACGAGGGCCGCGAAAAGGGCACGCCGATGGCCGAGCTGCCGGCCAGCCTACGGGCAAAGTCCCTGACGCCTGCGGCGCAGCGGCTGTGGTCCAAGGCGCACAGCTCCGCCGTGTCCAAGTCATCGGCTGCCAACTACAAGTCGCCGTCGTTTGCCTCGCGGCGCCGGAAGCCGGGACACCAGCCGTCCGCGGCGCATCAGCGCACTAGCACGCTTATCAAGTCGCTGATGACGCAGAAGAATGAGAAGAATGAGTCGCGGGAGTGGTTCCAGAAGGTTGATGCTGCCGGCAAGAAGAAATAAAGTGGGATTTTGATTTTATAGAGCGTGATCTAATGACTGTTAATGACCTTGAATGAAAATACCACCAGCGATGTGACTACACAGTCACTTTTGATTCTACTAGACTGTCTTTCTGTGTCTTTGCCTGAACTTCTCCCATCTTGTATCTTTCACTCTGTAGACAAGATAATCGTATCTATTCTGGATGTCTTCGTAGATTTGAGACATGTCGTCAGTCTCAAGGTGCATGTGCATCCATACTTTTGGTCCCGATTTCCGGAACTTTTTCAAGCTCGGGACGGAGCTTGGCTTTTTTTTTCTTTTTGTCTTGAACGTCAACTTCACGTCAAAATTAAAACCTCACTCATTCGACCTTCCCCGTCATTCATTCTTTTCGCTCAACTGGCAATTCACGATCTTTTTTCTGTATCCCTCATGTATTAACCGCCTCCCATCAACCCCATGCGCTTCGCCGACGTGCTCGTCGACCTCGCCGCCGTTGCGTCGGCAACGCGGTCGGTGGCGGCCCGACACGCCGCTCTCCGGTCGCGGCAATGGGACGCATACGTGACCCGGCCGACAGCGGTGCGGCCGTCTGCGCCGTCCGAGTCTGCCGACAGTCCAGCAGCCGAGACCGATGCGGCTGCTGCGAACGCTACACCGTCGAGTCCGACTCCTCCCGCAGCTCCTGCTCCGATCGCACCCACCCCGACCGCGCCCCGAGACGTCCCCCCCGAGGCACCCTCAATCCAGAGGTCGACAATACCAAGCCCGGTCGAACCGGCCCCGAGCGAGCCCGATGTAAAGGCACAAGCAGCGCCCACACCTCCTGTTGACGAGGACCCCAGTATCCCCGACGATATCGATGTTGGAAGCTTGTTCCGGACGACTCGTGGATCACGGCTTTTGGGGGGTCTGGGACCGGCCCAGAAGGCGAAGCTACAGGCAGCTGGTCGCAAACCGGCGCCGTTTCCGCGGATACATGACCTCATTCAGGAGAACCAGGCCAGCTTCGCTCCGTCGGTCGCGAAGTCAGTCCCGGAGGCCGCGGTTCCCGAAGCCCCGGTGGTGAAGACAGAGTCTGTGCCTCGAGTAAAACCCGAGCCAGCGAAACTTACCGTTGAGACACCGATACCTCCCCCCATTGCGCCATCGCCGCCTACAGTAGCCGCGCCTTCATCGACAGAAAGCCCGATCACCCAGACAGCTGCGCAGCCGCTCGAAAGCGAACCCAAAACGACCACCCCGCGGCAACCAAACCAGCTTCGAGAATCCCGGGTCCCGTCAACAAGAATGGGAAGACTGTGGAACTATGGTGGACTTGCGGCCGGCATGCTCGGCGGAGCTCTAACCGAAAGCATGAGCCGCGCGGTGGGCATGGGCAGCGGCGAAGGCTCGGTCCTGCTAAGCGGCTCCAATATGGAGCGGCTCGTGTCCAAGTTGTCGAAGATGCGTGGAGCCGCGCTGAAGATGGGCCAGATGATGAGTTTCCAAGACTCCAAGGCGCTGCCGCCGGCCCTCGTCGAGGTGCTGCAGCGCGTGCAGGACGGCGCCGACTACATGCCGGCATGGCAGCGCGACCGGGTCCTCACGTCCAATCTCGGCCCCGAGTGGCGGGACCTTTTCGAGACGTTCGAGGAGACGCCAATCGCCGCAGCATCGATCGGCCAGGTGCACCGCGCCACTCTGCGTGACGGCGGCGTCAAGGTGGCCGTCAAGATCCAGTTCCCCGGCGTGGCCACGTCGATCAACTCCGACCTCGACAACCTGGGAATGCTGCTCGCAGCCACATCGATGCTGCCCAAGGGGCTGTACCTTGACAAGACAATTGCGAACGCACGCACCGAGCTCGGGTGGGAGTGCGACTACAAGCGCGAGGCGGAGTGCGCCACGCGCTACCGCCAGCTACTGGCGGCGGGCGGCGAGGACGGCGTGTTCGACGTGCCGCGCGTCCATGCCGCAGCGTCGGGCGCGCAGGTGCTGACGATGGACTTCCTGGAGGGCCAGCCGGTGACGCGGGTCGAGGCGTTCTCGCAGGCGCAGCGCGACTGGATCGGCACGCAGATCCTGCGGCTCAGCCTGCGCGAGATCGCCGAGTTCCGCTTCATGCAGACGGACCCGAACTGGACGAACTTCCTGTTCAACGCCGCGACGGACCGCCTCGAGCTGCTGGACTTTGGCGCGTCGCGCGAGTTCCCCGAGCCGTTCGTCGCGCAGTACGTCGGCCTGCTGCGGGCGGCCGCGCGCGGCGACACCGCCGCCGTCGCAGACATCTCGCACGCCCTTGGCTATCTGACGGGCCTGGAGAGCCGCGCCATGGTCGCCGCCCACGTGCAGTCGATCATGACGCTCGCCGAGCCGTTCCTGGACACCGCGCCCGCCGTGTACGACTTTGCCGACCAGACGATTACCGACCGCGTGCGCGACCTCATCCCCGTGATGATCCGCGAGCGGCTCACCCCGCCGCCGGAGGAGACGTACAGTCTGCACCGCAAGCTCAGCGGTGTGTTCCTTCTGTGTGCGCGCTTGGGCAGCAAGGTGCGGTGTCGCGAGCTGTTCCAGAATGCGCTTGGCGCAAGTGGACGGGATGTGTAGCTTTGCTCCCGCTTTCTCTTTTTCTTTTGTCTCTACTCACTTGTTCTCTCCATTGCTCTACGGGCGTTGTATCTCTTTCCCTTTTTTTTTCGTGGGAGTGTATCAGTTCACATTGTACGTTTATGATCTTTCAGTTTACTTAGAGGAGCAAGCAAAACTAGGACCGTCCGGGTACATCCATTAGGGGATGGACATGTATATTTAGTGTCTGGGATACAGAATAGACTTGATTAAAAGCATGCGTTTATCTCATGTTCGTGAATGACGCCTTGGTACAGCAAAATCGTAAAATCATCGCAAGGTTCCACCTCCATGTGAAAGTTCACCACAACCGCACACCTACTTCCGAGCCCGTCCAGCCGACCGCATGCCAGCATCGACACGTTCCAGCGACACCAGCTCCTTCTTCTCTCTCGACGCCAGCTTCTTGCGACGGCGCATGATAGCATGGTCGGCCTGCTTCGGGGTCAAGTCGGCGAACTGCTCCTTGAGGACCTGCTTCTTCTGCTCGGAGCGCTTGAGGAAGAACGGCGTCTTGCCCTGCTTGACCAGGTCCTTTTCGCGCTGCTTGTGGGCCTCGAGCACCTGGCGCTGCTGCTCGCGCAGGTCCTCGGCCTTCTTGCGCGACGTCATCGACATCAGCTGCGCCTTGAGCGCGTCGCGCTGCGCGGCGTCCTTGGTGGCCTTGATCTGCTCGCGCAGCGCCCGCATCTCGTCGTCGCGGTACTCCGACAGGAACGCGTACGCCTTGCGCACGTGGCCGTCGTCCAGCGTGCCGGTCAGCGGGGTGAAGCGCGGGTCGCGCGGCTTGGGCGCCGCCTGCAGGCCCGGCTGGTCGCGCGTCCGCGAGACCCGCTTCTTGCTCGACATCTCCTGCGGCGCGTGCTTGTCGAGCGGCGGCGGCCGCCGCGCTCGCTCGCGCTGGTTCAGCTCCTGCCAGTTCGCCGCGCGCTCGTCGTGCGGTTCGTGGCGGCCGCGGGGTGCAGCCTCTGCAGCGTCGTCTTCATCGTCCTGTTGCTGTGGCCGTTTCCGTTGCCGTTGCAGCTGTGCTCGGAAATCTTGGGGTTCGACCTGGTGTAGAGACGACAGTGATTGGAACTTCTGCGTTTTCTTGCTCCCCTCGTTTCTTGTCCGCCGCCGGCTTTCGAAATCGTTGTCCATTTTGTTTGTTGACGTCCAAATGGTGGACACCTCAGAGGGGCGAGAGAGACCTAAGAAAGCCGAGTCACTGATCTTGGTGTGTTGTGAAACGTGAAGTAAATTTCAGAGGAAAGGAGGCTGGCGGTAGAAGGGGATAAAGTTGGTTTTGATGAGCAGAAGTATTGGGAGTTGGCTTTTGGAGTTGTTGGTGGGAGAAATTTTATGGAAGTCATTCCTCCAGCCAACCGAAAAAAAAAGTGTGTTTGATAGAGGTGGTCCAAAACCCTATGTACTAGGGTTAAACCCCCCATTGGCATAACGCTAATATGGCGGGCCAACTCAAGTCGGCTGGCCTCTTGCAACGACGACGATCAGCGTCAATCGTAGAGTATAACATCAGGGAAAAGTGTTCGAAATCTTCTTCACATATTGAATGCCAAATCAATGGTCAAGCTGGCCTATGTAGTTAAGAGTCAGATAAGGTACTCACAACGTGGCCTGAGTCTGATATCCAACCGGCTAACTTCCAAGAAGAGGAATGTTTCAAGAAAAGCCCAATAGCCAGAGCGTGTATTGAATGCTCAAATTATCATATAATAGTGGCTAGACTCGCTTAAAGCCAGTTTCCGGTAGACTTTCCATCCTCAAGCAATAAAAAGCAATCCATGCTTCTGGAGTTGAGACGAACGCCCAGGGATGTGGGTTACTCGTATGTTACATAACAGCAAAAGCCTATGTGTCCTTCAAGAGAACCAAGAAACAATTTGTTTTGGGAAAGTGGGTGCTGATTCGATGGCCGTGGATATCAGTCGGCCGATCGGCCGGCCTGACTCTCATTATCCAAATCCCAGACTTCCGGGTCCGGGTGGGGCCGCCTCCCGGAGCGTCGCGCATCGGCAGAACTGGAGAAATAACCAGCCAGGAAATGAAAACAGAAAAAGCAATGCAGATCACCAATTCATGGATGTATATACAGCAGTTGCATTGCGTTGCACAACCGCATAGCATTGAGATCATCATGAGTCAACACGAGTCAACACGAGTTTCCCTCAGGGGACTCGGCCTCACCCGACACACACTCCGGCATCGCACCCATTGCCAAAACACATTCCCGCCGGACCCGGATGAAAGCCCGACGTGCGGCGATCAGCAGTTGATTCCGTGTACCAGCCTCGCACCGAGGCCGCACAGCTCTCCGTATCCATCCGCACGGAGCCCCGGCCAGTCTTGGCAACCCCGGATTTATTATGTCGGTCCGCGGCAGGCCGGTTCGGTTCCGGGAATATCTCCGACCTGGGCACCTGAGGGGCTTCTTCTTGTTTGGGTCACATAGAAACAAAAGTTCAATTTGAATTGGGTGGCATATGCTCTACCGGCTTCACTGGCGTCTCGATGCCCCCTCTCTGCCCCGGCCGACCGCGCATCTGCCCGGAACAGTTAGCGAGTTTACGAGAGGCTGCCACCCCGGAGCTGAAGCTGTGAGTTCCCGTCACGGTCCTCTTTCAACCTCGGGACCGTGGACTCCGAGGCTTGAAGACCCCCATTTGAAGTATACCTCAAGAATCATGTTCTGACTGCATACATTATTTCATGTCGGAGCTAAATTCGGGTCCTCCCGTTTTCCTCGGCTTTCCCGCTGACATGCCCTGTTTTATCCTGGAGTCGCCAAATCGATAACCGCCGCTGCTGACATTTGCGGTTCTCATTATATTTCTTCTTCATTGTTAGTCCAACACAGCATTCTCACATATATACGGAAACAAGGAGAACAGGCGTTATGTCACAGTTAGTTTTCAGGCCTTGACTTCTTCAAATTGGGGTTCTCGGGTTGTCATGATGTCGCAACCACGGAGCCCAAGATGCCGCCGTGTCTTGTGGGGCGCTTTGACCTTATCCTCAGTCTATAAAATCTACATAAACCTGGGGTCACACCAGAAAGAACTCCATTGCTTTTCTTCAGCCGCAGATATGGCCTCTTCGTCTCCGTAATCTCCGGTTCGATGAATATATACGGGGTGAAGAATATGTGAGGGCTTTCCACTCTGGTGATGGAGGCATTTGCAGTGAAGGAGCCATCTCGGTTCCGATCGCCAGCAGCTTAGGTGGTTCTCAGGACATCTACAAGATCAAGAGGAAACGCCGTAATCATTGAGAGGATGTTCAGACTCATAATCATCACATTCCTCATCAGACATCTGCCATTCCACCCCCAATTAGCAGCTCACTCAGACAGCTCATAGAACAACAGTCACGACATGGCATCCTCCGGAGAAGTTATTTTCATCACCGGTATATGCATGCTTGCCCTGGCGCTGTAGTTCGCCAAACTAACCTGTTGTATAGGCGCAAACAGCGGTATCGGCCTGGAGACAGTTCTTGCTCTTTCGCAGGCGCTTGAGAATGTGGAGATCCTCATGGGAAGCCGGCCGGTCGAGAAAGGAGAGAAGGCCCTGAAGGATCTTCAAGAGGCCCACGGCAGCGAGCTCAGGGCGAAGATCGATGTCGTCCAGATCGAGGCGGCGCTGGACAGGCTGGCCGCGTGCTCCCGCGCCAACTTTGCCGACTGGGGGTGCAAGGTCTTTGTTTTCAACTCAGACTTCTGTGTCACCAACCTTACCGGCCAGGAGGGTCGCGCCGTCCGCGTTCAGTGGGGAGCTCGGTCGGCCCGTGATCCGGCTCTGGCGCTTGTTGATATCGTGACTGGGAAGCGCGGTGCGGACCTTGAAACGCCCGAAATGCTTGCTATTGAGGGAATTACACCATGGTAGATAGACACTAGTTGCTGGAACAACTTCAAATCTGCAGACAGTAGGGTTCCATAGACAAATAGAAGGTGAGCTGCATTTGAAACTCACATATCAACAAAACCTTGTTTGTTCCATGAAAATCATATCACCTACAAGTTATGACCTGTGAGCTGTATTTACCTTTGTGCACTATAAAGGATCCAGAAACAAAAGGAAGAAGAAATAAAAGGTAAAGGAGAGCAAAGGCAGAGTCAATTAATTGTCTGCCATTGGATCAGTTAAGTGAAGTCCCACTTCCCGATTCACTATCTTATCTTATCTCCTATCCAGGGCAAGAATTTAAACAAATCTTCAAATATACATCAGAATTTGAGATCTCCACCTTAATTTCTACACTGTTTGCTATACTGCATATGTGATTCATTGCTTGTTAACCAGCCGTGTTTATTCCTTGTTTTTGTTTTGGAATTGGCTTCTTGTTTTCTTTTCTTCTCATATGTTTACAGTTTGGCTCGCATCTTTGATTTTAGGATCCCCGTCTTTTTAGTAGCGCGCCCTCCCCTCATATTTTCAATCCTCTGTCACAACAACTCCTTAAAGGAAAGAAGGCATATGCTGTACCGCGTCTGGACTCGTAGTGCTATTGACACACTTTCCCGGAAGTCTGTTTTGAGCCATCGAAATTCTCTTTCGTCTTCTCTCCCCTCCAAATCGCCATTCTTGCAGAGTTCGCAGCCTGCACCGTTCATCCCACCTCCTCGACGTCTCTGCGACTCCCCCTTATCCAGTCGACACATTCGAACGACAAAGTCCTCCTTCACCATGGAGACCGGAACCGACAACCCGGTCCAACCATTACCGTCCCCTCCGGGCTCGAGTGTTCTGCCCGCGCCTCCCGCGAATGGCGCCGAGAACCCGCCTCTCCTCCCGACCAAGCCGATGGTGACAACCCCGATGATCCTTAAGCGGCCCATATCCAACCAGCCCACCAGCGAGAGCGACAAGGCCAAGGCCCCTAAGACCCCCAAGGCCCCCAAGCCCGCGCAGCCAAAGGGCAAGAAGGCGAAGCCGCATGATAGTGATAACAACACCCCCCGCGAGACCGTGGCGCGCAAGGGCTCCAGCCCCAAGGCCGAGCCCAGCGCCGCGTCGGGCGGCATCCCCGAGCCGTCCGCCGAGTACCTCGCGCAGGCGTCGCGCCCACCGGTCACGCTCGCGGCGCCGCGCACCATCCTGGTGGTGCTGGACCTGAACGGCACGCTGCTGTTCCGGCCCAGCAAGGCGAAGCCGACGCGGTTCGTCGAGCGGCCCTTCGCCAAGATGTTCCTCGAGTATGTCATCGAGACCTTCGTCGTGGTGATCTGGTCCTCCGCGCGCCCCGAGAACGTGCGCCGCATGGCCCAGCAGCTGCTCACCCCCGAGCAGATGACGCGCGTCGTCGCCATCTGGGGCCGCGACAAGTTCGGCCTGTCCGCCGACGACTTCAACCAGAAGGTGCAGTGCTACAAGCGCCTCAATCGCCTGTGGTCTGACCCCACCGTCATGTGCTCGCACCCGGAATTCACGTCCGACGGCCACCAGCGCTGGGACCAAACCAACACCGTCCTTATTGACGACACTGCTGCCAAGGCCCGCAGCGAGCCGCACAACCTGGTCGAGATCCCCGAGTTCACAAACCGCAGTGAAAACACGAGCATCCTCCCGCAGGTGCACGACTATCTGAACACCCTCAGCCACCAGGCCGATATCAGCACGTACATCCGCGCGAATCCTTTCAAGCCCAGTGAGCAATGAGGCGTCTACGATACCATAGATGGTTTGGAGGGGCAATGTTTGGTCCCTCCAGGAGTTTGGGGGTAGGAGTTCCGGGTTCGGTTTTGTTTTTCCTTCTGAGTTGCGACCTTAGATCAAAGTTGTCTTTTAGCTTGCTTGTAGTGTATGATTCAAGTAGCGGTCATGATTCAATAGATCATTCTCTCCAGGTTCCTGTTTCACCGTTTCTAGCTGCTTGTGTCCATGTAATATTCTTTGGCTGCTGTCACCCAAGCCAGCCTTGGTTCATCTTGCACGCCTATACTATGTAACGTCTGTCTTCCAGCTTCACCTCAGTGGAATCCTGTAAAGACGGCTTCAGCCACGAGAATTCATAGACATACCACCACGGAAGTGATTCTCCACGAAGTAGCCTTCATAACCCGTGGCAGAATATCTCCATCTTACAATCACTGAAGGTATGGAACGCATGTGTTTGAGGGAATCAAGGCTCATCATCTCTTTCTAAACTAGTAAAGTCAAAAGGAGAACGTACGGCCAAGTTCGTCCTTTCATTATTTTTTTTCCTCCTAACCTCTTTGGTCTTCATAAACTCATCCCTGGCATAACTATCAGAAATACCGGCTGATTCTGGCCATCTCATAACATAAAAGGTAACTCTTCAGAGCCATCCTCATTCCCAGCATTCCTAATGCGAGTTTCGTTCATGCCCGTGTTAGCCCCGTCCCATCCATCCACCCACCCACTACCAGCCGTCCAACATAAAAAGAAATATCCATCCCAGCCATTCCGCATTGAATCTAAAGCGGAAGAATAAAAAAAGGAGTATCGAAGAAGGAAGAGAAAAGGAAAGGAGAGGGATAATGTCCTAGAACATCATCGCCAGAGTTTGACAGTTTTTAAACCAAAATAAACAACATTCTTGCTTGCCACAGTGAAGGGAAGACCCCGACACATTCGTAACGCCAAGCTTGAGTTGTTTATTTGAAGACCTTGCCGGAGGCGTGGGGGTACTCCTTGCCGTCAATGACGGCGGGGCGGTCCCACGACCACTCAGCCTCGACGAACTCGCGGTCGGCGGCGCTGGTGGGGTCCAGCTTGGTGAAGTTGTAGCTCTCGTAGTCGGGAGCGACGTCGAAGGCCGGGAGGTAGTCCTGGCCACGGATGAAGAAAGCGCCACGGATGATGGAGGCGTTGTTCTCGCCATACACGGAAGCACATCCGAAGATGAACTTGCGCGAGCCCTCAAGACGGTTGTTAAAGCCGCCAATCAGGTTGTTGGACATGAAGGTGAGGGTAAGCTCCTCGTTGTACTTGTAGTCAACCTTCCAGATCGAGAACTCCTCGAAGTTGGCGTTCTCCCAGAACCACTTCAGAGCCTCAGGGGTGTCGTGGTTGGAGTAGAAACGCTTCCAGTCGTCCATGACGAATGTGGAGCGGGGGAGCAGGTCAAGAGGGTGCTTGGGCTTGGGCTCAGTAGGAGCCTCGTCCTCCTCCTCCTTGGGGGCAGCAGGCTTGGGGGCAGCCTTGGGAGCGGCGGCCTTAGCCTCCTTCTTGGGCTGCTCAGCCTTCTTGGGGGGGATGTTCTGAAGCTTGGGGGTCTCGAGGAACTCGAACTTGGGAGACACAGCGGTGTAGATGGGCTGGTTGATAACGGTCTCGTACCAGCGAGAAACGTTGGGGTTCTCCTTGCGCCACTTGGTGTCAAAGAAGTACTCGAAGCCGCGGGTGATGACACCGGCAACGAAGAGGTCGGCGAGGGTGACGCGCTCGCCAACGAGGAAGGTGTTGTGCTGGAGGTGCTCCTCAATCACAGCAATGACGCGGGAAGACGCAACGGAAGCATCATCTACGGCCTTCTTGTTGTAGGGGTCCTTTCCGAGGAGAGGGCGGAACCACTTGGCAAGGGTGGGCAGAACCTCGTGGTTGCCATAGGACATCCACTTCAAAATGGAAGCATAGCTGTTAGAGACAGAGTCAGTATACAGTTAAACTGACGTTGGACCCCACCAAGTGTGTTGGTGGCCATTCCATATATCATGTGATTGGTATGAGGGGCTGTTCTTACTCCTGCTTGGTCTTTCCGAGGAGGGTGGTCTTCTCGTTCTGGGAGGCAACTGTGGAAGGCAATCACTGGTCAGTTTGAAGATTTTCAACGTTACGATGTTTCCACCGAGCAATTCCATCGTTTAAAAGGAAGGTGGGGGAAGAGAGAGAAAGTGAAAATAAGAAATGTGTCGGATATCAGAAAAAACGCTTTGTCCACACTGTATGTTCGGACAGGGATAACTGGAAAATTTTTACGTGTATATTCATCATGATCGACGACAATATGCTCTCGATTCGAGGGTTGCGTGCACAGGGAAGGATACGGGGCAAACGCATGAAGGTATATGGAGTCTCAATGCAGCAAGCAGGATGCTCTGCAAGGCAAACGGAAAGAAGATTGTCGGGGACTACTCACTGTAGATGGCGATGGCCATGCACTCGTGGAGAGCGAAGCCATCCTCTCCGAGGAAAGCGGGAACCTTTCCAAGAGGGCTGGCCTTGCGGTGATCCTCTGAGATGTTGGTGATGTCAACGTTCTCAACGGTGAGGTCGAGGTTGTTGGCCTTCGCAACAGCGAGGATGGCCGGAGTGCGGGGGTTGGTCTGTTGAAACCGAAAGCAAGGGAGTCAGCGTCAGCATCTTAAAAGACGGTAAGAGGGTGATGAAGACCACTGAACGAGAGAGAGGAATTGGAACATACCGGAACGGTGAAGAGCTTTCCGAAAGGCATCTTGAATATCGTTGTTCTCGTTCGAGAAGTGAATTCAAATGGGATGGTTTGAGAGACTGGAGGGGGAATTTGGATGGGGAGAAAATCAGAAGGGAGAAAAGGCTGCAGTAGATGTGTCACAGTTCGAAATTTTTATACCATTTTCAAGCCCCTCCGACTGCCCCACTGCAAAATTGAGTCTGGCCAGACAACGAAACTTTTTTTTTTTCTTTGAACCTCACTTTTGGTCCGCAAAGCCTGATTGATCAGGGGCCAATAGGCAAAAGGACAGAATTTTGGGGGCCGGCCTATTCAAGCCACACTACCAACCAGAAAGTGTGGCGCTAAGCACACACTTGTGGCGTTCCCCCAATCGCGACTTTTTTTTTTCTGCCCATCCCCAAATCTTCCCATTGAGCTTCACGTCAACCATTAACGACACCTGACGAAGAGAGTCATCTCCCTCCCCATTGGCTCGATATACATATTTCTCGTGCTTCTGTGCATCAATAATTCTAGAAATGAAGCTCTTCGGTCTGGGACCTCGCCAGGTCCGCCGCTTGCGGCAGTTGCGCAGGCCGCAAATCGAGACGTCTCCTTTCCTGCACGCCAGGGCCTTTCAAACGACAACCTCACAACCGTCCTCTACCGAGCCGACAAACAGCAATCTTCAGAGTTCTCTATCGGTGGCTAGTGCTATTGTGGCAGCCGGCGAGATCCCGTTCATGAAAGTCAAGTACGCCCGTGCGGTGCCGGTGTCGCCGTCGTATTTCTCGCGCAAAACTCGCTTCTTCGACTCGTACGTGCGGCTCCACGAGCTGGCCAACGCCTACAAGAACCTCCCGACAAACCCGGACATGCCGCGCGTGGCATGGAAGACGCTGGTGGACTACCGCCAGGACACGGGCGAGGAAATCAAGGCGTCGCATTTCAAGGTCGCGCTTGCGCTGGTCAAGCAGCTGTACCAGATCGAGCCGAGCATGCTCCCGCAGTCCGTCATTGATGTGATCGACCAGTTCAAGCGTAACATCAACCCGTTCAGCAACGTGCCTAAGCCCATCCCGATAGACCGCTTTGGCCGTGCCATTGGTGTTGGTCGGAGAAAGTCGTCTGTGGCGCGTGCTTGGGTGGTTGAAGGCACCGGCGAGGTTCTCATCAACGGCAAGACGCTGAGCGACGCTTTTGGCCGCGTGCACGACCGTGAGAGTGCCGTGTGGGCTCTCAAGTCTACTGAGCGATTGGATAAATACAATGTTTGGGCCCTGGTACAGGGCGGCGGTACCACCGGGCAGGCGGAGGCTCTGACTCTGGCCATTGCGAAGGCTCTGGCCGCCCACGAGCCGGACCTGAGGCTCACGCTTCGCACAGGTAAAGTCAACTGTCTGATGAACAAAATGCCATCGTTTCGCCGTTTTCAATTCATGCTAACTGCCATCTCTCTCTCCTCAGCCGGCTGTCTCACACGTGATAAGCGTATCGTTGAGCGCAAGAAGGCTGGTCACCTCAAGGCCAGAAAGATGCCGGCCTGGGTCAAGAGATAGAAGTCGCTTTCCCTCTATCTCTCTCGGTACCGCAACCAAGGATGTGTACGATTCCTGTTTTACGCAACTGTATTATCTTATTTTGCCTTCATTTCTGTCTCCTTGTCTGTCCCATTCGCACACGTCAGGGACTGTATATTTCAAGCGGCGTTTCAAATGCATTAGTCTAGGAATAGATCTCTTTGTGTCAGATACATCCGTCGCATTCGGCCCAATATCAGTGATATTGTCCTCCCCACATTGCATATTTCGTGCTCACTTCCTGCCTCTAAGCCTTCTCGGCTTCCGCCGCGCAGCTCTGTCGGTCGTATACGCGTATTGGCGATGTGAGATGTCTTTGTTTCCTTCTGCTGGTTTTGTTTGTCTGCACCATGGTCTCCATCGAACGCCGACTCCCTGCGCGCGCAAATGGTATTGAAACGGCCATCGATATGTCTTGCTGGCGTTTGTCACTTGCATACACCAAAGCCATTCGACACTAGCGGGCATCTCGTCTTGTTTTCCAGAAAAGCTACACAACGACTCCGGCATCGGTTTTGTCTCTCTATGTTTTTTTTTGCGGTTTTGTTCGTGCCATCTAAACTAGACCTGTGTTTCTTCACGGGTTTCTACTCGGTCGTTCTCGGCGCTGAATCAGCCTTGCCAGATGTGGCGCCAGCTGGGTTGGTGTAATGGGTGTTTCTCAACCCGACCTACCGGCCAGGTACTCTTTTTCCCTTTCTTCAATTATAGCCTTTGTTAAGACATATGTTGAAGGAATTCCTCTTTCGGGAACGGAAATGCCCTACAGACAAGACCTTCTGCCACAGAAGCCCACTCACGCGGTCTGTACGACCGCCACATCCTGCGACGCCCGCACCCTCGCTTTCCACCCAATCTGGGTGAGCGGTTGAAGAGGAAATGCGGGCTGCGACGGTGGCGGGGGTTGGAATCGCGGAGAACGGCTACCCAAAGGAATCCCGGCGTGTCAGTTCAGCGAGTACAGTATGTGAGCATGTAGGGAACCATTTCTAATAACACTCTCCCTATATTCGGAAATTTGTCCGCCGGTGTTGGGAGTGTGATTAGATGAGGTCTAGATGTCTCAGGCGTGATTCAACGACATCCGTCTTAATCAAGGTGATGACAAGACGAGAAAATATGGCTGGGAGTACTGTAGTGATATTAGATTACAACAGTGGTCCCCGCTACGCTACGGTCCATCACGATTAACCGAAGTTCTGCGTGCATTATGTCCGAAACCATTGAAATCGGAGGGGCAAGGTCATGAAGATGTGGCATCTAATCATGTGTTGATTCTTCTATGTATCTAACTAGCGGTGTGCAGCTGGGCGGAGTCCTAGATAAACACCGCAGGCTCATTACCTGATCTGAGCATGATATAGTACGTGATAGTGCTTATATGAGAGTGCTATATACTACCGTATACCCCTATCTACGTACGGTAACGAAGTAGATATATAGGAAGATAGTACCGAAGTACTAGGGATAAGTAACTAAATAGGGATACGAAGGCTTAATAGGTAGTATAGACGTACCGCGGCTATACTAGTAGTAAGTAAGTAAGCTATCTATATATAAAGGTAAAGAATATAGCTAGGCTAAAAGCGTCCGATCTATACTTAGTAGAGTATATAATATTATTAGAGATAAAGAATAAAAAGAAAAAAAATATATAGCTATATAATACCTAAGTAGTTTAACTACCTAGAAGGGAGTATAGCGACTAACTAGAATAAAGCTCGGAGAGCGTATAGGAGGCTACGGGCGTATATTAGTAGGTATACGCGCCGCTAGAATAGAATAAAGGAAAAGAAAAGGGAGAGAATAAGGGGGGGGGGGAAGAGAGAAGTATATAAATACGATCTCCTACTTATAGACCGAGAATCTAACCTCTTCTTCTATTCCTATTATCTATCGAGATATCTAAACGAAAACTTCTATAAGATAATAAATTACGAAAGAAAATCCCTCTCGAGAATACGATATATCGAAGTATAAGCCGCTAAAGAAGGAGATAGCCCCCGCGGGTTATCGTACCGTTAAGGAGTATATACCCTATAGGCGCTATATCGAATCCGCCGCGGCTTATAAGAGTAGCGGCGTATACTTTATAAAACCCGCTAGAGTAAGAGCTTTACGGTACTACCGTTATAGTACTAATAGGAAATACGAGCCCTAGTAAGTTAGAGAGGTAGCGGAAAGGAAACGGGATCGACTAAGAGAGACGCTAATTACGAACGAGTAGCCTAATATACGTTATACCTCTAGTACGCGCCTTCCTTACGAAGCTACGGGGTAAATACTTTAAGCGCGGTAACGTAGTCTCGCTAAGCTACGTAGTTAAAGAGCTACTCGCTATTTACGAGTACGACTTCGATTACTCCTATAAGGCTAAGCTATAGCGCCGAGATATTTAGAAGGAAGGTACCGAGGTACCGGTAGCTCTCAAAAGCTCGGAAGACCCGGTTATATCTAGCGAACCCTACCGGTATTCCCTAAAGCGCCGGTTTATAGAGATCTCGGATTATATTCTATTTTAAGAGTATAAAGAAAGGGAAGGAGGAACGTCGAGACGGATAGATAAAAGAGGAGGAAAACTCGGGAGAGTTAGTATTAATCCTTATAGACCCGTTCGTATATAGATTATAAATTTAAAAGAGTATAGAAATATTTAAACTTTTATCGATTTAAAGCTTTAATAAGCCTATCCGCGGGTATCTCTAATATAGAGACGTACTTTATAAGCCCTTTACCTCTACTATACCTCTCCTTTATCTATATATTATAGATATCTATATACCGTAGATAAGTATTTACTTAAGAAGAGGTATCTATAACTAAGCGGATAGTCTATATATTATCGTAGCTTACTATTAATAGAGACGTTAGATAAACGCTAATAGAGTTTATTAAGCGACGAAGAGTAATACCCTCGCGGGTTATTAGGCTTAGAGCTAGAAGCTTAGCTTCTATTATTAACGTAGTAACGGTTAGCTATTTAGCGGCCTTTTATATAATAAGGCTACTAAGTATAGTAACTAGAAAGCCGTTAGATAACTATCTAGTATCTAGTATATTAGCGAATAAAGTATCGCTATATATAAGTATAGAGAGATTTATCTTACTATAGAGCTACTTAATTAAGATATCGATAGTAAGTAACTTACCCCCTACGAGGTCGGTAGTAGAGTAGTAGATCGCGAGGAAACGCTTACTATATAGGTATTAAATAACTTAGTTAGTAGTAGCTATATATTCTAGGCCTAGGTTACGAGTAAACTAAGTAAGGTTAAAAGCCGCGAATATGATATCTAGTTATAGAATAATAGCTATATAGAGAATCGAGCTAACTTTTTCGAGAAAGAGCTTAGTATAAGCTTATAAAGACTTACTAGAGTACGGCGGGTAGGATACTAGATACGGGTAAGGATCTTAACTAGTATCTAGACTAAAACGATATCCGATTTTCTCGATATAGGCGTTATAGGATAGCTAGAAGCGATAAGTCGCCCTATTACGGATTATATAAATACTTAGGAAGAACGTAGCGGACTTCTCTCTACGTATATTAAAACGTAAGGAAAGCTATTTAAGTATAGCTTTATATTCGTCCCGAGAGTTAGGAATATAACTAATAAGGATATCGTCTACGTAGATAAGGAAATAGATAGTCCTACGTAAGTTTATCTACTAGTAGGGATCCTACGTAGAGCGAATAAGGCCTAGAGACTTAAATTCCTTAGAAAGCGTATCGAATTAAAGAATCGGGGACTCGCTTAGGCCGTAAAAGGCGCGCTTTAGGAGAGCGACGTAATTAGGGTAACGCTTACGGAGGGGTTCTAGTAGCTAAACGTAAATCTCTAAACTAGTATCCTTTAGAGAGGTATTTAGAAAAGTATTAGAAACGTTAAACTATAGAAGCTTAAGGTTGAAAAGAGCGGCGAGCGTAAGGAATAAGCGAAGTAAACGCGTAGCGAGTATCGCTATATACGTATTAAGCGCGGACGCCTCTTACTAGTTACCTTATACTATATATTAAGCTTTAAAACGCGTAATCTTACTATCCTCGTTAAGCTTATATTTCTAGACCTATTTAGTTAGAATAACACGTTAGTTACTTAGGCGAGGGACTATTTCCTACGTACCTTTACTCTCTAGCGAGGTTATCTTAGATTAGCTAGCCTCGAGAAATTCTTTATTATACGGATAAGCTAATATTCTACGCTAGGATTTAGGCTCTAAGGCGCGAATATATAGAGGGCGAACTTTAAAAGAGGCTACTATAGTAAAGGAAGCGTATAGCGGCTTAAAGAACTCCCGTAAGTCTAAGTAAAGTAGTAAGCTATACTCCTTAAGCGGGAAAATATAGGCGCGATCCTCTATACTAAGTAGTAACCTAGTAGCTTTAATAGCTACTAGGTTAATATACCTAATAGGGGGACGCCTATTTCGCGGTAGTAACTAGCGCTAAGTAAGGAGTTTAGGCGCGTTCTCTACCGACGCCGCGCGAGCTTATTCTAAAGGAACGAGTATCGGAGGCTTAGTAGATAAAGTAATAGAAAGGGTCTAACTACTTAATAGTAACGACTAACGTTAATTAGGCCGTAAGGCCTACTTATCCGCGTCCGCTACCGGCGCCGAAAGAGCTTAGTCCGAAGAAACGAGTATCGGAGACTTAGTAGGCCTTTCCTTAGTAGCTAAGGAATTCGCTTAGGTAGCGAGGGAATCCCTAGCGATATCTAGCGAAGTAATAATATCGTTAACGTAATTAGTATCGGTAACTAGTCTTATATCGGGAGATTCCGATAGAGTATATATATAAGGGTATTTAAGCTTTAAAATAACTAAAGGTATAGATTACGTGAATTAAGGTATTATTATAGTACCTATAGAAGATACCGGGCTAAGGGTACGTTCGATAGAGTTCCTAACCGAGGAGGCGTATACCCCCGAAGGTATAGAAGTGTGATTCCTAGATATATAGTCTAAAGGACTAATAAATAAGTTATAATTATAAGGCACGTATAGAGAAATATATATAAAGGGAAGCTTAAATTTTTTTTCTATCTTAAGATATTTCCTATAAAAGCGCGGCAGATATCTGCCTTTTATAGGTCTTTTACTAGCTCTTTAAGGTATTTATATACATATAGATATATACCCAAATACTCACCGCTAAGTAGTATCCACGTATATTAATATACGTTTATACGTAATTATAATACACTCTAACCTATTAGGGATCCATAAGATCCCCTTTCTTAACTAGATCGTCCGCGATTTACCTTTAACTAGTAAAGGATATTAAAAGGACTTCCCTTTATATAGTTTTATACTCGCATTACGAGCGGTTTTTAATTATTTTTATGTTTTTCTAGGGGTCCTCTTTTTTATCCTTTTCGACTTTTCTAAGCGTATAAAAAGAAATATAATATAAAGCGAGTCTAAATAGTAGTTAGATAGGAATAATAATAGTAATCGGTAAGAAAATAGGCATCTAGCATAATAAAGGGGAACTTCCTATTCATAGCGTTTTAGGTAGCTATAGGTACCGTTTCATCTATCTAACGACATAAATACCTTAGTATTAGATAGCATTAGGGGGGATTAAGAACACTACGATACCTAGTTAGATAGCAACGGCCTATACTATACTATATAGGTAGCGATTACGTAACTCGTCTACCTATTATTAGTTAATATAGGCGGGCGTTACGCCAGGGAATTAGGCTATAAAGGTAATAGGGACCGGGGCGTTAGGGAAAGGGGGTACTATTACGATAGCGGTAGCTACTATTAACGCGGCTATTAGCGCAAATACCAGCATTACAGGTACAACGGCGGCTCCACCGGCTAGCATTAGTACGGTAACGGCTAGTACAATAGGTACTACTACTAGCGGAGCTACCGTAGGTACCGGCGGGGGTCCTCCCTTAATAATATTAATTTCGGCGCCCTCGGTAGCCGAAAAGAAAGGTAATATATATACCGAGGTCGGGGCTAGCGCTAAAGCCGTACGCCGTAGGCGTATAATAGTTAGTTAAATAGGTACGAGGTATCCCGCGAAGGTATATAGTATAGCTACGGTATTAATAAAACGGCTCGCGTTATTAAATTCTTCGCTATTTAACTTCCGATTAGCGGCCGTAGCGCCTCTATTATAGACGAATAGATACTTAGCTATAGCGATATCCCGTAGCGCTCGGGTTTACGTACTTAGCGTATTAATCTAATTCTTATCGGTATCTATAAAGGTATCTATTTCGGTCGATATATTACTAGGTACCTAGTAATTAGCCTAATAGTTATAGTATTTAGTATAAGTATTCTATACGGCGTTATTAATAACGTATCGATAGTAGAGAATACCTAGGTATTCGATACGTCTTAGTACGTATCGGGTATACGGAATCGGCTCGATAGCTCTAACTATAGCGGTAACGCGCGGTACGTTCGTAGCGGGAGTAGCGGTAGGGGGAATAGCGGCTATAGTAGGTAATAGGGTATTATTAGCGTTATTATTATTATTATTAGTAGGCTATTAAGAGATATTATTATCGTTTATAGTATAAATAGTAGGCT